>CM052273.1:803454-829767 GCA_028455795.1 Lasioglossum marginatum
ATATCTTAAAAATTACATTGAATTAATTTAGTTTAAAATAATGCGATATGAAACTGACAAACTCATTTTCTTTCAATCTTCACTTGCACCACTTTCATAATTATGGATACACAAGAGATAATGACTATTATATCGTCGAAGAGATTAAAACGGTCAATCGGCAATATTCATTCACATTCGATACCACAATACCTAGCTTACAACGGGTTGGAATAGCGTGTCTAGAATTGGAATCAGTGTTCGATGACCTGGCCATAAAATGTTTACACAAATCAATATTGGATACTATCGGACGATTACCGTACAAATGCATAATCGGTGACCAGTTCGGGATCGTCGAAGTTGAAATCGTGAGCCGTGCGCCAGTTTAAATCGCCTATTCTCTGGAACCGTTCAAACACGCAGGCGCTTATTCTTCTTTCAACGGCAACAACTTCGCATTCGACGCATTACGCTTTGACGGCCGATTAATTGGCCACGCATTACACGGGTTTGCTGAATCGACGCTGCTTAATCAGCTTTCGCCGGCGCAGCGGTGCTCGACTTGTGGGTGTCGATTAATCGGCCTAGCCCCGATGCAGCGGACTGTGTCGAACGGTAGAATGCGAGAGAGACTCGCATAACCGTGGATCGCTCCCAAAGAAAAATTTTTACGGAACACCAGACTTTTTTTTTTTTTTTATTCAAATTTTGCCTATTTATTACATCATTCGATGCCTGTAATACATTTCACTACGTAAAATACACCAAATCAAGTTGTCCGCAAAGTTTATCGCAGTAACTCTAATCCTATCTCTAAATCTGAATCTTAGTTCCTACGCAAATAAATTCTAAGTTACACCTAATATTTCCCTAAACCTACTAAAAGTTACCTTCTAGTTCGCACAACGCACAACTACTCGCACATCTCGCAAATAACCTCTATTTTTAAAAATATCGCCGGAATCCAGTTTCATGGCTACCTATTAGATTCCCTATGGAGTCTTATCCTAGGTCTTCTCGCGGTGTTTTCTGCTAAAATTTATAACAATTAAACTAATATTTAAGAGTCCAATTTCAAGTGTTCCAGTATTTGTAACACTTGAGGTTGGTAATTCTTCCTAGTTTTCGTATACTCGTTTTCCACTTTCATAAGTTACATAACTCTGAACATTTCTCGCCGCACTTATTCCTACGCACGCTTAACCTAATCTAATCTAATCTATTGCCTTTCTAGTACGTGGGGGGCCTTCCCGAAAGGAAGCTGAGTCCTATGGTATCTCCGCTTTCCTCTTTTCAATACTCTGAATATCACTGTGATGGAACTCTCACTCTTCTACTACTTTTTACTCAATGTTCGAAAACTATAAAGTGAGTCAGGTGTACTCTGCTCGACTTTCCAAAACGCACTCAACGGAACACCAGGCTACAATCCTTCAAATCACAAGCATTGTCGCTTTAAATTCTACCGAAATGTAAAATACAGGCATTTTTCGGTGGCTCGAGATTCTTATAGAAACCGAAAATACAGTGTTATTTCCGTAACTGTCGTCAAGATCTCTGCCACAACTGTGCAATTTTATCCCCACCTCTGGGGAGGTCCTCCTTGGAACCAGTCAAGCGGCCAACTACAGTATCCGTGAGACTAACACTAATGTGAGCGAAGCAAAAGATCGCAACTTTTCTAATACAAGCTTTTGCAAGTCAAACTCATCCTTACGTAAATCAATTTCACCTTCTTGTAGAAATCAATTACACCCTTTTGCAAAACGATTTCTCTCATTAAGGATATTTAAAATTAATTACACTTGATTGAAAGCATCTGCAATTTCTTCAATACCAATTTTCTTTGTAAAACTTCTACATTCGTAAAAAATAATTCGAGCTAAAGGAAGTTTTATTTCGATTAATAGAGATTTCTAAAGTGTATCGGAAGGGAATGAACAAAATTTTCGTCTTATAGAGGTTTTCGTGTTAAAGAGGTTCGAGTTATCGAGGATTGACTGTATTTTATACCTTTTTTGTTAAACTTTTACCATTCGTCTCGTTTTTATGTTTGAAATGACACCAAACACAATGTAACTGCGATTATACTCCCAGAACTGTCGCTCGGCAGACCCGGAGATGCGACAGTTACGGAGAGAAAGAATACTGTACGAAAACACCGGTACATATATCGGTTTCTCTATTTTATTATAATTTCCAAAGGGTTCCTAAAACAACTTTGGACCCAGTATTATTTGATTATCGATATTCACGAAAATCGGCGAAGTAGCCATGGCTCCGAACAATTACCATAAATTCTGGTTATCGTCCTATAGTAGCGATTTCCATACGTAATCATTTCGGGGCGTTCTCTTCCCAGATTCGTCTAAAATATTCAACCGTGAATCAGAGGAGCCGTTATCCGGATAACAATTTTCCCATCGTTCGGGATCACGGAAGCGCGGGGTAAAATCGAGGATCTTCATACGTGAATTCGATATTCCCGAAGAGCCACGGACATCGCGAGCCGTTTCCATTTTATCTCGTTAAGGTCCTCTTGAAAAACAACCGACACCGAAATTACAAAACGGTATGACCGGCTCCTTCGAATAATAGGTTCGCCCATACTGCGCCAGATCACGAAACGAAGGGTTAAAGGAATTCAGCCGAACCTAGCGCGCTGTTACACGAGAACCACTTCCAGGAAGGGTGCACTGCGTGACCAAATATGCCTATATAAGTTAATCCAACGGATCGTCTGCGTTCGACTATAATTTCATAGCATTCGGGGGCGGTGCGCGGACGAAAGGCCTGGAAGGGCTCGGCTCTTTCGGTTTATCTTTCGTTCTGCTCCCCGTCACCTTCGCCAGCCTACGCGCTACCAAAGACGCGGACTATAGCAAAAAGTGGCAACGAATTTAGTTGTTTCTCGATCGTTAAGTGTGGCAGCACAATAGTGTCCCGGCGTTAAAGACCAAAGAGTAGGGATGTTCCCCACTCGTTCGCCATTTTCCACGTGCTCATCGACATCGCTGGACGCAATATTTGCGATTTCCGATTATTCTTTTTAATTCTTTCTATTTAATTTTTAGGATATACATGATTATTTTTACAGTATAAGAATAATAAATACAATCATGATAAATATGTACACACTGCATAAATGTAGTAAATTAATTTTTCTAGGAAAATAGATTCATCAATAGCTAGCGATGAATACGATTACACGTACATGCGAGGATGACTATGTGCGAGTCAGGTGTGTGTGATCACCGCACACATATACGTTGTAACGATCCAGAAACAACTAGTAAATTTTTTATTAAAAAGAAAAGTTTTGTGATATTTTTCTATTGGGATTCATAGATGACCGAGTATCGATTAACTTTTGTTCGAAACATTTTCTTGCCAGATTATCTGAAATGTTCAAAACATCGTGGTGAGAATTGTCTTTACTCGAACTCCCTTACATGGAGGACCGCGCGGTCCCTCATTGAACAACTTACGGAAAAGTAGGATTGAAATAAACGGACGATAGAAATTAAAATTAATTTAACGTTATAAAATATATTTATTTTATAGAATTAACAAAGACCTATTTTAGCAGCAGTCGGTCGTGGTGAGCTCAGGCTAGACATTGGATTACTAAAAACTGTCTCAAATTAAAAGGGGCCAGTAGAAGCAAGAAAAATTGATTTTCTCGGACACTCTAGACTTCTATAAAGAAGTCCCAACACGTTCCATCGTGAAGCTTTTTGAAGCTTTTTTTTGCGGGACTGTCAAAGTTTAAGTGTTATATACGTTTGAAGCATACACATTTTCATTTCTAAGCAAATAAACAATATATTTAAGTTTTATTTGAGTCTTGTACTTACGGTTCATGCTGGTATCCATCATAGAATGAAAAATCACACAAATATTTCCACTACTAGATATTCACGACGAGATATACTAACGAATAGTAAGGTGTCGAACGATGAGGAAATACGAAGTTAAAGAATGAGTTGTTCGTTGGGGCATATTTTATTATGGGGTGACAAAATGGGAAAAAACAGCAGTGATTCTTCTTACCTGGTACGTTACCTTTCATTTATCGAAGCGGGAAATTTTCTGCGGGATTTCCATTTTTTGGGTTTTGTCCAGCTAAATGACCCGTTTGGACCACTGCGCGACATAGCGCTAAAAATTATATTTATAGCGGATAAGAGTAACTCGTTAGGTTGCGCGCACGAAACCGGCGTCTTTTTTATTCAAATTTACAATTTTTTACTATTGTGATCGTTTCTACGCGACTTTTTATACTTTTCTACGTGACCACTGCCTTTCCGTTAATTCTGCGGAGCTCTTCGTTCGAAACACTTGTTCTCACGTTCATCTGCGCTTCACAGATTTTTACATACACACATTTACGATAATAACAAGCGAAAGTGGTACGTTTAAAAATTCTTTGGTGACAAAGAAATATTATTATACATTCGTATACATTCAATATTATTATACATTGTTATACGATGTAAGAAATAATGCAAAAAGCATTTACGATAATAACGAAAACAAGCAAAAGTGGTACGTTTAAAAATTCTTTGGTAACAAAGAAATTTTGTTATTATTAGAGTGCGGATCTTTATGCATTTATGGGTTATAAAAATTTTCAGAAAATCCTGGAGTATTAGGTTCAACAGAATTTGGTACGATTTTTATTTAATTTGGATCTACAAATGCTATTACCAATGAAAATATAATTTTATTTGGCACCACTTTCTTAAAACTTGTTCACAAAAATTGGAAATTGCCATTCTATGTAAGAAATAATACAAAACACAATGTCGAGTGTTAGCCACGCTAAAATTGTATTGCAATTATTTGATTTATATAATTAACAATGCTTAGGACAGCTCTAATTAACAATTTTAAAAAATGTACTTTTGATGACATTTCGTGTAGACATGTTAGTGTTTCCGGTATTCCCAACCCAACAGCTATTCATTTAGTTTAATTGCCATGAATTGAGTATTTAAAAGCAAAATTTTTATGTTCCGGGTCATAATAAATCCAGACACGGTCGTCGGAGGGTTAATGATGAATAAATCCTTAAGATGTGTGAAACCAAACAGGTAAATATTGTACCACTTTTGCATTAAATACAAATGTTTGTGAAAGACTTTACTTTACACGCATCATTTAGATTATATCTCCGCAGGATTAATTCGAAAGTGAGTATATATTAGAGATCTCTATTTTACGTGTATTTCACGTACACGTACTTCAGTGTCATTTTAAGTATATTTCACGTATATTTAAACACACGTGTATCAACGTATCCGCATTTTAATTAATTTTTAGGGTAGAGTTACTGATTTTCGAAAGCAAAATACGGGTACATAAAATAGATACAAAAATTAATATGAAAACCATTCCCATTCGAGAAGTGTAATCGACTAACTCTCCAATTTATTAGAGAAGAATTTAATATGTTTTAATGTTCTGACAATAAATGACTTCTTTTAGGATAAAAATGTTCTTTGCTGTTGGAAAACACCATTCCGCAGCAACTGTTGCTGATATGTTTAAATATTGTTTTGTCGGTTCAACAATTCCCAGATTTTTCGCGTCGAACGACTTTCCGCGTCGTTCGTTTGCAGTTGCAGGCTTCGAATTGTAATTAAATCTCGAATGTCGGGTAAACTGTTCCTTGCGTAGTCAGAAATTTTGGCTTTCTCCTATAAATGTTTACCTTTTTCCTATGTTACCCAGTAGATCTGGACGAGAAGATGCGAGAAATCCAAGTTTCGATCCTGGAGGAACAATGGTTCAAAAGATATGAATGTTTAAAGTTGAGCGACTTCCATTGTTTTTGACAGGTTAGAAATCGCTCAACTTTAAACATTTCTATCTTTTGAACCATTGATCCTCCGGGATCGAAACTTGGATTTCTCGCATCTTTTCGTCCAGATCTACTGGGTAACATAGGAAAAAGGTAAAAATTTATAGGAGAAAGGCAAGAATTTCTGGTTACGCAAGGAAAAGAGCAGCCCGCTAAAAGATTCAGCAATACCAGTCAATTCCATTATTAAAAATGATGTTTAAATTTATTGTTGTACGCGGAATTTGTGAAACCATAGTCTCGAGACATAAATTAATGTTCTAAAAGTTATACAAATTAAAATGAGGATGCATTAATGCACGTGTATTTAAATACACGTGAAATACTACACGTGTGCCCGTGTACTTAAAATGACACGCACTAAAGTGTATTCAAATGCACGTGTGTTACTATACACGTTCAAAAAACCACGATCTCTGGTCTATATTCTAGAAATTAGATATTGGCAGGAGGACGGCGTTTCCGTGGCGCTTGGTAGCGCGAGGGTTGATCCATTGAGAGAGACGAGAATGAATCGGTATCGTGTCGAAACATTGTCACTGATAACGGCTGATAACGTGGAGTGTCGCTTACCCCCCGCGCGGGCGTGTGCGCGCGCGCGTCCACGGGAAAGATAGAACGACACGGAAAAAAAAGAGAGTAATAGGAAATTATCGATAATGTTGAAATTGTTTGTCATAGTATATGCGTTATCATATATAGTATCGCGATATATGTATAGTATATGAATGGTCGGACTGCAAAATGACGTGACCGGAAACGATATGGGGTAAGTTGATGGAGAAATCGGTCCGAGCTAATAAGGCGACAACGCGATTAATCGCTGCAACCGTAGTTAACTACAATCGTGTAACTGAGACAAGCGCCGATGCACCGTTTTTTCTACTCTGCTCTAGTCGCAGTATCGTAAACAATAATCGACACGGGACGCCGTGGGAATCTTGCCTCCGCGGGAACGATTTTTCACGGGAAAACCATTTTTAACCCTCGGCACTCGAGTCACCGCTAAAAATTCTCTACCATTATTCAAAATATTGTTTACATTACTAAATACGTTGGGATCTAACCAATTACTAAACATTTAAATAAAGAAATGTTTTTTCTTTCGAGATAAAATAACTCCGAGCGCAGAGGGTTAATCCGGGCAGAAGAGCTTTCTCTAACTTGTTCGAATAATGAGAACGGTCGCCTGCTCTCGGTTGAATCCACTTGTAACAGCTGAAGAGAGAGGCGTTATAATATTCTAATAATTTATCAATAATTTAGAAATTGGTGACATATCACGCACAGTATCTGTAGAAGCGAAACAAGAACGGATCGCTGGATTCGGAAAGCGGAAAATGTAATAGTTGAGCGGAAGTTTCCGGGTCCGGCGGTTGCCGGACAAGTTTCGAGAATCATTCTCCCAAGTTCGATTTTGAGATCGCCGCAGGACAAGGGAGTTGCACGGCGTCCCGCGTCACTTTAGCCTAAAAACTTTCTTCTGATCGTGATTGTTCTTCGTCGACTTCGTCGTACTTCGTCATCCAGGCGTCCAGCACGATGGCATTTTGTGGCACGACGTCTGTTGTCAATCGAGACGCGCGCACGCGTACTAAAAAGAGAAAACAAAAAAATGAAGGAAATGAAACGGGGACTAAAGAATCATACGGGATAAACACCTAGGATAGAGAGAGGGGAGACTAACAAGAAAATAGAGAAAACAGAAGTAGAAAATTCCCGAAAGCTATGCGAATAAGGAAAAAGTGTAGTGTGACTGGGGTACCAGCGTGCGCAACGTTATCCCTCTTCGATTCGAACGGTAGCTAAGATAGGCCTGGGCAACTGGCGGCTCTCCCTATTCCTGGGAACCCCCCATCAAGTGGAGTGTATTATTCGTCCAACGAAAGATGGCAGAGATTTTGACAGTGGGGATCTGCGAGACTCCCCTCTTGATAGCGCTCGGATTTACTTAGGCCGCTATTAGACGAGGCCACTGGTGGCGGACACTGGTGATCCCACCGAATTGGAGGGCTTTAATGCATCGGTAACTGGTGGTACCACCAGACTGTGAAAGTCAATTGTTTATGTTTTCGCCAGGGGCGGATTAAGCCAGCGCGGGGCATTCACTGGATGTTAACGGTAGCCAGGGCTGCTACAAAATTTTAGTCCGGCCCTGGTTTTCGCGATGCTGGTGGCGCCAGCTTGGTGGCTTTGTCTAATACATTCAAAACAATGCCCCGGCCGGTTGCCGATGCCGTCCATCAGATCGGCAACAATTTTTGGTGGCTCCACCAGTTACCGTCGTCTAATACGTTCCATTTGATTCAATGCCCCGCGACGTGCTGAGTCACTCGTCTAATAGCGGCCTTACTCGCGACGACCAAGTTTCGAAGGCGACGCCGCCTCAACCTGGCCGCGCGTCTCGCTCCCCGTGGCGGACCTAGTTCTCCTAGACGCTACGAATAGCGAGTATGGAACGCGCCTGAGGAACTCCGAACCATGACCGCCATGGGGAGTGAGATGCGGGTCGAGGGGCCTAGCCTTCGAAACTCGGCCGTCGCGAGTAAGTAAATCCGAGCGCTGACATAGGAGTCATACTATTGCAGTCACACTCAATACGCTCATTTGCCGTCTTCGTCAAACGATTCGGCCAATCGCGGAGGACGTGTAGCGCGAAGTAGGGATATCACATGGTACAAGTTTCTCTGTGACATCTTTCGTTGGACGAATGATACATCTCACGCAAGGCAAAGCACGGTAAAGGGAATATGAAATAGTTGGGGGAACCGGTACGGGAGGAAGTTGCCCGGGCCTGAGTTGAAGAAAACAAGAAGCGCACCGGGCTCTTCGGTCTCCCGCGCGACGCGTGTTCTCTCTGATTCGTGATTCCACGTGATGTGCTTAGAGACGTTCGAAGTTTTTTCAATGATTCTCGAGCATAGGATACGTAAAGTAAGATAGGCTTAAGTACAACTAACGAATCTCTCTTTCTCCCTCATCCCCCACCCTCTCTCTCTTTCTTCCACTCAGTCGCTTACTCACTCAACCAGTCAGTTAGTCACTTACTCTGCTGTAGAGTCGCCAGATGAGGGGAGCGAGTTGCCCTCTCTCTACCAGGTCACGTGACATTGTGTCACGTGGCCGTGAGCGTCGTAGAAGGGGAACGGTAAAGTGGGGAGACTTAATCTGACGACTCTGCTCTGCTCACCCACTCACACAACACGAAAATTGGAAACACGTACAATCACTCTAAACGACACATTTGGATGAACTGGAAATATTAAGCTCGTAGCTACCAAAGATAAGGAAAGTTCGGTGTTAGTCGTTAGGAAACTCATAACATGATTCATGGTCCGCGCCTGATCACAAACATTAATTGTTAAACTCGTGGTAATTATGAACGAGTTCGCGACCGAACGAGCATGTCACATGTCCGACGGCAAGTCTGAAAGGTGGTGTAACTCTCTCTTCATGTTCGAACGATGTATCAGAAACGTGTGCTGTGCTTCATTCGATTTTCGTTTCGTCCGTTCCACTTCCGTTCTGTTCTTACCGCTTTCGTATTCTAGCCTCTCGTTTCGGGCTACGTTACGCTCGTGTGATTCGTTCTTCCTCTTTTGCGTGCTCGAAGACGTATACACCGGCGGATACACCGTTCCACGAATTTCGTTCTTTCCTTTCCTTTTTTCACATATTCCCCACTCTCTCTTGTTTCTCTCGTAGACATTTCCTGTTCGCCGCTGTTTCGATACCAGGAGGACGTTCTACAGTGGACATACGTAACTGTTTCCACTGGTCCTCCGCGTCACATGTCACGCGCGTATTATGTATACCCATCCGTTCTCGAGGACACGACGGTTCTTTTCGGTAGGATTTATCGTTTTTAAGGTACGAACGTAAGACCGCTACCATCTAAGTTTAAGGTTTCATAAAACTACTTATGGATTTACTGTCAAGCTGTAATATGTATTATATGTTCTTTTGTAAGATCTAATAATAAATAAATAAATCGTCGAAGGAAACGGAAACTCGAACATGTGCTGAAATTCATTGTCCTGTGACATCCTCCCATTCGCCCGAGAATCCTTTCCATTCATACAACCCGCGACGAAACCAGAGTTTGCAACGGAAAAATCTGAAAATGATACCTAATATGTGGCTTAGTATCCGAAATGTGTCAGATTTTTTTCAGAATTTTTAATTGTCAATAAATAGGGAAAATGGGCCAAAAACTGGTTTTTCGATTTTTCTCGATAACTACCCTTACAGATGAGATATGGGGCTGAAGCTTGGCAGAGAGGGGTCTTTTTGGATAGGCTATCGAATGGTCCAAACTCGATTAAAATCCCGCCGGGGGCGAATTTCACCACCGAACCCAGGTGTAGCCTTTACTACACATGTCTCTGTTATAATTTCATCATAATGTTTAAAATCGATTGAAAAATTTCACACACACAAGACTAAAAAGCAGAAAATAATTATTTAAATAAAAATAAATTTTTAAAAAATACCAAGTTTTTAAGACCAAAGGACTAAAAAGTATAAAATAATTTTTCCTAATCCCATACAGAAAGTCATGAAAATTTGTGATTGTGAATTTTTAATAGCTATGAAAATACTAGTAAGATTTAAAACGAAAAACTGATGCATGAATAGTTCACCAAAGTCTTGCGCCCCACGCTTTTCGTTTTAAATCTTACAAGTATTTTCAAGTAATCTAATTCTTACAAGTAATCTTACAAGTTATTAAAAATTCGCAATCACAAATTTTCAGGCCTATCTGTATGGGGTTAGGAATCTGAATGGGGCTAGGAAAAATTATTTTATACTTTTTAGTCCGTCTTAAAAACGTGGTATTTTTTGAATATTTATTTTTATTTAGATATTACGCGAGTAAATAAAATTTTCAAGTCATACTGAAAACGTATTCGTGGCATTTTTCTAATGCAAAATCATACCAAATATGATATAATTCCGATGATATTTACTTGTAATAGCCGATTAAAGTAAATATCATCGGAATTATATCATATTTGGTATGATTTTGCGTTAGAAAAATGCCACGAATACGTTTTTCGAAGTCCCATAAAAAAATAATGAAAAATAAAGAAGTTAGAAATTCAGATTAGTTATGTTTACACTTCTCGGCGACCGAGCTTCTCGAGCTCGGCTGTCCTTATCTCCGTTCGGCAAAAGTCAAAGAATGCTATCCCTGGCGCATAAATGTCCCTCGGCAGACCAGTGCTGGGGACTTATATCGATAAAACACTGTATTTATTAATAAGACACCATGGCAGCCGTTAAAAGTAATACGATGTTTAATAATAAAAATTATTGCATGAAAAAAAATTACTCTGTGTCATCTTGAAATATAGGAAACATCTACATATAGGAAAATTTAAAACATTGAATCAGTGTAGACGTGAATGATTTCTGATTAATTTCGTACAATAATTCTTCCATAAAATTACACATATTATTATTTCATGATGAATTAGGTATAATATTAAAATTAAAATAAAGTATTCGAAAGATACCGCAGTAATCGGGACAGTTCCCCTATTATGCAGTTCTCGCGAGCTCTGGAACGCCTCGCGAAAACATCCCTATTTACTCAGCAATGCTCCGAGCGATCCGGAAAAATATTTGCCGACAAATTAAGTGCAGTTTAGTATCGTTTTGCTGTTCCCTTTCTCAGTACGCCGTTAAACTAGCTTCTCAAGCTTTCAGCTGTGTACATGCAGAGGAATATTCTCGTTATCGTCGACGGGATTAAATTTTTCGCTGCATCAGTGCGTCAGTAA
Source organism: Lasioglossum marginatum (assembly GCA_028455795.1). Taxonomy (NCBI): domain Eukaryota; kingdom Metazoa; phylum Arthropoda; class Insecta; order Hymenoptera; family Halictidae; genus Lasioglossum; species Lasioglossum marginatum. The sequence goes on from CM052273.1 coordinate 815,089, forward strand.
TTTCTTCCTCGCGATACGACGACCCGGCGTAAATATCAACGAAATTCCACTGGTTTTTAGAGTGTCGTTTAAATGAGTGACCAATTCGACGTACGTCAGCTGCCATCGATTCGTGTCCCACTGTAAATCGATCATGTGTCATCCGTCAACATCGAGCAGCCGCTCGCCGTGAGTTCCATTTCGTTCGTCTTCAAGAATAAACCTGTGAAGCGCAAGGTAAGAAACAGTTTTTCAACTTCAAAAGTCCGTTTTTACTGGACTTTTCATTCAGACCATTTGTTTTTATTAAAGATTGATATATTATCACTAGACTGCGGATCTTTATTCAAAATGAGAATTATCTGCGTCAATTGCAAGAAATGGTAACCAAACAGAATGTTCTTTATTCCCTCGATAGTTTCAATCGAGGAGGAATCATTGACATCTTCAATTTTCAAAATTTGCCTACAATTTGGAATTTCCTAGACCTGCAGTCTAATTATCACACAATATTTCATTATCTCATCGATCCATAAGTAATTAGCAGACTGCGGATCTTCATGCAAAATAAAAATTGTCTGCATCGATTGCAAGAAATAGAAACTAAGTTGAATTTCTTCCCTTAATGATTTTAATAGAGGAGAACTTCTTCAATTTTCAAAATTTGCCTACAATTTGGAATTTCCTAGACCTGCAGTCTAATTATCACACAATATTTCATTATCTCATCGATCCATAAGTAATTAGCAGACTGCGGATCTTCATGCAAAATAAAAATTGTCTGCATCGATTGCAAGAAATAGAAACTAAGTTGAATTTCTTCCCTTAATGATTTTAATAGAGGAGAACTTCTTCAATTTTGATAATTTCCCAACAATTTTGAATTTCATCTACTCAACTTTCCTATAAATGCATAAAGATCCGCAGTCTATAAGAAACGTTTTTTCAGATTTAAGAATATGCGAACATGTAGCTCACCAAGTACTGAGAAACTTTTGTCTAAAACATTTTTTAATTGCCCCACTGGAAATGCCTAAAAAATGGTGACATAACTTAACGGATACACCCTGTATAGTATTTTTTAATTTTTTCAATGTTTTTACTTTTTCGTACTTCGCGTGCCTACTCAATTTTATTATAAATGCATAACACCCACCGATCACAAACAACATGAATTATTTATTGGATTTCCATTCGGTGTCTCGATTTTATTCGATTCCTGTAAGCTATAAATGGGTTATATTCGACATTCATGGATATACAGCAGCAGTGATCGACGTACGAGTACAGTTTTTGATGTCGCGTATCTCAAAGCTTGTTACAGTTTTAATAGTATCCCGAACTGGCAAAAATTGGGTTCGGTATTCGCAGAAGTTCCCGTCGAAAGAACGATCGGCTTAACGCGAATTTAGAGCCAGCGAAGCTGCTGATATGACGGCATAAATTACGACGGAGTAGTTTAGTTCCATCCGGGCTTTTCTGGAGAGACACGGTAAGCTTCACGGAAAATGTGTTCCAGTAAGTAGCTCGTAAATATAATAAATATCTCCATCTAGGATCGTCAGGGCATACTTTCGCGAATTTATGAATCGATATCGATCACGCTCTATCGCCTGTTTTCCGGCTAATCGAGCACCCTGAAACGCGAACGCGCTTTACGGACGTCGCGTCGTGACAACTATCGCATAGGCGAGCGAGTCTTGCAAGCTATTATTATGGAAATCTGGCTTTTCTACTGGATCTTCGCGGAAAATCCGGAAAAGTCATTGGATAAAGAAAAACAGTTTAAATTCCAAGAAAATGGGAATACAGGGTGTCCCAAAAATGTTGTACTTCCTTGTAAGGGATGATTCCTGACGTCATTTCAGGAAACTTTTTCATTCGCGAAAATGTTCTCCGCAACTTCGCTAAGGAGCTATTAACGGAAAGCAAGGACCAATTAGAACGCGGCTACTGTAAAGGGATTCCGGGTTCGGCCAATGCCAGTGCCCCGCTTTGCTGCAACCGCGCTCCGATTGGTCCGTGTTTTTCGTTGACAACTCCTTAACGAAGCCACGGAGAACACTTTTGCAACGGAAAATGTTACATCAAATGACAAATCAGGAATCTCCCCTTTTAAGGAAATACAACATTTTTGGGACACCCTGTATATTGTTCCACCAATTTGTACAGAAGTAGTGAAAACATTCCATGCAAAATATTTTTTATATCGTCGCTTCCAACCTGGGAATAAATCTTAACAGTTTTTGAAACGTGTGTATATTAATATATTTATTACAAATATAAAAGATAGGGTGGCGCGGACAAAAATTTTTCTCGGGGAGTCGTAGTAGCATGAAGGTTGGAAACCGCTGTTGTAAGGGATGATTCCTGAGATCATTTGAAGTAACTTTTTCCTTTGCAAAAATGTTCTCCGCGGCTTCGTTAAGGAGTTATTTAAAAAAAACACGGACCAATCACAGGGCGGCTATTATAGACGGTTCGGCCAATGCAAGCGCCCCGCTCTGCTGCAACCGCGCTCCGATTGGTCCGTGTTTTTCATTGATAACTCCTTAACCAAGCCACGGAAAACATTTTCGCAAAGGGATAAGGTAGTTCAAATGACGTCAGGAATTGCCCATTCTAAGAAAATACGTTTTTGGACACCCTGTATATTGTCCCATCAATTTGTACAAAAGTAGTTTACTCCTATTTAATTCCAGTATGTTCAATTAATACAATTTCACAGCATAATCGAGTAAATTTAGGTTTCATACGATTCATTCTTCAATGGTATCGTTACCCTAAAATTGAGATGAGCTTCGAAGAATAAATTGGTTCTTCGTCTACTCGTGATAGGAACAATTCGCAAGGAATAATCGGCAAATCACTGTGAGAAGGAATTCGTTACGAAACATGTGGCGAAATGCGCTCGAGCGTAGAATATTATGCATTACACAACGACCAAACTGCTTAATGTATAAAATTGCAAGTGGAAACAAAGCAAACATGAGCGCAAAATCGCACGGAATATGTTGGGACAAGAGTGGTCTTGCGTTCGTGTTGTTCACGGCTCTCTGCATCGGAGGGATAAAAGTTTCCCGGTGGAATTCGGCCGTCTGACATTCGAGGTCGAGGAAACGATGGAACGTGGCAAGTTGAAGAGCAGTTAGCCAATTAACGCGACCAAGTGTAGTTAAAAATTTATTTCGACCGTTAACGAGTCCGTGAATTTCATTGAAGCCGGTGCTGGCTGTTGGGCGGAATTCTTTTCCTGATCGGTTCGAGGCTCGATCAAGTATGGACTCGAAGTCGAATGGTACGTTGAGATTGAACTTTTTTAATGGTAAAATATGACGAGAGCTTGAGAGATTAAATGGACAAGGGATTTATAAAAGGTACCATTCACTGGAAATCTTTACAATTTCTTTCAAGATTATTTCCTTATTTCTATCAAACTATAAGGCACGACTGGGCAGTTGGTGCTCCGAGAGTGGAGCATCAATTGCTCAGGCGGGTTGCTCTTTTCCTTACGGAACCAGAAATTTTTCCCTTCCTCCTATAAATTATTGTCTATTTGGTATATCATCCAGTAGATTTTAACGAGGAGATCTGGGAGATCGAAGTTTCGATCCTGGAGGATCAATGGTTCAAAAGTTACAAGTGTTTAAAGTTGAGCGATTTCCAGGTTAGCGCCGCCATGTTGTGTGTAGCGACGGTCGCGCGCCGCTTACCGACGGGAGCCGCTAGGTGGCACCACAAGCACGCGGTAATACCGATAATTAATTAGTTGGCTGGTGGTTAGGTCGGGCAAGGCAAAAATTTATAGGAGAAAGTCAAAAATTTCTATTTAAGGGAAGTTTACCCCTCAGGCGTGCTACGAGGCATAAGGAAGTCAAGAAAAAGTTAAATAATATCATTGTTTACACATCATATAACTTTATACAGTTCTTAAATAATATTTTGTCGCGGGATATAGCTCTTTCTAAATCTGCTTGGAAAAACGAAGATTAGAAACAGTTTCGCGTTGGCTTCTAGGCCAAGTGATTTATTGAACGTTCGAACGCGTTTGCTAATTCCAAATGAATTTGAATATTCGAACGCGGTTACTAATACCAAAGTACATTTGAATATTCAATTACCTTCGCACTGATCCATCGGTTCCTCGTCACCTCCTCCCAATCAGTAAGCTTCGACAATCGATGCAGATACATTATTTTCGAATAGGTATTATTTCATAGTAATCAAGAGAGTTGATGCACGACAAAAATAGGTAGACGTAATTTAAAACGGTAAAAACTTTAAAATAATTTGAAAGTTAAAATAGAAAGAATATATATATAGTTAAAAATAAAAAGAAATTTTTATATGGCGTCTGTGTCTTATAATTGACGAACAAAATTTTTATTTTGCATGAAGATCCGCAGTCTGGTAATCCGAACGAATGGAAATTCTTTCGAAAGAATGCGTGGTACGTCGAAATAAAAATAGATATGTCATTGCTCTTGATATAATTTCGGTATATAAATAGAGGCATTTATTAAATTAAATGGTTGAAATTCTACGATGAATATATCTAATAAGTTCGTTCAGTTGTGTAATTCTTTTAACTAGAGGCTTTTAATTCAATTTTAACTAGAATTTCTCCAATAACATATTACGCAAAAATCCTGTCAACTTTCCAATATTTTTATTTTATAATTAGTAAAAAGTGACGATACAGAAAAGTCTTGATCTAAGCCGAGCGGAGCAGTACGATCTTATTGTTAGTCAGTTCGCCTACCCCCTCCACCGGGGAGCATTCCCCGCGAGGGGCCGAGAAACTCGAGCTGCCTCGGTCACCGAGCAGTGTAAAGTGTAAACATGCCGCGTAAAAAAAAACTTTAACAACAATTTTCTTCCTTATAAGCAATTTTGCGGAAAGTTTCTCTTACAAATGTCCACCACGATCCAGAGGTGTAGATTCCCTAGTGTATATGTTCGCCACAAAAAAAAATGTCGCACAATTTAAATATCAGGTCATTTCGAGACACCCTTTAACCAATGGACTATCATCAGACATAATGGACCATCATAGAACGATAATTATTCAATATAATAGATTATGGACCAATACAGAACGATAATTATTCAATATTATAGAATATGGACCACCATAGAACGATAAGTATTCAATATTATAGGGTATGGACCAATACAGAACGATAATTATTCAATATTATATGGTAATGGACCATCATAGAACGATAATTATTCAATATAATAGATTATGGACCAATACAGAACGAAAATTATTCAATATTATAGAATATGGACGTTCGACGCCACATCACCCATATCTGGGTGACGCTTGTACCCCGGTGAGATATGGGTGACGTTCTTATTTTTTCATCAAGTTAAACAGGATTTTATAAGTAACTTATAAAAATCCCATTTGTAACAAAAGGATTTAATGGAATAAGCACCGACAGCTAATCGCTCTGTTTACATTCTTGCGCTCCAGCTATCGGATTTGGGTCCCGCGAGAAACTCGACCAATTCACGCTGGGCGACGAACGTGTTAATAGTTTATATCCGCGAAACCTAATGAAAAATAAATGTTACTCCAAAACAGAGTTAAACAGTACCTTCGCTGAGGAGAGAAGAAATGAAAAATTTAATTCCGTGCTTCATATGGCTTAGAGCCAACATCGAGGTCTCCAGGCTGCACCCGTTGCGTTTCCAGGCTCCCGTTGACCTTCTGGTCGTTACTGCCGTCGCAGTCCGCGCACTCGTCGTCGTCATTAGCGTTTACGAATGGACTGGACACAATAAATCCTCATTCTCAACCGGCCTACTTTCAATTAGCCCGCGTAATTGCCGGGCGACCGAAGTGGTTTCGTGTTTCAGCTTGAAAAATTCGCGACGACGGACTTCGTGGGACCCATCCGTAGAATACACAAGCCTATTTCTGGAGGAGCGGCCGAGGACGCGATCGCGACCGGCACCGCGGAATTATATAAAAAGGCCAATTGTTTCTAACTCGAGGAGTTTATATAAACTCGCGGCTAGGCGCTGGCGGATGCAGTGACCGATCGCGGATCGAGTGCAGTGAAACAGGTTCGAGAGAGAAATCGGAAGTGTATCTACGGGAGGATCTCGAGTGAGTCAGGAGTTCGTTCGGTAAAGGAACTTCAGGGACAACCGGAAGCTGACAACAAAAGGGTTTCATCGCGGAAAAATTAATCCCAGAATTGTGAAAGACGGTACTCGAAGTCTCGGAAAGCTTTCGCTACTTTAGCCGTCAGGGAATCTTTCAATTCATGCGGAATTGATGAAAATTTGTATTAGCTCAGCCTTTGAAGGATTTTGTCAAATATCAAAAATAGTTTCCGTAGAAATGTTAAATCGTCTTCGGTGGACAAGTATCAGTTGATTGCGTAAGTTCGTGCCCGATTTGAAAATAAAATGCAATGAGTAAATTTTAAGGAATACAGCATTACATTAATCAATTATATAGTCGCCATTCTTTTCTACAATTAGAAAAGCAGGGCACGAAGGATTTTATCAAATATTAGAAATAGTTTCCGTAGAAATGTTAAATCGTATGTCAATGTCCTAGGTGGACAAGTATCAGATGTTTGTGTATAAAGTAAATATTATGCGTAGCTTGTTAACTACATTCGTAGTTTATTATTACAAGGAACAGTTACTGTATTACACTGTTCAATACTTTAGAATTATATTTATACAGGTGCTAAATATACATGTTACAATAGTGGCGGTTGGACCAGGGCCGGATTAAGCCAGCAGCTTTTGCATGATAATATCATAGAAACAAACAAAAGTGAATGATCTTTTTTTTAAGCAAAAATATCTGTAAACGGTAGCCAGGGCCATTACACATTTTCTGCTGCAAGCGCGGGGCCCCCCAGAAGAGCGGGGCCTGTAGCATTTGCTACTCCTGCTACTGGGCTTAATCCGGCCCTGGGTTGGACACAGACTGAATTGAGACGCGAACATTCATACATCGAAAAACACAGCCTCATAAGTAAAGCAAGCATAGAGTTGACTCTATTAATTTCCAACACTTTGCGTGATTCGAAAATAAAATTCAATGGTTCAATTTTAAAGAATACAGCTTTATTAATCAATCATTCTTTTCTACAATTAGAAGAGAATAGTGACTGTTGTGACGTTGCAAATTTTTCATTTCTTCGTTAATTACGATCGCGAATTAACGAAAAAGGGGACCGGACCGACCTCTAATGAGACAGGACCAAAATCACAGGTTTCGAGAGCGCTCCCTAGGAGATTCCGTATTTCTCTGATTGTGCCTGCGAGATCCGCCTTGCCGTGAAGGCTATCCTAGCGTCCCCGTGTCCGAACCTTCTGGCCCGTTTCGCGGCGTAATTTCCGATCCGCGTACTTCGACGGTTTGTCCCTCGTGCTCGGCTTCTCCGAGCTCGAGAATCGCTTGGCGCCCGAACGAGTTTCCGTGTGCTGCCATCCAGCGGTTCTGCTCGATAAGCGTTGCGCGATCGTCACTACAAACCAATATGGCGGCGCCCCCACCTGTCAAACCACTGAAAAATGCTCAACTTCAAGCAAGCATAACTTCTGAACCATTGATCCTACAGGATCGAAACTTCAACCTGCAGGGTCCCCGGGTACAAATCTATTGGATTAGATACCAAATACATAATAATTTATAGGAGAAAGGCACAAATTTTGAGTCCAGTACAGTAAAGAGCAGCCTAAAAAAGTACTGACCTTTATTAACCGTAAACCTAATAGTTAACGAATAACTTCACTTTGTTTCTCGAAGAGGGTCTGTGCATGATATCAAATAGCAGTTTCAACACCAGCAAAGATTTCCGCAAGGCCGCGGAGTTTACGTGACAATCAATTTATCAACATCGAATCGTAATCGCCTATTCTGTTCGTGATTCACTATTGAACTTCACTGTCTCATTATGATAACAGCAAAAATGAAGAGCCAACCTACAGGTTGACTCAAATTTGGTGGTCCGAGTTTTAAAAAGTGCTCCAGCGGCTTAATTTTAAGCTGAGGGCCATAAATTTCGGGAACAAGCACCACCAGTGGACTTCAGACCGAAAAACCGAATCGGGCTCGCGATATTTGGCGATTTCTGTTTGGAGCGGTCCTCCTACTGGGTCCGCGTATAATTTGTTACGTTGCGTGCGAAAGAGAATTTGTGAAATTCGAACACCAAAGTGTGCTTTTTGTATTGTTTATTATTGTTGGAAAATATACAGTAAGAAAATTCTACCAAAAAAAAAAGGTCGCATCCTCTTGCCTCTTCCCCCAGCCAGTATCTGTTCCAATTCTCTGTATTTCCGCGGTCGCGCCATATAATTTTGAAACATCCTGTACATGGATATCAAATAATCTGCAGGTTATCTTAAAAATCTGGATACAAATCTCCGAGTGAAGAGAATGAAGTTCATTAGAGCGCGTCTCTTTGCGAACACAATCCGGCCTTTGATTATGATTGCTACCAAGTAGAGGATAGTAAAAGACGACCGCGCAAACGAGGGTTGTTGCTCCCCTTTTTTCGGCAGGCAAACGAGCGATAGAAATTCGGTCTCCTCGGAATATTTCCGCAATTGCGTCTCAAAGAATACGTTGGCTTCTTAGATCGCACTTGCGTTACTACGGTACGTGCGTCGATTGCGAGTCGTACAATTATTTCCAAGCGAGGAGTTCGCGCCGCTTCGAATAGCTTTCCGATGGAAACAGAAGCAAATCACAGCTGCAGTCGCTGCAGAGGATTATACGGAAGCTGCGTTCATAAATTATGCGATTTATCTTAAGTAGCGCGGAAGCTTTTTTAGAATAACGATTCGAGCGAGCTCGCTCGAATAACCAACGAGTCGCGTTTCCCTTTTCGACGTTCCTCCTCCCGTCTTCGAGCTGAGTGCACGGAACTACCGACTGAACTGGGAATCAATTTGCTCGGTTCAATATTGGTCCGAACCGATATTTTCTTGACCACGGGTTAAAATAGAATTTTCTTTTTATCGGCGATTGGTACGGCGAGTCACGAACCCGTTTAAATTATTAGATTTGTTGCTGGCCTTCCCCTGCGTCCCTCTGACCCAATGACCGGAGCACAGTGATGTTTCAATCTATGCGGAATCAGGTGTCCAGGATATTTTTGGAAAATTTATTCCCACCGCGGAATATACCCCTCGAAGGACCCACTAATCTAACTTAATACAGGGTGTCCCAAAACGATAGCGACAGCCGGAAATGGGAGGTTCCTTGGGTCATTTGAAGCGACATTTTCCAAAGCAAAAATGGCGTCCGCGGCTTTGTTTAGGAGTTATTAACGAAAAACACGGACCAATCAGAGCGCGAGCTAGAAGCCAACGCTCGCCTGCCGGCTCGCCGCGCGGAACGTGCCAGCGGGCCTCCCTCTATGTCGGGAGGGAGTCTACGCCGAGATCAAAGAGAACGTGTTCGAATGATAATTTAAATGTTGCACGCGGAACAACCACTGCGGCAATTTCATTATTCCGTATGAAGTCGCGCAAACCCTATTGTCGTAGCTTCATCTCATTCTTTATGCATCTGAAAGGATCGATGGTCGCGTGACACGAATCTTTAGGCAACCCTTCGATCGATACAGTGTTATTATTTAATCGAACGAAACGACGAGCCATTGACATTTCCTTGTCCACCTACATATTTATTATTCATGAGCAATCTTGCAGTATTTACTGTAGATTTTCTTTGCCAAAACACGCCATAATCATACAGGGTGATCGGTAACTGGTGGTACAACCAAACACGGGGTTTGATCCTTCTGCAGGGTGTCCCAAAAATGTTGTACTTCCTTGGAAGGGAGATTCTCATTTGAAGTAACTTTTTCTTTGGCGAAATGTTCTCCGTGGCTTCGTTAATCATTCCTTACAAGAAAGTACAACATTTTTGGGACACGGTGTAAACTTTACTTTACGGGATCAAAAATTTTCGCCTTTCTCCTATAAATTATTATCTATTTGATACGTAATTCAGTAGATTTGAACGAAGACGACCTAGGAATCGAAGTTTCGATCCTGTACTATCAATGGTTCACAAGTTATGGTTACTTAAAGTGTCTTTGACAGGTAAGCCCGCCGCCGCGCCATATTGAATTGTAGTGACGATCGCGCGCCGCTTACCGAGCAGAGCCGCTAGGTGGCAGCACGGGTACGCGGTAATATCGCTAACATAGAGGAAATATAGAAAATGTTTAAGAAGAAATATCTTGGAAAATATTTACAAAAAGAGATAGATTTCTCAATTCTCGTTGAGAATGGGGTTTCCCATTGAGGATTTTTAAATAATTCCCTCTCCTACCCTCAGGAGAGGGTGGGAGAGTCAATCATGATGTTATTGAATAGGATTTTTAAAAATATCAAATACGTCTACTTTTATTTTTCTGATCTGATGTGTATTTTTCGGGATATCCCCAATTTTCAACGATTTCTTACCCATTTTGATTTTTGTCCATTAGAGCGCCATCTGTGAACCAAAATGCAAAAACTCCTAGGTAAAATTTGTGTATTTTTTTCTGGAGAATCCAAATCTGCAATGAAAAATGGGGAGTCCCATTTAAGTTTTTTATCTTCCCCCACCCCCACCCCCAGGGAACGAACAACTTTCATTACCCACTTGTTTTGATCCGATGCATAGTTCTCGAGATATTTCAATGTCTTCAGATAAAATGACCACCCTGTATATTGATTCGGAGTCTAGTAAACACCAATACAAGAAAAATATCACTGCGTTTAATCAAGTATCGCCGACTGTACATTTGAAAAAAGCTGATATGAGAAAGTTGATTTTTTAGCAAATGAATAGCTTCGATTGCGACCGCTATGCGCCGCACAGTGGGCAATTCGGACGAAATTTGTTTCAAAATCAAAGAACTTTCGATAGAAATAAGATAGAGCGATGAAATTTTTTTTAAATTGAAGCTGAAACTTTGTGGAATATGGGAAAAATAGGGACATTATGGTACGAACGTTTTTTAACGAGAAAATTCGTTAAACTTGTAGAATTTCAAGAAAATGTGGTTTCTCCGTTACTACGAGCGGAAAAAATTTTTTTTTAACATGCTACATATCATTTCCCGTAGATTTTTTCACTTTATTATTATTATTTTTATTGTGTTTTATATATTAGAATACGATGTATGTACCTTCAAATTAGTGTGTCGTAAAATCATTTCAACGAAAAAATGATTTCATTAATTTCTTGTCACAAAAATCGATTTGTTGAAAAAACCAAAAATCGTGGACAAATTTTGGAACCGGATTTGAAATCAGCGTGAGAAAATCTACGGGAAATGTATTAAAAAAATTTTTTCCACGCGTTGGACTGAAAAAACCCAATTTTCTTGAAATTGTACAAGTTTAATGAATTTTATGAAGGTTAAAAAACGTTCGTACCATAATCTCCCTATTTTTTCGATATTCTACAAAGTTTCAGCTTCAATTTTAAAAAGATTTCATCGCTCTATCTTATTTCTATCGAAAGTTCTTTGATTTTGAAATTTCGTCCGAATTGCCCACTGTGCGCCGCGCCAGTTCCCCACCTCTGGAAATACAGTCAAGTTAGGAGAGTGGTGCTGAAGAGTGAGAGACCAGAAAATGCCCGGCACTGTAAAATTGATGGAGAAGATGACCGCCTCGCGGAACAACCGAATAATGATTCCTCGTTGATGGACGTAGAAATCTCGCGGAATCTGGACGAGATCGCGGATGATGTCAGCCATTAATATTTTACAATCCTCTTTTTTACGATCGTAACCGTGGCCGGTTGCACGTCGAAGATCGATCCAGCCTGCAGGACTAATAATTCTAGTTTTTTATACGGGTGGTATTTTTTCAGCATGCGAACGTCCGGAGGCGCGCTCGCAACTGTTGGACGGCAGGCGAACGTCAAACGCAGCATCGGTATTAAGGGAATAGCGTATATCCGTGGGGGAGATTTAGACGACGGGGTCAATCAGGATCAATCGCGGTGTAATTGGATCGTGCTCCGAATAAATGGATAAACAATACACATCGGAGATTTTCGCTGAATCCGATATATACTGAACGCGAGGATAATCTTCTAAGAGACGAATGTCTCTTATACAGTGGTGGGCAGCGTCGAATGCTTTTGTAATTGAAATACAGAGTAAAATATCGAATACTATAATGTATAAATCAGTTAACGTATATCTTGGCATTTTTGTACATCTAAACACTAAACATTCTTCGATCATACTTCGCTTTTATAAACAAATGTGTAATCAAAGCTTACGAGTACATGGTATTTACAATTTTCAAGTATCATTATTAATATACAGGGTGGGGCACTATAAACAAATCTGCCTAGGAGAAAATGTGAAACGTATTTTTAAAATGTATCATATTTGACGAAGTTCATTCATATAAAAAGTAGATTAACTTTTTTTTAATAACTTTTTTATAAACAATTACCGCCGAGTAAAACATTTACAGCATTATTCGGAGTGATGACCTGGACAACATATTAAAAAATCAGCGAGATCGGAGGGTGTTACCTCCTCGTCGATAATTGCCAATGATTATTAGGACATTAATTTTTATTTATTTAATCGTATCTGTAATGTATGTAATATCAAAATTCTTTTATTTATTCAATAACCGTACTCGAATCTCGTATTTCTTCAAGTGGATATCCGCGTATTCGGCTGCTGACCAGTTCTTGCTACATATTTTGTTAAATAACTCTGTTTCTCGCAAGAGTTCGCAATTAAAATTTACATAACATCAAAATATACTATCTTACTAATACAACGCAAAAAAATCCCCGAACTGTTTTGAGGTGTTTTTTTTATCCTCTTCTAAAGATTAGGGGAACCAATAAAACTTAATGGTTTCATTCCAGGTTAATTATTAAATAGCGCATAAGTATTACAAGATTTTTGTAGATGAATTATAATTAGCCAACCCTTAGCCATCATTTTCGAAAAAGATTATTTCTTAGAAACGTCTTTTGTTCATAACACAACGTAAACAAGCTATGAACTGATGTACTATTTCATCTTTCAAATTTTCGCTTACGGATTTGCTTGTAATTAATTTCCTACTGAATTTTTTGAATTTTTTTTTCAAAAAATGGTTTATTTGGACATTTTGACATAGTTTTCAATCGATATGAAGCAGTGACTTTTCCGATTTTTGTCAATGGCTCGTGACACCGTGCGTCACTGTATTGCTTTGTGAAATTCTCGTCCTATGAAATTTTATAGCTAAAAGACAAAACGTGTTCCAACCTTTACGACAGTCCCTCAGTTAAGTATCAACGATTTCATCACCGAATAAAGATTCGTTGCTGATTGAATAATGGAATTGTTCTATTGCGATGCTTTTAGACTCTCATCCCAGCGAACCGATCAGTTTCCGCGCAGTTCTGCGTCGTCAATCATCGTCACAGTCATTGCTCTCCGTTCCAGCCTAGCTCATCATTGTACAAATTAAGGGTACCCTCGTTTAGAAGCGGACTCCGCTCGGGACAAGCAGCTTGCGTCGTTCGCGAGAAATCCCGTTCGCGAAACCGAATCGAGAAACAATAAAAGCACCGGCGTGTCGTGTGTAAGCGTGCGTGCAACTACAAGCGCGAGTGCGCAATATAGTGTACGCGTGTGCGTGTGTCCCTGTGCGACCGGGTGAAATGATCGACAACCAGTGAGGAGAAACGAGCTTTCTGCGGCCCGAGGAAATAAGGGTGTCCAAATCAAAATGGGAAAGGTATTGCATCGGCGATGTCACTCGCGATGACAATCGTCACGCGAGAATTTAACATCGCCGTTCAGATTTTCGTCGCACGTTTCTCTCGTCTGCATGTCACCGAAATTTTCTATTGTCCCTCCGCCGAAACGAGGATGTTGAAACGCGAAAATATTGATCAGCTGTTTTACCCCACCATTGTTCGCCGGCGAACTGGTGGGGAAGCTGTTAGAAAAAACAGACGAAGCACAGTAATGTCCCATTCTAACGAGGAGAGTGCAAGGCCTTCGGGTCACCGATTTAGTTGAGATTTTTTGGGACATTGTAGGAGATTATAGGGGCAAACACTCAATAATTGTTGAGATATTCATAAACAAAGTATCTATTAGTGCTTAAATATACAATTGTAGAAAAACTATACAACGAATAAGGCTTGATGTAGCGGCAACGAATGTGACTTTTCTATGAAAACAAATGATCGATTTTTTGAAAATATTGCTGTGTCCTAACCCCTTAAATAACTGACAGTCGCGTTGGTGCCTCCAAAAAGATGCAATCGCAACAATTTCGTATAAGTTTCCAGAATAAAATAACATAGTTTGTCTTCTATAATTCAATAAGACTTGTTCTCGTTTTACCAATAGATATTATTCTATTCATGGTCTTTTCTAAGAATGTTGAAATAAAAATTCTTACAATTTTTTGTAAATACTTACCACTGGAATGTGGTATAAGTACATAACATGTACTAAATTAGAATAATTAGAATTTGGAATGTTTTCGAATTTGCCGCCAGATATCGATCTCGTAACGATAGATCGTCACATTCAAACGTGTCTGCATGGATGTTTTTTCAAATGTTTTCATGTTGTTCAAGTTCGATACGGTCATTTCAGTATGTTTCAAACTAGCAAATGATACGCTTCAGTTACATATTTAATTTGACATAGACATAGCTATTATAACAAG
>CM052273.1:829867-856577 GCA_028455795.1 Lasioglossum marginatum
TTCAATAATGACAAAAATAAGGTTTTTTGGAAAAAATTCATCATATAGCATTACTGATGTAAAGTTACGTAGTATTCATGTATCTTAGGTGTCTCATACCTAAGATTTACGCTCTGATGTTTAATCATGTGAATAGTTTCCAACAGTAGCCTTTGATGTAAATTTATTTCTTTGTCAATAATTTGGGCGTTATCAAAATCAAATCTATGATCCAATTCAAGTGAATGTTTTGTCAATGCAGTGTGTTGTAGTGGAGGTAAGAAAATATTATGTTTACGTTCCCTGATACGAGTTTTCAGGTTTCGGGACGTTTGTCCAATATATACTTGACTGCATCCCATATTTGGTATGATTTTGCATTAGAAAAATGCCACGAATATGTCAATAACAGTTCCATAAAAAAATAATGGAAAATAAACAAGTTAGAAATTCAGATTAGTTATGTTTACACTTCTCGGCGACCGAGGCCTCTCGGCTGTCCTTCTCTACGTTCGGCAAAAGTCAAAGAATACTATCCCTGGCGCATAAATGTCCCTCGGCAGACCCGTGCTGGGGACTTATATCGATAAAACACTGTATTTCTATAAGTCAATCCAACAATCACGTAAACGCAACAACCTGCGGGTCTCTGTTGCAGTATTAAAACTTGCAAAGTCGATGAGAAATAGACGCTAGACGAAAATGTATTTCTTTTAACCCCTTGCAGTCGGAGCTATATATTCAGTCGGAGAGTATTAAGAATATTATGATTCTCGTTTTTTGCTTTCTAAGATCATTCCTCTTTCAATCCAGCTTTCAAGATCGACGACGATTTTTCTATAATTTTGATCGGCATATTATTGTAGCTGGTAGGAAATTAATTTTACACATGTATTTATATAGATATGTTGATTTTTAAGTGAATTTCAAATTCATCGTCGTTTGAACCCCGATATCGATAAAATACTGTATTAAAATTTTCGGCCGTGAAAGTCCCCTTAATCTCATTGGGAAGAAATACCGCAGTAAAACGTACACCCGCAGTAGTAGGTACATGTGCCCTATTTACCTGCCGTTATTATTATGTAAATAAAAATTGCGAATGCATTACGACTTCCCAAGCCCGTATACAATATTCATCCGACGTCATCGAAAAACTGTCTACGCAAAGTATGCTCGAGGACTTCTTAATCCTTGCTCTTCTTCTTATCGGGTTTTCCTGGTCCGGGTCTCGACACGTGGATATTGATACGGTACAGGGAGCTCGGCGAGGAGCGGATCGAAGAAAAGCTTTCCGCGCTATGATATGTGGTGCCGACCTACTTGAATTCCGACTTGACTTCCCGATCATCGGTTATCCGCATATAAATTACACCGGTGACAGGGGCGCCGCCTATACCTATGATAAATAAATAGATCATCCGTGCGAGACGGCTGCGCTCTTCTTTGATCCGCGCGGGTGCACGGAATACCGTGGAATAAGTTGTCGATTCGAGGGAAGAGAAATCTTTTGAAAAGCCTTGACTGGGTGAATGATTTTCCCCGTGACGTTATTGAACACGTTCTATCCGAGGAACGAACACGAGGCTCGTTAAGATTTTTTCCAGCCACACAGCGCGTGTGTGATTTTACGATTTGGCCAGAAGCCAATTTTCGAAGTTTAATATTCCGAAAAACTTCTCTGGCTATAAACTAACAATACTTGAAACGTTCGAAATCCAAAATATTATCCATTTCAGATAATTGTGTAACCGAGGGTAAGGCTGATCTTTACTTTACCTTGAAATTTTTGCCTTTCTTCTATAAATTATTATGTACTTGGTATGTAATCCAGTAGATTTGTACCCGGTGAACGTGCAGATCGAAATTTCGATCCTGTAGGATCAATGGTTCAGAAGTTATGGTCGCTTAAAGTTGAGCAATTTGCAGTGCTTTTGACAGGTAAGCACGCCGCCATATTGGTTTGTGGTGACGATCGCGCGCCGCTTACCGAGCAGAACCGCTAGATGGCAGCACGGTGCCACTGTGATAGCCGTAGGATAATTTCAGTTCCGCCGGATCGGATTTCAATTTCATCGACAGTCCCTCGGCTGTCCGGACGAATTTTCTTGCGCGTTAACGTTGACCCGGATCAGCAAGATGTCCCCGGCTATTATGCATTCACGCGTGCAATCGCGAATTGCGAGAGCAGCGACACCTTGTGATGGATGAGCCCGAGGCCCGTGCCTCGTCCCACGAATTATTATCTGTTTCGAGGTGGCTGGTGACCTAAGACGTCCGCTGGTTTTCCAATGATTTACGAACGTGTTTTATACGGCGCGGCGTCTGGTCTTAATCCAGCCCCTCTCACCGAGTTGATTTATTCCCGCTTAATGGGAGGGATGAAAATTTACCGGCAGGGATCGATTACACCTCCGACGGCGCGCGGCAAAGTGCCGCGATCAAAGCTTCAATAGGCGGATCAATATTAACTCGAGACATTAATAACCATGAAACGGAGGACCTTACAAGGCACGAAATAAATTCTTTAGAGTCTAGACTAAGGATAAGAAAGTTATGACTATCGACATTTGTCTTAAACACTTGGAGACGTTCCCAAATATCATTCAGGAAGTGTCTCTTGTAGCGCGTGTAATTTAGGAGCTGTTCGATCTTTAACACTGAACCTACCACCATCGGCCAAAATAACCGGTTCCAGATTTATTATTTTACAATTATTGAAATAATGAAAATGATTTTATAAGAATTGATTGTATAAATATCTTTTGTAGAGCACGTATTATAATAGGAGAGCCGCACAAAGTCTAAATGAAATCAATCTTGTCATTTTTATATGGGAATTTTTAAGGCTCGATAGGTTTAGTGTTAAAGACACTAGAACAACACTATTACTGAGGTTTCCGGGGTTGCTGATCACGAATTTAATGTTAGATTAATATTTTAATTAACCGATCGTGAAGAAGAAATAAAATTTTTATTAAAAAAGTTATTTTATATATCTACCACATATAAGAATATAAAAGTTTTTCTATCTATGAATATCTGTTTGAACATCGATTTGAAAGTCTAAATAAAATCAATCTTGTCATTTTTATAAGCGGACATGTACCAGTTACTTTTAACACTAAACCTACCATCACCAGTCAAAATGACCGGTTCCAGATTTATTATTTTACAATTATTGAAATAATGAAAATGATTTTATAAGAATTGATTGTATAAATATCTTTTGTAGAGCACGTATTATAATAGGAGAGCCGCACAAAGTCTAAATGAAATCAATCTTGTCATTTTTATATGGGAATTTTTAAGGCTCGATAGGTTTAGTGTTAAAGACACTAGAACAACACTATTACTGAGGTTTCCGGGGTTGCTGATCGCGAATTTAATCTTCGATTAATATTTTAATTAACCGATCGTGAAGAAGAAATAAAATTTTTATTAAAAAAGTTATTTTATATATCTACCACATATAAGAATATAAACGTTTTTCTATCCATGAACATTTGTTTGAACATCGATTTGAAAGTCTAAATAAAATCAATCTTGTCATTTTTATAAGGGGACATGTACCAGTTACTTTTAACACTAAACCTACCATCACCAGTCAAAATGACCGATTCCAGATTTTTTATTTTTCGCTTACACTGTCCAACAAATTTAAACATTTTTTATGTTTTCATATAAAAAGTCTGCTCTATCGCGTGATATAGTTCGATTTTCCGCTGGACCCTTATTTTTTCATATAAATTAAAAAATATCATCAAAAAACGGTGCAAAAGTGGTGCCTCTCCGTCTTTAATGATTAAACATGTTTAAACATTGTTATTGATATAATAAAAATAATTCCATAAGAAATTATTGTATAGATATCTTTAGTGGAACACATATTACAATAGGAGCTGCACAAAGTCTAAATAAAATCAATCTCGTCATTTTTATAAGGGAACATGTACCAGTTACGTTTAAGGCTCGGTAGGGTTAGAGTTAATAGTTCGAAGCGACAGTGGCTAGCTGTGTCGGAATTCAAATATCTTCAATGCCTAATGGATATTATAATGATGATAACTGTACGATTTTAACGTAATTGCTAAGGTAGAACTCGAGATATCTTTTTTTGAGAAACGCAACTCTGAGAGAAACGCGTTTAAAGTTTACGATTGTAATGTCTCTATCAAACAAAATTTTCGAGTTCTTTCAAAATGTGACTGTGTCCTAACCCCTTAAATAAATTCAGTGTTGTCATTTTTATAAAACAATGTACAACAGTCGCATTTTATGCTCGGTGCGGTTAATGTTAAGAACGCTAGGCACGCGAACTTGACAATTTTCTCGAAAACGACGAGTCAAATGAAAAAATCTATTGTATATTTTCGACTTATTTTCCCGTGTAGAATCATCCCCACCGCGTTCATACGATTTTAAAACACGCTGTAAACGTATGGCATAAAATAGTTGGCGAATCTTTAATAATTTTTTATGAGAATCGTTGAATTGAGGCCAGAGCCGGAACTAGCCGCTTCGGCGCCTGTGGCAACAACGTAAAAAAATTGGCGTAGCACCCCCACGAGACCTGCATGCGTTGCGCCCGTTGCGCCCCTACGACCGTTAGTTCCCTAGTTCCCCTAGTTCCGGCACTGATTGAGGCCTATAGCTCCTTTGAGACTTTTGTTCATCGCGATGAGAACTATAACAAAAAACAGTTTTGACCTTGGGATTCAATTTCGAGGTGAATTTCGCGGTCCATTTTTGTAACAAATCTCCACCTATCTGGAGGCACAGAATCACGCTATAGTCGCGACGTATAATTTTGAAACGTCCTGTGCGTTCAAGAAACTTCCACGAAGCGACAATTAAAGAAAAAAAAAGTTTTCGATTGACGTTCGAGAGAAAGATTTAAGGGGCGCAAGTTGAGGGGGAATTCCAGCGCGTTGCCAAGTAATAAAATTACGATTACGCTATTAAAACCAGCCCGCACTCTTCGAGAACGGTGACAAGAAACTAATCCGAGATTTCAATCGCGTAACCAACCGCAATTTTCAAAGTTACCGGCAAAACCGTGGCTCAGCGAAACCAATCTCCGGGCGGCCCTTATTAAAACGTTCCGCGTCGCGAGTGGGGGAAACTGATTGCAGCCGGGGCGTGAATTATTCGAGGCTACGGTTGCAGAACACGGAATGTCTCGGACATAAGTCTGCGGTTATCTTCGAATCGGTCAGTAGGAACCGCGTCCTTCCTCTCCCGGTGTGGCCGAGTAATTGCTGCGATCAATTAACGCGCGATTAACAGCACTCAGCGAGCGAGCGGGCCGAGCAAACAAGCAAGAAGCGCGCGGGCGCGCGCTCATTAACAGCACGCGAGCCATGCATGCGCCTACAAAAAAGGTATTTCTGTTTCCCCTCCACACCCGTCGTTCCGGCCGTGCCGCTAAAACGCTTCAGTGTATCAAGATGTCCACGTGATGATCTGGATCGGATTCGGCTTCCTGATGACGTTCCTGAAGAGGTATGGCCAGAGTGCTGTTGGTCTCACGTTCCTGATTGGAGCGGTCCTCGTCCAGGTTGCCTTGCTCTGCCAGGGAGTCGTCGAGATCAAGAAGTCGCACGGAGCCAGCCTGTCTCTGGAAAGGTGCGTAAAAATCTCTTAACAATTGGGAATAATAACCGTAGCAATGATGCACAGGGTGTCACAAAATTACACAGAGTGAGTCACCTAAGACCAGGCACCTGAATAACTTCTACATTTCTTGAGATAGGAAGAAATGCTTTACACAAAAGTTGTTTGGTTTCTAGGGGTCTACATAACTTTTTTTCAAGCGGAGGTGCTTAGGAGATTAGAAGGTTAACTTTATTTTTTTAAATAGAAACATATCTTTGAATTCCTACGATTGTAGCCCTTTCTACAATTTCAACGATATAGTCATTCAAGGTCGTAAACTTTAAAATTGATGAAAAACAGAAATTTATCGTATGGTACTTTGTTCGCGTAAAATTCTTTCCTGACCAGTAGAACACGATTAAAAAGAATCTTGTTTTGACCTTGTTTTTTACGTCCAAGGTCAATTTTGCGGGGGATTTATTATGACATTTTCGACCAGATCGTAGGTGTAGAATCGCGCTATGGCGGCCGCGACGTATAATTTTGTGACACTCTGTACAGTTACCCTAAATAGGTAAAGTCCGCAGTCTAGTCGGAATGAATACGGATCGGTGCAACGCTCGACGCAACGCCACGGTGTTCAATAGTTCTATTATTCCATTGAAGCACGTGAATCCCGAAACGAATAGATTGATCTGTTATTTTAACGAGATCGGCATCTGTACAAGCAATGCGATTCGACGATCAGCATTCGGGCGTCTGTTACTATTGATAATGTTATCGTAACCAGTAACCTGAAAGCGAAATAATTCTGATCCACAGAGGAACCATGATATCAAACCTCTTCTCCCATTCCGTGATGCGTCCCGTTTGCCTACCAACCCGTCCCGATATATTCTTGCGGATGTTATGAATACTGATCTGTGGTTTCGAGGTTCCGCCAGCAGGTTAATAACGCGGGTATCGATCATCTTCTCGGTAACCACTTTCAGCCTTCTGAGCGCCGACGTTGCAGTGGCCACCCCGTTGATATCCATGGGCGCGCTCCTCGGTAAGACGACCTACATACAGCTCGTGTTCATGGGTATCCTCGAGCTGATCATGTTCACCGTGAACAAGTACGTGGGGGAGCATATACTCATGGTAAGTTTACCCTTTCTCGCCCATCGACCGACCGCTTTGTCCTCGATTTTCGCGGAGCATGGGAATGCATGCAGACCCTCTCTCTTATACGACCCGTCCCGGAAACCGAGTGTTTATGAGAATTCGCCGGTTAGTTTCATTTCCGGAGACAACAAGCTACACTAGTTACACTAGTGCAGGGGTCGGCAACCTGCGGCTCTTTGGATGTGAAGCTGCGGCTCTTTAGTTCCATACGCAAATATTATTTATTTCATAAAAAAAAAAACATTTAAAAATCGTTCTGAATCGATTAACGAGGATTAGGCACCGATTCTATCTCTCAGCCACTTGTAATTTTTGACTCTTCCGACTCAAAAGGTTGCCGACCCCTGCACTAGTGGAATAAATTCTGGACACTTTTAAATTTTTATTTTCGCATTTATTCAAATTATTTAATATATTGGATCGTTCGGAAAGTCATTTCGTTTTCTTAAGAGATGATGAAAGCCAATTTTTTAGTCGTTTGGTGGCGCCGCCACCAGCCGGGGCATTGTTTTGAATGTAGCCTATTAGGCCGCTATTAGACGAGGCCACTGGCGGCGCAACTTGGTGGCGGACACTGGTGACGCCACCGAATTGGAGGGCTTTAATGCATCGGTAACTGGTGGTACCACCAGATACCACCAGGTACCGCGGTGGCTTAATCCGCCCCTGGCGAAAACATAAACAATTGACTTTCACAGTCAATCATCTTTCACCACCAGTTACCGATGCATTAAAGCCCTCCAATTCGGTGGCGTTACCAGTGTCCGCCATCAAGTTGCGCCACCAGTGGCCTCGTCTAATAGCGGCCTAAGTAGCTAATGATTTTCTGAAAAAATTGTTTCATTGAGACGATTCTGCTACTCATTGTATCCCCACTCTACCTTCCCCTCATACTACGCTACAGTCTTCCCTCGCATAGTGTTACTACCTCGGGGGTATGGAGGCTCGGAAAGCGTAGGGGTACTACATGTGTTCTTTGACGTTTGCCGAACATCGAGAAGTACACGACAAAGAGGGACCGATAGTGAGATTGGGGAACCGAGATAGTGAGGTTGGAGATTCTATCACAATTGTATGCTTCCGGATTTTTGAAAAAATTGATTTTGCAACGAAAAATTCTGATATAATTCGCTGTCATGTGTGCCACTATGTAGTAGGTAGAATGTTCATGAATTTCTTCGTAATTTTTTGTTGAGCAGAACAGAGGAAATAGAGCATAAGTAGAGGTTCCATACGAAATAACTAATAAAGTTTCATCATTGCATTAGTATTGCCTCACCGATATCCGACCTCGGATCGTGTTATATTCTGGGATAAGAAAGTAACACTATACGTAGAGTCGAAAGTCACACTATGCGAGGGAAGACTGTATTCCCCACTCCTCCGCCGCGGTCTGGTCACGTGATGCGTTACGTCTCTGTCTGGCTACTCTGAACAAAAGTTCTTGTCGAAGCCGATTCTAAAAAATATAAAAATTTCACATCGCGAATCATTTGGAAACCGTATTTTCCATACGGTTTTTCTCCAGAAATGTGGAAATAGCTTCCCATTACTGGAACTTAAATTGAAATGAAGTCCACGATTCCTTCGAGTAATATGTGTCGCAAAACTGGGGTCACGAGAGAGATTCGAAGAACAAAGGGAAGGAACGAACAATTATCGGGTCTACTGTCCACCTGGGCTGGACAAAAAGAACAAGGAGGTGGGGAAATTTGTTCTGTGCTTTGGGACGGCTCGCTATTGTCTTCCCCGATGCGACGGCGAAAATCGATTTACAGGTGGAACATGCCTTCCGGGACAGACGAAATGAAAACTTTTCTCTTGTTTCGATAGGCAGTTGACTCTGGTGACAGTATGTTTGTCCACGCGTTCGGTGCGTATTTCGGCCTGGCCGTCAGCTTCGTGATGGGGATGAAGGAGAAACCAAAGGAGCACCATCTCGAGGGACCATCCTACAATTCGGATATATTCGCAATGATCGGTCTGTATAATTACTATGTTCATCAACTTTTATCACATGTTCGATATCTAATCTCCAAATAGTATTATGTCGTTTCAATTTCCGAGATAATACCTCGCAGGTGTTTGCTCCCCGGTGGACACAGGTGCGACAACTACTGAAAGTTACTGTTGTGTAGATTGTAGATACATACAGGGTGTTCGACTACAGGTGGGAGAAAATTTAAGGGGTGGTTCTCCATGCAAAACGAAAATTCAACCATTATCAAAATTGGAATACGGATAAATGAAAATTGTGAGTGGTCTCACGGACGTACAATGGTTCGGACGACTGATCCAGCAGTTCATTAAGATTTTAGCACTATTTGGAAATTTAAGGGACCAGACGACCTGACCTTTTTTCGAGCAATTAGAAGAATTGATTTACCAAATGACATGCAGAAAAGATTTTGAAAAAATTGCAATCGCTAAGAATTACATGAGAAAGTAAAAGAGGCACCATTTATAACTTTTTTAGCCCGTTATGAAAATTTAAAATATGCGTTATTGTTGATTGCCACCCTTGTGGACTGCCACCCTTTCTCCTCATCCATTCTCATACACACTTCCCATACATGCTCCCATGTCTCAATTTTCCACCCACACACTCTGCACACTCTCTGTTCTTCATTCATCCAGTACCACCCTCCCCTCATGTCATTCCCCAATCTGTACCTTGCCACCCTCTGCCACCTACTTTCCCCCCATCCTTTCTTCAAATACCCTGGCAACCCCTCCCCCTTCACCATCCCGTACCACTTGTTTGATCTAGACTCCTCAATCTTACACCATCTATCCTTTATTTGCATCTTCTTTTCCCTTTTGACTATTTCCCTCTTCCCTTCAAACATTTCATTAATTTCTTCTGCTGACCATCCCCTTTCTTCAAAAAAGTCCCATCTCTCCTTCTCCCATCCACCCCTTTCCCCTCCCATTCTATCTCTCCTCCTTACCTCCTCCCAACAAACCCTCGCCAGCTCCTTTGCCTTCACCTAATTTTTTCTCATACCCCCACGCCCTTAGCCCTGCCTTCCCCCTCAGTAGCTCCCTTTGTAATTCCTCACCATGTACCCCAGTGTTACCCTTCTCACTCCCTAGAGAGTAAAGTAATAGTTTTTATTTGCGACAGGTACGGTGTTCTTGTGGCTGTTTTGGCCATCGTTTAACAGTGCCAGCCTCCAAGGCGATGACCAGCAGAGGGCCATTATAAACACCCTTTTGTCGATTTCGGCTAGCTGCGTGATCGCGTTCGCTGTCTCGGCGCTGGTCTCCAAGGACAGCAAATTCAACATGGTACATATACAGAACTCGACCCTGGCCGGTGGTGTGGCCATCGGCACCGCGGCAGGTACGACGTGTATTAATTAATTGGCCATACAGACGTTGAACCGTGGCTAACCGGTGCGACATTTTCTGTGTAAACATAGCCATGATGTGTGAGCCGGTGGGCGCTCTGGTCGTGGGATCGTTGGCCGGACTGCTGAGCGTGCTTGGATACAAATACCTCACGGTAATTGATTCTCTCTCTATTCTATCGTAAGCTTTGCGACCTTGCTGGACATTGGCTCCGTCTATTAACTTGATTGATGTGTACACAGTAAATTATTCCATGTTAATTGAAATGTTGCCCTTACCGACTTCTCGTCTTCTCTTGCACGCCGACCAATTAAATTTTTTCAATAATTTATTAAATTTTATAATTAATTATATAAATACTATAATAATAATTATAATAATTAACTTAAAGATTATCCCCTAAATTATTTATATTTAATATATTTATTATATATATATAATGTTAATTAAATTCATTTCTAAAAAAACTAGATATCTAAAAATTCGAATTACATTTCACGCCGATTAATATTCGGGCACTCTAAAAAAGACGATAAATTTTTTAATATTGAGCTACACGATTTGAACTCTTTTGGGAAGCTGGAGCAATTAGTTTACTACAGGATGTGAAAGAAATTTCTCAGAAATTGCAATTGATCGGAATTGTAAAAAAAATAGTAAAAGTTGCATCTTACTACTTCTTTATGTGGACCTATATTGAAAATTTAAAAAATACGTTTCGTAGATCTATTCGAAAATTTCGTCAAAATCTTCGTCGACGTTGCAATGAGCTACAAACGTTTAAAGATGGTAAAAATTGCCGTTTCTCACGATTCTCGTATAAAGTATAAGTATAAATAAAAAAAAAAGTATAAAGAAAATTGAATTTGTAACGCGTTTTGTAATAAGTTACAATGAAGATGCTACTAATTTCCTTTAAACCGAAATAAAATTCTACTCTGGTTTTGTTAATGTACAGGAGAATATATAAGCGATAGAGAGATATAAAGTTTCCCCTTTTTCCGAAAATTATACGAACTAGAAAAACGTTCTAATCACTGAGATCGTAAAATAAATCGTAGGGCAAGGGGTTAACGAACAGAAATTACATTAATCTCGAAGTGTGCTATCTTTTTGTCCCGGAGTGTATATTCGCAAAATCGTTCGAGCATTTTCTGTTAACTCAACAGGATCGGGAGAGAGGGACAATCATTCGGAAAAAGTTTCACTGGTTTCGATGGAGGTTCTTTTAATCACCGCGCGACTCCATATTCTTTATGTACTTTGTTCTTTCCGGTTCGCACTTCTTTCCCGTTCCCCCTCGGTGGCACTTCCGCCCCGCGCCAGCGGATCAAATGCAGTTCGAGCGCATTAATTAACGATTCGCCATTAAGATGGTGGAAGCCTCTGCCCGGCAATTCGCGCCGATATAGAAGAGGAGACGTCACCGTGGAAGCAGGGGGTGGAAAGAGAGAGAAAGAGAGCAGAGAGAGAGAGAGACCGGGTTTCTTCGGAAACCGCGGGAGCCCAAGAGGCACTTCGCGGTATCGTTAAAAGATTCAAGCAAATAGATTCTCGAACAAAAGCAGCCACGGGAGGCGTCGTCCCATTCGAGTGGCGACCGGTGAAATAAGAGAAACGCTGGGAATGAAAAACGCGAAGTTTAACGAACCCGTTGACGCTTATATCGGGTCGACGTTCTCGATTCGATAGCAGTCTCTCTCTCGTCCTCCATCTTTTATGTTCCTGACCGTCCCTCGGGCTCCAACCATGCTGAAAAACGCTTCGATTGCTAATATAACCCTTGGACGATTAAATTCAAATGGACGGAACGTGTAAGTTCGATCGATTTTTGTAGGGCGTTAAAAATCTGCAATTGTAAAACGGATACTTGTATTTAATGTCCCAAGAGAATCCGCCATTTCCGCTGTTGGTCAATGGTGCTTGTTTCGAGAAATGGAGTAGACTTAACGTCACAAATTCAATAGGTATTTTCAAACTATTTTTTTAACATCTTATGGACCAGCATCTATTTCATAGTTACAATATTCTACAGTATTCAAGTGTATCCTCTTTTGAAATGTTAGGTCGTTCGGAAAGTAATCTCGTTTTTCGTGTGGAGAGGGAATAGCTTCCGTTTGTTTTTATGTATCGAACTGCGGATCTTCATGGAAAATAAAAATTGTCTGCATCGATTGCAAGAAATACACTCAAAAAAGATAAAGATAGCACACGCGTGTATGTAACTAGTAATATGTAAACACTACCTATACTGGAATTTCTACAAGATATTCTCTTAGGAGGAACGTAAACACACAAATAGACAGAGACAGAATGATAGCACACTCAAGGTTTATTTTGATTTTCTTCAATATGTCGCGAGGTTTAAGGAAGTTGAAGTGGTCAGTCAATGTTCAGTGCTTCTTGATATTGGCATCCGTCACATTTCGTGATGGGTCGTGGTCGAAACGTCTGTACAGTATTGCAAAATAATCTCTACCTTGAGATTCAAATTGCATTACATGAAAAAAAATCGGTTCGAGCAGAGTAAGATGTCAGAGCAAATGCCCAGTAAGCAAGACGCTCGATTTTGGACGGACATCTGTGCGCGCATAAGTATCGGTTTCTGCTAGTAGAAAGACGAGGCATCTGGCAGAAGCTGCGGACAGTACGCAGGCAGCTCGGTTCTGTATTCTGCCTGTTTTTAAGAGGGCAGCACGGTCGCACTAATATGGCGAATGCCGGTATCTTAGATAGACCCGGCGCAGATAATTTTCCTTTAAGACATCATGGAAATAGGGGCAACAGACTTTTGGCTACGGCGCCCGGTGCCGGGGCCCCTGTATGGAATGTACCAAGTATAGGCGGGTGCGTTGTCGAAAATCGAGCAGATTCCGAGCATTCTCAGCTTCGAGCAGCGTTCTACCAGCATAATGCTCGCCATCTGCTGGCATCGTACGCTTGCAGGCTGTGCTCGATATCTGCTCGGGGCCGGCCTGGCTGACTGGGTGTCTGCAATCATACTTTGCGAGCACAGTATTGATTACAAACAAATAGAATATTGTTTCAGGAGACATTCGTGTTCAGGAGATTTTGTTTGAAGTCTAGATCACAACTTGAGTAACCTCCCTCGAATTTGTTTTCAGCCTCTAATACAGAAGCGTCTGCGGGTGCATGACACGTGCGGCGTCCACAATCTGCACGGCATGCCGGGTGTTCTGGCTGGCATTTTCGGCGCTCTGATGGCTGGCATAGCCACGGAAACATCTTACAATAAGTCCCTTTACGAGGTACGTAACTTCCGACGGCCGGTGGCCCTCCCGTGCCGTTGTAGAAATTCATCGGCCGGCTGTTCGGGTAATTAACTTCGTAAGGGATACTTCGCTAAGTATGCGGACTAGCCGCCGCGAGTTCCTAACTGAGCTGAATGGCGGCGAGGCGAAACTTCCTCGGGTCCAGTTGCAAAAACGAGCAATTGCTTAATCTATTAACCGTGAAACGCACGTTTCAGTCACCGTTCGCAAGAAATTCGCAATTATTATTCTAGTTCGCGGAAACCTAATGACAACCCCTACGCTGCACAGTGGTCCAGGAGCCCGCTTTCTGTGGCCAGAATTCAATTTTTCTACTTTCAAATCACAACAAAATTCTTTCTTCTCACAAATAAGAACCCTTTGAAACCTCGAAATTCTAAATATTAGATCTTTCAGATAATTTCCGAGCAGATATAGCGTTTGAAGTGCAAACCTATGAAATTGGAGTTCTAATTAAATGGTTTAATTATCCCTTACACAATGAAATGCAAATTTGTGCTATATTTTCATAGGTGTGAGCAGGTATGTTTCAGTTATTTAATGATAATATAAGGATGTTTCAATCAATATACGAAGAATATAAAGTTTACTACCATGTAAATTGTAAATTGAAAGAATGCTTAAAAATGGTTGCTTCTTCATCAAATTTTGGATAAATATTAGCAAAGTTACAGCTTCGGTAGACGATAACCCATTTGTTTCCCGATTCCTATGAATTGTTTACACTCTTTTTTAACAGATCTTCCAGGCAAGAGCACCAAGTTCTCTGGAAAAGATGGCCGAAATGAGGGACGATTATAATATAACAGTTGGGCAGGACAGAACAGCACTGCAACAAGCCGGCTACCAGTTGTTAGCTCTCGCAATCACTCTAGGAATCGCCATTGTTTCCGGATTAGTAACAGGTCATGATTTTTCATACACTGTTCCAACGATAAACAATATTCTCACATTAACCTGTTGTCTGATTCGTACGGTATGGACGATCCGGGTGCTTCTTTCTTTTGCATAGTAGCGTACATCTAGTCAAAATAAAACAATAAAACAAGCTGGAAAGCTTGTATTCTTTAATTAGTATTTTGTTGAATAATTAATCATCCCACAATTTCTCAATCTGTTGTTTCCAACATACAGTGTTTTATTAAAAATAATAAAATATGCTCTCGGCGCACGGTTTCGATCAATAATACGAACAAAGCAAATTTGCAAAAATTAAACCCTCAACGTTTCGATCCGGATTTGGATCATTTTCAAGAGAAATGCGTCTGAAAATATATGTATTGATCGAAACCGTGCGCCGAGAGCATATTTTATTATTTTTATTAAATATTTAGGATCGAGAAACAACAAAACAAATACAGTGTTTTATCGATATAAGTTCCCAGCACGGGTCTGCCGAGGGACATTTATGCGCCAGGGATAGTATTCTTTGACTTTTGCCGAACGTAGATAAGAACAGCCGAGCTCGAGAAGCTCGGTCGCCGAGAAGTGTAAACATAACTAATCTGAATTTCTAACTTCTTTATTTTTCATTATTTCTTTATGGGACTTCGAAAAACGTATTCGTGGCATTTTTCTAATGCAAAATCATACCAAATATGATATAGTTCCGATGATATTTACTTGTAAATGATATTTACTTTAATCGCCTATTACAAGTAAATATCATCGGAATTATATCATATTTGGTATGATTTTGCATTAGAAAAATGCCACGAATACGTTTTCAGTATGACTTGAAAATTTTATTTACTCGCGTAATATCTAAATAAAAATAAATATTCAAAAAATACCACGTTTTTAAGACGGACTAAAAAGTATAAAATAATTTTTCCTAGCCCCATTCAGATTCCTAACCCCATACAGATAGGCCTGAAAATTTGTGATTGCGAATTTTTAATAACTATGAAAATACTTGTAAGATTTAAAACGAAAAGCGTGGGGCGCAAGACTTTGGTGAACTATTCATGCATCAATTATTCGTCAGTTTTTCGTTTTAAATCTTACTAGTATTTTCATAGCTATTAAAAATTCACAATCACAAATTTTCAGGACTTTCTGTATGGAATTAGGAAAAATTATTTTATACTTTTTAGTCCGTCTAATGATATTTACTTTAATCGCCTATTACAAGTAAATATCATCGGAATTATATCATATTTGGTATGATTTTGCGTTAGAAAAATGCCACGAATACGTTTTTCGAAGTCCCATAAAAAAATAATGAAAAATAAAGAAGTTAGAAATTCGGATTAGTGTGATCTCACCGATATACTCGAGCCGCATGATATACTTCTCGGCGACCGAGGCCTCTCGAGTTTCACGGCCCCTCAAGGGGGTATACCCCGCAGTAGTGGGGATAGATATGGGACATTTACAGGCCAGACTTTTGGGACATTTATGGATAAAATACTGTATATTCAAATAGTATATGTATATATTTAATTTTGCATTCAAATATTATCGTATACATCTAATCAAAATAAAACAATAAAATCAAGCTGGAAGCATTGTATTCTTTAATTACCATTTTGTTGAAGATAAGTAAGTGACTTATGGAAGGGAGTGTAAGTAACTTACTCGTGATCACTACAAAATGGTTTCCATATATCCATTGTAAATGTTGAACGATATCCTCACAACTGCAAGTATTCATAAAAATGCACATATGCAATATGCATACCGGAATCGCACGCCTCTATGACGTACGCAACGTGCACCTCTGTTGGTCGGGTTGCCGCATTGTATGCGTATTGTTAATTGTTGATAACTAAAAGACGAAGCTGAATCTCAATTCTTTTATTCGTCATTTTCGTCTTACATTGTCGTGGCGAACTACCCCTTAAATTCTCTCCCACCTGTAGTCGAATACCCTATATAAAGAATCATAATCTACTTATCGACTTCGTTACGCTCCTGTTCAGGAAATAAATTCGAATTTAATTGTTTTTAATCAAGGGCATAAATAACAAAAAACACTTGACACCTGAATTCTGAATAAAGTTCAATCTGTTTTAAAATGAATTACATAAATAACAAAAAACGCTTTTAACTCAACGTAACGATGAATCAATCAATTTTATTGCAGGCTTAATACTGCGGCTTCCGGTTTGCGGTTCGATATCCGAGGAGTTAAAATTCGACGACGAGGCTCATTGGGAACTGGAAGAAGAGTCTCCGCACGAATCGAAAGTGAAAGAAGGAACCAACTCCGGTGATCAGTTGCCGATGGCCACTATCTGAAGCGAATAACTCTTTACCACCTGCACGAAAAGTAAAAGTCTGTCCCGTTAATTAACACTAACCGTATCGAGCACAAAATGCGACCGCTATACATTGTTTTGTAAAAATGACTACCCTGAATATACAGTGAGTCACAAAATTATTCGCTCACTCGCTAATGCGGCAAAGATATACGAAATAATCAGACAACGCAGGGTATTTTTCAATTTTTTATTTGGATATACATAGCTCGAAGTTTAATTCAACAGAATCGTAAAAAAAAGTTGCGAAATTTTCATTTATTATTAGAGAAATATGAGTTTTAAGAAATCTTGACGATTTTTCACGCCACAAAATTATTCGCTCATTTTAGATTAACTATTATTATAACAATATTAGTATTTGTGGGATATCCTTTTTGTCTTATGACTTCTGCAAGACGTTTGGGCATTGATTCTACTAATGTTTCCAAATATTTTTTATCTATTTTTGGCCGTTCCTCCTGTAATCTGCTTTGTAACTCTTTTTTATTGGTAATTGAATGTTTACGAATTTTTGTGTCCAGCATATTCCATACCATCTCGATGGAATTCAAGTCGGGAGATTGAGGCGGAGTTGCATTATTTTGGGACAGTTATACAGTAACCATTCTTGTACCAATCTCGATTTATGCTTGGGGTCGTTGTCCTGGTAGAAGTGAAACACTCCTGAAATCCCCATTACTTCCGCACTTGGCTTCAAATTTTTTTTAGGATATCCATGTACATTACTTTATCCATGGTAGCCTCAATCATCTGCAATTTCCCAACACCGTGATAACTAATGCAACCCCAAACCATCACATGACCACCTCCGTGCTTGACTGTGTTACACAGGTTCTTGGGATCCATTTTCTTCCTATTAATTTCGCTCACGTAAGGCTTTCTTCTTGCTACGCGGCCGTTGTACCCGTTCTTTTGCAACACTCTTCGTACTGTTTCATCAGAAACTTCTTTTTCACTAAAATTTTTCAAACTTGTATTGATTTTGGGAGCACTTATTTTCGGATTTTCTTTAACTTCTCTCGCAACAAAACGCTCTTCTGAGGAATTCAATATCTTTTTCCTACCACGGCCAGCTTTGTTTATTATTCGTCCTTCTTCGTATCGTTTTATAATATAACGTACTGTTGAATAACTTCTACAAACGATATTTCCAATTTCTCTGATGGATTTTCCACTTTTCCAATGAAAAATTATAACTTCCCTAATCTCTAGACTAGTTTCTTTACTTTTTCTACCCATTGTAACGAATTCTTGAAAATCAAAGAAATAGATGAAAATAGATCCTTACTGAGCGATTGTTTACGTTATACTGACCCTCTTTAGCAACTCTCAGAAACAAATGCCTCTCAGAATTTGTAAATTGCATTTGTTTCAGTGGTGTGAGCGAATAATTTTGTGGCGTGAAAAACGGTCAAGATTTCTTAAAACTCATATTTCTCTAATAATAAATGAAAATTTCGCAATCTTTTTTTACGATTCTGTTGAATTAAACTTCGAGCTATGTATATCCAAATAAAAAATTGAAAAATACCCTGCGTTGCCTGATTATTTCGTACATCTTTGCCGCATTAGCGAATGAGCGAATAATTTTGTGACTCACTGTATTTAAATTTCTTGCAATTTTTATAACAATACGTGCTTGAATGAAGATATTCATTTAATCATTTCTAATGGAATCATCCTTGCAACTTCAATGATTTTAAAGTAAAAAGTGTGACGATCGGTCATTTGACCGGTCAAACGCCAAACGCCACTGGATTTTTTGCTTAACCGAACAATGCATTTTATTTTCGCGCGAAGGACATCCAACAGAGGCGCGCGCTCAACAGGTAGTATGGACACCGACAAGCGAGGAGGCGACAATATAGGAAAATAATACTGTTAAAAAGCTAAAACATTCAAGACAAACACATATCGACAATTACAAATGTAATCTTTATCGAAGAGCAGCCAGCAACGGACGTACAATATATGTACAACATTTTTATTGACATTATTTATATTTTTTAGAAAATTCTCTATAAATTTATATAATAAATAATTTGTAACATAAACAGATTCGATATAATAATATATATGTACGAATGTGTCTGGAAATTGCACAGCGGAGTTTACCGGATCGCCAAGCTTCTTGTATATATCTCTTTATTTTAATCGGAGTGTGTATAATCTGCATCGTCAAGGCATCAAGAGCAATAGGTTTCTCGATGGCGTTGTTATCCACTCTAAGTTTCTGTATATCATTGTAATAATAATATCAGTAGCAACGATTCATTCCCTTGAATCTGCCAATAACAGTCCACGAAATCTCTCAGAATGGTTAAGTTCAATATTTTATTATTATAATCAACAATTATTTCATCAGAGCATGTACTACAGCTTTCGCGTTCAACGACTTCAGGTCCGTATACGTTTGTCCCGTGCCAACAAACACGATTGGTTGCCCGGTAATGTACGTCATAGAAATCGCCGCGCCTACCTGTAAAATTATAACAATAAATGGCTTAATGAGTTCCAGAATTGAGGCGTCTTTAGTACAGGTTTTGCGCTCCAAATTCACCCTTTTGCAAGTCAAATTCGCATGGTGTGACTTTCGTCTGTACAGATGGTGTGAACATTTTATCCCCCCTACTAATGGGGGTTCCCCTTTGGACGGTCGATCGTGCTACAAAGTAACACGATCCGACGTCGGATATCGGTGAGGCAATACTAATGCAATGGTGAAACTTTATTACTTTTAGTTATTTCATTACGAAACCTTTACCAACGAATTGGTGAATTTTTTCTGTTTAAAAGGAGACCAAACACGATAGAATTGCGATTATACTTGTTTAATAAGCGATGAAAGTTTTGAACGCAAGGAAGGACAGCATGTGGAAAGAAAGAGACTCGCAGAAGTTCAGCGATAGTGAAGGTGTTTAGTGAGATAGTGAGCTGTTTAAAGACCCGAATTCGCTTCTTGGATTCGGATAGTGAGCTATGTAAACACAACAGTTCAAAGGTCCAGTGCCGCATTCGCTTCCAGGCCAAAAGGGTGAAATTGATTTACAAAAAGGTGAAATTGATTTGCAAAAGGGCGAATTTGGAACGCAAAACCTATAACAAACTATACCGTTCCAACGCAACCTTACCTTATCATCGATTGTATCAAATTTAGTCAACACGATCCCGTCAATGATATGAGGATTGCTGGATTGACTATGATCAGCTAACGCTTGATTGAATTTCACTAATTGATCAACAGCTTCGTTACCAACGAGAGCTTCACCGACGAAAAGCACCAGATCCGGTTCGTTCACTTTGATCAACTTGGCCAAGGCTCTCATCAACGGCTCATTGTCTTGCATTCTGCCAGCAGTGTCTACCAAAACCACGTCGATGTTTGAGTCCTTGGCGAACCGGATCGCTTCCATAGCTATACCAGCAGCGTCTTTACCGTACCCTTTCTCATATAATTGAACCATAGGTATATTTCCATGTTTCTCTGGCGGATGCAAAGCATTCAAATGGCGCGTATGGGTCCTCAATTGCTCAACCGCGCCGGCTCTGAAATGAAATTAGCAATTAACGAATTTTTACGAAAACTATACTAATTCTCTTCATAGAGAAAAAATAAGGCAAAGAGAGGAAAGATGGGAGAGAATAGGAAAGTAGGTATAATAAATGGTACGGGAGGGTGAAGAAAGTAGGTTTACCGGGGTACCTGAAGAAAGGATGGAGTGAGAGCAGGTGGCAGAGGGTAGCTAGTTTTAGGTTGGGAAATGAGATGAGGGAGATATTGGGTGAATGAGGAAGAGAAAAAATGTAGGATGTGTGGGAGGTGTGTATGAGAGTGGATGAGGAGAAAGGGTGGCAGGAGGTAAGTAAATTTACTTAACTGGTACCAAAGAAGTCGATAAAGTAAAATTAAAATCGCATCGTTTGTTAGAGGATCATATTGTTCAATTTTTAAGGGACAAACATACTTCCAAGATGTACTGTAATACGCGATAAAAATAATCCTGAAGTAATCATACCTGAAAGTGTCACACGCAGCAATAAGCACGCGGAAATTGTTCTCGATGAGCCAGAAGCAAATTTTCGCCAGATTCGTCGATTTTCCCACGCCATTAACGCCGCAGAAGGTCATCACATATGGTCTCCTATTTTTTTTGGCTTCCATCGCGTCGCGCAGAATGTCGACGCGTTTCTTCGGGGACAATATTTGCACCAATGCGTCCGTTAAGCTTGCTTTAATAGTGTTCGTCACGCTGTCAAACGTGCCGAGCACCTTCCCCTCTAATTTCACACCGACGGAATCGCACAATTTTTGGGCAATATCAGCAGCCACATTCTTTGAGATCAGGTGATCCTTCAACTTCTCCAAGACCGGAGCCATGTCGTCGAACTTCAAGCTCTTATTGCCAACCAGGCTCTTGAACATGGAAAACATACTATTGGATTTTTTTTGTACTTGCGGTTTGGAATTTACAATTTCCTGGTTGGGTTCGTCGTCCTCCGACTCGCTTTCTACTTCTAAGTCGCGGATGCTACCCTTCATCTGGCCCACTAACTAGAACACAATATTTAAACATTTTAATATTTGACAATGATTTATTCGTTCCTCAATTTCCTAGTAAGAATATTATGAAACTTCGAATGCAAATTATCCGTAACATAAATTTAGTTATCGCTTGTAACAAAGCACGGATCTGTCGAAAATAATTTTTACATAGTTTCATTAACATAGAAGGTTCCCAAAAACATAATTTTCGATTGTATCATTGTTTTTACGATGGGGGAAAGAAAATTTCGCATTTCTTTTAAAAATTCCCTAAACAGTTTTGTGGAAAGTAAGATATAGGCTTATATTACAAATAAATTACTTCTGATGATTAGATTGTGGATCTTTATGCATTTATGGCTTGTAAAAATGAAAAAGAAATGCTGGAGTATTAAACTCGACAGAATTTAGTACGATTTTTATTTATTTTGGGTCAAACAACAAATGCTATTACCAATGGGAATAGGATCTTATGTGGTATGTAATACTTTCTTAAAATTAGTCTACAAAAATTAAAAATTGCATAAACATCCGTAGTCTAGTGATGATATACGAAAGAAAATATTTTAAATGGAGCAATGAGCTAATGCGAGTTGAATTGAAAGACTGAAATATCGGAAGATGCGAAATTACTGTTATATCAGCTGCCACATAATCTCCACCTTCTTCTGGCTTATCTTTGGTACGTTCTAAGGTAGCTAGGTCCTTGGTGGTCCCACCTAATTCCCATACACGAGGCTTTTTGCCAGCTTTCTCCATTTTGCGGCTCTTCCTATGGAGTAGAAATTGCAAGTAATCTGATTTCAAAAGTAATTTTCTTAATCCCTAGTATAATGAACCTACTGCTTCTCAAGTTTCTTCTTTTGCGAGGTCATGCTCTGAGCCAATTTTAAACGGTTCGCGATTATAATATCCTCATCTATTTCCCCGTTATGATTATGATTATTTGTTTGGTTATTTTGTACATCCTGCTTTGGGACCTCCTGAACTTTTACTAAAGAATTAAATGAAAATGATTAAGTAGAGTAGTTAATTTTATGAAATACGAAGAATACAATAAAAAATTCCGATCGAAATAGTTCAGTTATGTTAAAAGACAAAGGGTTAGTTATTCCAGAAATATAGCTTCTGTTAATATCATTACAATCGTTTTTTTCAAAAGAAGAGAACTGAGATACACTGTCAATTGCTTCTACTGTTTACTCCAAGCACCAGTATTATCAGTTTGAGATGGTTCTAGTGCAGTTAGGTATTACGACTAGCGGCTTACACTCCCGTCCATAAATCACCGGACACTTACTTATCTTCGACAAAATGGTAATTGAAAAGTACAAGCTTCAAGCTTTATTTTATTGTTTTATTTTGATTAGATGTAGCTATTATACGATAATATTCGAATGCAAAATTAAATCTATATCATCCAAATTTGGATAAGTGTCCGGTGACTTATGGACGGTAGTGTATGTTAAATCTTTTATTTGAAAAATGAACTACAGATGCATGCAAGCGTGCAACAGCTCATGCAAGTAACGCATTGCATCTAAAAAATTCAAAACCACTTACTTTGATCATCTTTATTAGTATTAACTCCCTTCTTCCTTTTACCTAGAAGCGAAGAATAAGATCCCTAAATCCTGTTAGTGATACCCACATTAGAAAGAATACTACCTAAATGATAATTGCTTGTGATTCTAAAGTCATCGACAGATTTCCTCGAGAACTTGTTAGAAGCAAGTGAATATCTTTTTAGAAATCATCCTCAACCTCGTGAATTGCAAATTATTCTATGAATTATAGAAAAGATACAGACTATCCCTTTAGAATTTCTTGATATAATATAAGAATAATGATACAGTAAGTTCTCGGTTCACGCGGTTCATTAGTTCCAGCGCTTAGTTGCACTTAGGTAGCTTAGGTTTTAGCGCTTAAGTTATTAAGCCACGAAAGGTTATTAAGAGGGTAGACTCTCGTCTCCAGGATTGCAAGGGTGCGGAATCCGCCTTCTCATTTCTCGATAATGCAAAGATGGGGTCTTTCAGTGGTCAAAAGCGCTAGATAAAAGATCAATCTAGGCCGCAGTCGGCTTCAAAAGTCCTATTTTTACGATTACGAAGCGTAATTTGCATGGCAGCATAAAACTGCGCGTGTAGCTATTTTCATAAAGCTGCGCGTGTAGCTATTTTCATAAAGCTGCAATAGCTACATGCTGCCAAATAATGCAAATTACGCCTCGTAAACGTAAAAATAGGACTTTTGAGGGCGACTACGACCCAGATTGATCTTTTATCTAGCGCTTTTGACTACTGAAAAACCCATCTTTGCATTATCGAGAAATGAGAAGGTTCATCCTGCACTATTGCAATCCTAGAAATGAGTCTACCCCCTTAATACGATCTGCTTTGTACATACTATACAAGGTGATTCATCAGATATTACCTCCTCGATTTTCGCCATTATTATTACTCGTAGCGAGGAAGGTTGAATGGTTTCGAGAGATGCATACTTTGGTGTTGTGAGTTTTTTTGTAGGCGGACATCAGAGGTAGGTCACCAATATTTTTTTAAATGGGATCGTATGTCTTTTCCTGCACCAATCGATGAAGCTTCATATTCTCTACAAAAAAAGTATTAGCCTATTAATATCGAAAAACCATTAATTAAGGCGATATTTTAATTTTAATGTTGTTATGAAATTACGACTCTCTTAATAATGTTGTAATGATTTTATTCACAGAAAAGGTTCAATGTGGCGACCGTTTACATCACGACATTTTTTGAATCGAGAAAGTATTAGTAGTTAATAGTAAAGTAAATCTTTCATATCAGCAATTGTAGTCGGAGCCTCAGCGTATACTTTATTTTTCAAGTAACTCCATAAGAAAAAGTCGAGGGGTGTTAAATCAGGTGATCTTGTCGAAAAATGAATGGGACCATCTCGTTCTATCCAACGATTTGGAAATACTTGATTTTATGCATTTCTTGTTATTCTCTCGTAATGTGCAGGACAACCATCCTGTCGAAGCCACATTGTTTGTCGAATATGCAATGGCAAATCATGTAAAAATGACCGTAAGGTATTTAAATTCATAGTATTATCAAGAGAGTTGTGATTTCGTAACAATACTAAAAATATCTCCTTAACTAATGGTGTTTCGATATTAATAGGTTAATACTTTTTCGTAAAGAATAAGAAGCATCATCGATTGGTGCAGGAAAAAACATACGATCCCAAAAAAAATACTGGTGACCTTATCTCTTCTACGCGTCCACCTACAAGAAACCTCACAACAACAAAGTATGCATCTCTCGAAACCATTCAACCTTATATAAATGGGTCCTATAGAAATCACCGACACAAATTTCCCCGACACGGTTTTCACCGACAACATTTCACCGTCTCCAGATTTGACCGACAATAACTTTGGCCGAAAACGACTTTGATCGACAACGATTTTGACCGACAACGATTTTGACAGACAACGAATTTGATCGACAACGAATTTGTCCGGCAACGATTTTGACCGGCAATGATTTTAGCCGACGACAGTAATAACCAACAGTAACATAATACTGTCGTCGGCTAAAGTCGTTGCCGGTCAAAATCGTCGCCGGACAAATTCGTGGTCGGCCAAATTCGTTGTCGGTCAAAATCGTTGTCGATCAAAGCCGTTTTCGGTTAAAGGCGTTGTCGGCCAAAGTTATTGTCGATCAAATCTGGAGTCGGTGAAATGTCGTCGGTGAAAACCGTATCTGGGAAATTTGTGTCGGTGATTTCCATGGGACCCATATAAACATTCTTCGCTACAAATAAGAATAATGACGAAAAACGAGGTGGTGATATCTGGTGAACCACCCTGTGTGTATTCATTTGAAAGGATAATTCGAATAAACCAACAATGTTCATGGAAAATTTATCACTCATAAACAGCTGAATGCCTACGTTGTACACAAGCAAACACTTATCTTTGCTTCTGTCGCATATGCACCGACAAAGCTCCCATTCTGGCAATCAGAAAACAAATTTTACAGTTTATAATCGGTTTCCCGATTCGTTTCTAAGAATCTGCATAAAACGAATCCGCATAAGTCGAGAACTTACTGTACCAGAACTAAAGATGCTTCGACAAGGCATTCGAAATAAATGCAAGTGCGACTAAAAAATTAAAATATTATAGTATCTATTACATACCCTGTTTTTTATTATCTTTATCATCCTTCCGCTCGATCATACTAGCCACAGTCTTTTTAGACTTTTGGCTCTCATCGAACGTGCGCATTTGTTTGGGTATTTTAGCCTGTGTCTTTGCCCATTGTTCAGCCTTAGCGAGCACGTTCTCGTAATTACATTGAAACTCGAATTTATAAAACCATTGAGACTTCTCCAATTCATTTTTAAATCTGTCCCGGAACTCTAAATGAATATCATTTAAAAATTTATCTACATAAGATAATTGTAGTATTTTCTGGTATGCTACAACAAACACCAGCTCGAACTCATTGTCGAGTTTATACTGTAGACGCAAAGAATCATGTTCAAAAGTATGATTCCCTGTACGTTCCTAAAAAGAAGTTGATAAAGCGTTAATAAAAACAAGAATAATATTTATTATATGTTAGAAAACAGCAAAATAAGGCAAATAATAAAAGATAAATGAAATTGTCATTTGTTGCAGTGTAAGGGTCAAAGTTCATCAAGAAATTTCTGATATTGATGTTAGAACTTAAAATCAAAATGTACATTCATTTCGTTGTATGAAAGGTCATCAACATTCTTATATTTAAGTTTTATATTTCACGTGTGGCTCACGTTTGTCACAACAGTCCATATGGACGAAGCGAAAATTTAAAAAAATACGAGAAACCTTAGCAGAAACACTTACTTGCAATATGACACTTCGTATAAGTGCATTAACGCTAGGGGCAAATATTTGCGAGGTATTTTGGAAACACCAAAGCACAATCCCCCCTTTACTGAATATGGTAAATAAGTCGAGCATTGTCGCACTATACTTCAATAATAAAAAATGTTTTTCATTCAACACTGAGTGATCTAACCTACTGGTGATCGCACAATTTGATTTTTGTACACGTCAGATACTGAGTGAAACCATAAACCAAATAGTGCAGGAAGGCGTGCCGCTAATGTGGAAAGTTGCCCATCAAAAACCCCAGAATCAGTGATGCCGAAATCGTGGTACTAGACGCCCCCACTATGACTTACTGTTGCCCCTACTGTCCTTCTCCATCGCGCTCGCGCAATCTGGAGCTAGCCTTCGAGTCCCCGTGCAGCGATTTCCATTTTTATTTTTAATTACTTTTTTACTTACATTTTTTAACTTTCCAAAACATTTAAAATGTAAAAACTATGTTAAAAATACATATTCATTTAACATAGAAACGTTCTATTACTGTAAAAATTGCATTAATAAAAATTGGTATATGAGAACCGATTGTTGGTATTTATTTGGACTGATTGGAGAATATATATATATACGAAAATGCAGAAAGTAT
>CM052273.1:861814-880543 GCA_028455795.1 Lasioglossum marginatum
GCCGCTATTCCAACTAATAAGTTATCTTATTTATTTTGATTCACACCACAGCCGCATTCACACTGATCAAAAGGCTATCTCATTTTTGTTTCCATTCGAATTGTCAGAATTGTACTAATTCTGTGCTAAATGCGAACGGAAAGCCTCAAATTTCAAAGTGCCACTATTCTAACCAATAAGATATTTATTTCGATTCACACCATAGCCACATTATTACTGACCTAAAAGCTATTTTATTTCTTTTTCATTGAAATTGTCAGAATTGTTGGAATCGTGTCAGGAATGTTTCGTTAAAGAAGACCAATCCAACTAACACGTTGACTGACGCGGGCATTCTTGAAAAAGGTGCCCCAGATCACACTATTGTTTCTAAATCAATTTTCTTTAATAACATTGTATTTCTTTTATATTTAAAAAATGACCCAACTAGTGTGTATTATTTTTAATAACCACGGCAGTCAACGTGCTAATAAGTTATTTTATTCATTTCGAATCACACCATAGCCACATTCATATCGACCTAAAAACTATTTCATTTTTTTTCATTGAAATTGTTAGAATTGTTGGAATCTCTCGTGTCAGCAAGATTTCGTTAAAAAAAGACCTTCTTTAACTTCTTTAATGCTTGTACGATGTTGAGCATTTCTGCTTGAAAA
This sequence comes from Lasioglossum marginatum, assembly GCA_028455795.1. Lineage (NCBI taxonomy): Eukaryota > Metazoa > Arthropoda > Insecta > Hymenoptera > Halictidae > Lasioglossum > Lasioglossum marginatum. Next base: position 862,471 of record CM052273.1, read on the forward strand.
AGAAATCTGTAGGAGCAACAAATGTCCCGTTTATACTGATCAAGAGACTATTTGTTTTTGCTTCCATTACAATTTGTCAGAATTGTATTAATTCTATGCTGAAAACAAACAGAAAGTCTCGGATGTCGAAGCTAAAGCTTGAATGTGCCACCATTCCAACTAACGATATTTTATTTATTTTGATTCGCACCATAGCCACATTCATACGGACCAAAAGGCTAGTTCATATTTTCTTATTCAAATTGTCAGAATCATTGGAATCGTGTCAGCAATGTTATAAAAGAGCTCGTTTAACAAGGTGCTTGTACAATGTTGAGCATTTCAGCTTGAAAAGATTCTATAAGGACAACAAAAGGCTATTTAATTATTCCTCATCGGAATTGTCAGAATTGAAATCGTCTCGGCAATGTTTCTTCAAAACGACCTCGTTTGACGAAGTGCTTGTACAATTTTGTGTACAATTTTATGGAAAACAATCCGTAAGGATGACAAATGTCCTCCATTAATTTCGTTCTCTCCAGAGAACTCTCCTTGTCCCACAACTCGAAGAATCATGACCTAGTCGTATCGGAGCCGAGTTGGGGAGATCCTTTCTCAAAGATCGGGGGTTCCAATATCGCTTTGCAAAATCCCCGACTCTGCTCGGTATACGCGAGTTTATTACGCGAAGGGCGGCGTTCGATCCGCTTCCTCGAGGTTTCCTGTTTGATCGTCGCTTATCTTGGCCCCGCGCGGCAGAAAATTGCGAAACCGGCACCGTGTGCACAAACGTTTGCGTAGTCACGCCCCTCGAACTTTCCTGTTTCTAGTTCTTTTGGAGAACGCGAGTGGCAGCACGACGCAGAAAGGACTCCCGAGACTGCCTCGCGTCGTTGCCGGAGGATGCAAATCATCCTCGCACCGGGTCATTTTCAACCGTTGACACAGGCAACGAACAAATTTGCTTTATGTTGCGTTTGAACGAAACCGCAATCTTTTTCACTAGTTAACGCTAAAACTACCGAGCACTGAATACGATTAAAATGTTTTAGCTGGTAAAATTGACAAGGCTCTATTTATTTAGATTCCGCGTAATTTTTATTGCAATTTCAGAATCCATAAGCAACGTCATCATTTCAATAATTATAAAATTAAATCATTCAGTGAATTTCTCTGTTTGATTTCTATTCGTGGGTCGCTTTATTCTAAATACAAATTTAACTGAGTAAGAAGTTTACACGGAGTGTAAAGGATTAATACCGGGTGGTTCACGAGAAACAGAACACTTAAGTAGTTTCGTTAGGCTTGAAGATAGAAGAAAATTTTAGAAAGGAAAGTTGTACTGTTAAACATGTTCTGATTGTTGTCGTTTTCCGAAGTGTTTTGAAGGTCATCGTGATAGGAATAATAAACTGTGCTTTGTCGGACCAACAGTATTATAGGTTTTTGCACTTCAAATTCACCATTTTGTAAGTCAACTTCAACTTTGTGCAAATCAATTTCACTTTTCCGTAAATCAAATTCGCCCTTTCGCAAATCAATTTCACCATTAAGGATATTTAAAATTAATTATTTATTCATTCAGATTAAATTATATATTTATTTAGACACACGTGAACGGTGGGGACATCACTGCGAGGGAAACGTAAGACTCAATATTCAATACGCTTCAATAAATACATTTATAATATGTACTTTCATTTTTAAAATTGATTAATCAGAAAATGGCTAGAATGAATATACATATCTACACGCAGTTTTCAGTTTTCACTTTCCTTCATTTTCAAGTTAATGAATTGGTAATTACTAGACTCCGGATGTTTATGCAAAATAAAAAGTTTGTGCATCAATTGCAAGACGTAATAATATATTAATACTGTTGAAGCCTTTTAATATATTCACTGTTTTAAATTGCACGTGCTCATTTTTTGTAAATGCAAAAAATAATTTAAAAAAAAATAAAATCCGGAGTCTAGTAATTACTTTTAAATAAGTATTTCATGTACATAAAATAAAATTTTGAATTTTTTAACAATTTATTTACATTTGATTTGATCTTTTTACGAAAACTTACTTGAAAATATTTTCTTTGTAAAAGGTTGATATATTGATTTGTAAATAAGGTTCAAATTGATTTGGAAAAGAGTGAAATTGATTAGCAAAAGGGTGAAATTGATTTGCAGAGTGTGTATTTGACTTGCAACGACTTTTGACTTTGAAGCTGTACTTCACTTTCGAGTCATCTACAAGATGAGTTTGATTAACAAAAAGATGAATTTGATTTGCAAAAGGATGAATAACACCTGCAAAAGGATTAATTCGGAGTGCAAAACCTGTACTTCACTTTCGAATCATCTACAAGATGAGTTTGATTAATAAAAAGATGAATTTGATTTGCAAAAGGATGAATAACATCTGCAAAAGGATCGATTTGGAGTGCAAAACCTGTACTTCACTTTCGAGTCATCTACAAGATGAGTTTGATTAACAAAAAGGTGAATTTGATTTGCGAAAAGATGAATAACACCTGCAAAAGGATTTACATATTTGGAGTGCAAAACCTGTACTTCACTTTCGAGTCATCTACAAGACGAGTTTGATTAACAAAAAGATGAATTTGATTTGCGAAAGGATGAATAACACCTGCAAAACGATTAATTTGGAGTGCAAAACCTGTACTTCACTTTCGAGTCATCTACAAGACGAGTTTGATTAATAAAAAGATGAATTTGATTTGCAAAACGATGAATAACGCCTGCAAAAGGATTGATTCGGGGTGCAAAACCTGTACGTCACTTTCGAGTCATCTACAAGACGAGTTTGATTAATAAAAAGTTGAATTTGATTTGCAAAAGGATGAATAACACCTGCAAAAGGATTGATTCGGAGTGCAAAACCTGTACTTCACTTTCGAGTCATCTACAAGACGAGTTTGATTAACAAAAAGGTGAATTTGATTTGCGAAAGGATGAATAACACCTGCAAAAGGATCGATTTGGAGTGCAAAACCTGTACTTCACTTTCGAATCATCTACAAGATGAGTTTGATTAACAAAAAGGTGAATTTGATTTGCAAAAGGATGAATAACACCTGCAAAAGGATTAATTCGGAGTGCAAAACCTGCGACAAAGAAGCAAGATAATTATGTTGAAAATTCTGGGGTGGCGAGGCACCGTCGAGACGGCCCTGGAGGAGTAGTTCCTGGGCGAAATAACAAAACAACCGATCCCCTTCGAGGACTCGCGCGTAGCTGTTGTTGTCGCGTGGGCGAAAGGGGACGAGAAACAACAGCCCCCAGGAAGACGCAGCGACGTAGAATGAAAATGATCGTCTGGAAACGATCTAGCATCGTCCGGAGGGGCGGGGGTCAGGACGCAGTCGATCGTGTGCCGTGTACGGCACGTTCTAGCGATCCATAGATCGCGATTGATATTCCACGCGTGCAGCACGATGCCGCGGCACTGTATTATTCGAGCCGCGCACGCCGACGGAATGAAGTGCCATCTGCACTTTACGATCGACTGGCAGCGGTTCCGTGCACTTCTGTGTTATTTGTCAGCGAATTTGTCGGTACCGATCGCGCGACAGTGATCTCTGGGTCACGGCCGGCTCGCAAGTCTCCGCTCGATTCTGCAACTCGGTTATTTATTCCGGATTTACCATGAGTCACGGATCAAATTTAACTGCTGCTGATCGCCTCTCGTTTCGTCAACAAAACACGAGCTCTTGCGTCGCACAGTGGTCGCGCAGTCCGAAACCGTGGCCGCAAGTAAAATATTGTTTTCCGTAGTTTAGCGAGAGCGATGAACCAGCGTTACAGCGCGATAATAAATCCCGAAGGTAATTTCAATTATGGTTGAAAACGCCGATCTTTTAAGGGGGTGTTCTAGTCTAGACCGTTCAAAAAATTGATTTTTTATTTTTTGCATTTTCTGAGAGTAGACAGGACTCTTTTGAACACGCGGAAGGACCATTGTATGGGCCTGGATTAGCAGACTAGTCATAACTATGCCATTCTCAGCATATCGACAGCCACGATAGGCGGCAGCACTGTCGCCTGTCATATTGCTTCCCGCGGCTCCGCGACATGCTGCCGAATAATGAGAATTACGCGTCGTAAACGTAAAAGTAGGACTTTTGAGGCGAATAGCACTCTAGATTGATCTTTCACCTAGCGATTTTGACTACTAAGAAATCCCGTCTTTGCATTATTGAGAAATCAGAAGCGGAATCCGGGACCCTTGCAATCCTCGTGTACGTATACGTGGTCTAGCGGTGTGTGCACTCACACACATTCGAGCAGACGCTGCCCTTAAAGTTTGTAGATTTTACAGAGAAGCTAAACGCATTGTGTGTTCGATGGCAACTCTTCGAGTCCAGGTGTTTGCTGAATATTGTGGGGGACGGCGCGGAACGGCGGTCGATGAGGACGACCCTGGACACGTCTCGCAGCACGAAACCCCCGGGGTCTCTCTCTCTCTCTCTCTCTCTCTCTCTCTCTCTCTCTCTCTCTCTCGGTGGTTTACAGACACGAACCGGGGTTTCTTGTGGCGGTATTGATTTTCATGTTGTTACCCCGCGGTCCCCCGCCCCTCGAAAAACCGAACGGAAGGGGCCATTTGCTCACTTCGACGAATTAGTCGCCCGAAAGAATTGCATTACGAGATTACGAGGCTTAAGTGCTATCGTGCCGACGAGTCCGTCCGGCGCCATCGTCTCGATGTGTCGGGGAACATTCCAGGAAAATGGCGAAACTTTCTGCGATCGGGATCGTCGTTATCGGAATACTGTTCTCTCCAGAAAAATTCGGTACCCCTAAGAAATCCAGCCAGCCACGAAATGGTCAGAACGTAAATACTAAAAGAACGTAGATATTAAAAAGATTTGACTAAAGATTTTTGCAAATATCTCAATATAGGAAAAAGTTGTTCAGAATGATGACGACATATTTCAAGGTCATATATTCAATTATTCTTCAGTATATTCTCCCTTAAGATTTTTCCAGCGATTTTCGAATTCATTTACCCCATCTTTGAAATGATTTTTCTCGAGACCTCTAAAATACTCATCTACGGCTGCTATGACTTCTTCATTTGATAAAAAACGCCTGCCAGGTAGGACTTTTTGAGGTTCGGGAACAAATGGAAGTCAGAGGGGGCCAGGTCTTGTGAATATGGTGGATGCTCCAACAATTCATAGCGTAACTCCTTCAATTTGGCCATTGCAAGAACATCTTTGTGAGCCGGTGCATTGTCCTGATGAAAAACGACTTTTTTCTTCGCCAAGCCAGGTCTCTTCTTCCGAATTTGTGCATCCAGTTTATCCAAAAGGTTTGAGTAATATTCTCCTGTTATGTTTTCCCGGTTTGAAGATAATCTAAAAATGAATGCCATGGATTTTTTTGTCGATTTTGACCGCTTTGGCTGCTTTGCAACTCCACTCTGCGATTTGTTGTCGCAATCAGGGCCGGATCAAGCCCAGTAGCAGAAGTAGCAAATGCTACTATATCTTCACTTTCATGTCCACATTCACATGTTGTATAGTTTATATAATTTTTCCTAGCTAGAGAACTTGCTAAGTTGTAGTGGTTGGATCTGATCCTGCTCAGCGGGAACGCATTTTGCAACACAGACAAACGAAACGTTCCACAGTATAGAAACAAATAAAATGGATTAATTAGCAGTGACATCATCATTCTGTAGAATCACTTTCATTGACTACTTCATGTCGTGTCCAATGAGGATCACCTTCTCAATCTGTGTTCCCCGGTGAAACGACCACGTCCGAATCGAGTGGTTGTCTCATTCTGTTGCTCAACGGAGGCTAACCTAGCCGCGTAAACATTGCGCTCGCCTCTATTCTCTTTCGCGAGTTCTCGCAAAACAGATAATGGCCTGGTGTAGGTAACATCGGTTGGCCATAGCCCGTAGCGTAACGCTTGTAAATCCATCGAGCCGGATGTGTTGCGTAAGCGCCGCGGAAAGTTAATGTTCGCACTCGAGGCAAGAAAACGCGAACACAAAGGGGAACCAGGAAGCAATTACGAGGGACACGAGCACAGGAGCGAGGGTTTATCGTGTACCGCCGAAGTGCATGACAATTGTTGCTCTGTCTGAAGAATTAACGATTGTCAGCCGACCGACGTCGGGTTTCAACGACGTTGAAAGGCCCATTCTTGCGCTTTCTGCGAGCTACGTTTACAATAAGGCCGAATTGTTAGTGTTTGCACAGCTCGGAACAATTTTACACTAAATAATCCCGCGTGGGAGGCTTTCCTATAGGTGCACGACAAACCGGACAGGGTCCTAGTGCGTGAAGTTGCTTATTCTTCGAGCTTTCTTGCCACTATGCTGTCGCAGTGCTTTGTGTAAGTTTCATTTCGAAGTCATTGTTCCACAAATGTTTTCAGATTTTGTTATAATTTCAGGTGGTGAAATAAATCTCCAAAGGATGCAGGTTCAACGAACAGATTTAATAAATAAAATAAATGTGCGGAATGATATACTATAATACTGAGCGTGTTAGTTGCGTGTGCAATGATAGATTCTGAACTGGGCCTTGATGGCGTTACATTGCAGGCATGCTAACCTAAACTAGTAACTAGGATTTCTAGTTCCTTTTACATAGAGTTGGTCTCAACGGCTGATTTCGCATGTCTAGTGAGCCTATCTAATAACATTTCAACAGATTTACACTCAAAGCAACCATTTTATCTCGAACGATAGTTGACAAGCATGATGATTTTCGCTCATGCCCCTGTGCAGTAGACATATGTCTCTTCAGACACGTCGGAAAATAGTAGGTCATTCAGAAAGTTCGTAGTCTGACGCATAGATGATTATGGTAGCAGCAAAAACATATCGTTGTTGAAAACATCCGTCCTTGATGTGAACATACCATCGATTCCAAATCGATCTGTCAAATAGCTCGCTTCAGGCAGCTGGTTGAAGTAGACGTGTTTGCTTTCGTTAGGAAAATGGAAAACTTGAAAAATCGTGCTGTCGTTGAATATTTATATAAAAAAGTGTTGGTGTGCAACGATTGCCACTTCTTAAAACTGTAGGTTTAAGGGGCGGTTTACAGCCTTTAGGTATAAGCGACCCTAGGAGTAAGGAAAAAGAGAGGACCGAAGTCATCGAGCCTAACACGTCGCGTCGTCACATTTTGTAAAGAAACACTACTTGTATTTAATAAAGTCCATCAAAAAGGATTAAGCGGAAAGGAAATTTTTGATGATATGGTGAATGTGTTAGGGAACATTGCTCCTTCATATGCAATGGTAAAAAAATGGGTGGCTCTATTTAAACGTGGTTGTACAGACATTAATGATGATCCACGTTCAGGACGTCCAAGAGCTGGTTGATTTAGCTGAGGCCACAGGCATCCCAACTGGATCAGTTCATGAGGTCTTAACTAATATATTAGGTTTGAGAAAGCTATTGACAAGATGGGTTGCGCATTCGTTAAATTCGGATCGAAAACGCATTCGCGTGAAATGTTCTCAACAACATTTGGATCGTTCGCGAAAAAATAAAACTGACTTTGTGCGCCGATTTGTAATCATGTATGAGACTTGGGTTTACCGCTATGATCCTGCATTGCGACCAGGGCCGGATTAAGCCAGCGCGGGGCCCGTAGCAAATGTAACCAGGAGGCCATAGGTTTTGCGTGACAATATCATAAAAACAAGAAAAAATGAATGACCTTTTTATTTTAGCAAAAACTTCTGTAAACGGTAGCCAGGGCTATTACACAATTTTACAAGGTAAACATTTTCTGCTGCAAGCGCGGGGCCCCCAGAAGCGCGGGGCCCGTAGCATTTGCTACTCCTGCTACTGGGCTTAATCCGGCCCTGCTCAGACCTAGTGTTAAAAATCAAGCTACGCAATTGAGAGGTGAACTATCTTCTCTGGTGATTAAACATTTATACATAGAACACTTCAAAAGCATTAGCCCCGCGAGGTTTCAGTGCTTCCCAAGAGTGATTCTTCCTATATCGATAACGCGACAAATTCGGAGTTGTGTCATTGTCGCGACGCGACGCTCGGGCGATCCGTTCGGGTGTATAAATGTTGATGATCGAAATATCACGCGTGCTACAGGTAAAAGAGCACCGGGACGCGTTCGCGGAACGTGTCGAAGCGAAGGAGATCGGCCGAGGGCTCGCAATAGGTGCGAAACGTGGCTGGTATGAATCGATTTATAGCGTTCGCAGAATGCGATCCCTTTGGCAGCCGGACCGGCCGTTTTCTCAGAGGCGCTGGCGCTAAATCCCGGCCTACATGAACGGTGTGCCAAGCTTTCGCGATCTTCCCAACCTGTAGGACGAAGGGTCGCGAAGAAATGATCGATGTAACGATTAAAAATAAAAGCTTCTCGAACATATTCTTCCTGGTACCAATAAGCAGCTGCGAAGGACACCCGCGATGGACACGATACCACGGTGTGCAAAACCGCGCAAAAGCTGGCCAAGCATTAAGTAAATTTTCCCGATGATAATACCAGTTCGCCCACGATGTGATCAAACCCACCATCCAGCTACTCTCATGACCAAATTGAGCATAGTGTCCTCCTCGCGCGCCGCGCTATTTCGTGAAATTTACATTTCGTGTTTCTTACAGCTAAAATTCTATCTCTTCGAACTGCCCTCTCCCTCTCTCTCTCCTCTTCTCTTTGTCGCCCCTCTTTCTCTCGTCTACTCGCCTCGTTCCTATTTCTCCCTGCGGCCATGTTCCCCACGCCGCCAGATATTTTAATGGTCGTTAGCGGATCGTTAAACCTACAGTTTACATCGTCGACGCGCGGCGACCTTGTAACGCAATCCCCTTTCCACTGGAAAATATTACCGCGGACAGAGAAATATGAAAATCGCAATGACCGATAAATCGCGATCGGCGGCGATTTCGTGCGAACCGAATCGATGGAATTAATTGCGCGAGCGCTGCTCGATCGAGCGATTTCGCAACCGGCGCGGCGGTTTCATAACAGCTCGATTCTCGTTCAACGGGGAGATGAAGTTTTTATTTTCCGCCGACTTTATCACCGTGCGGTCCGGTGCCGTAATAGTTCCCCGCCTGGCATATACAATCCTCTTCGGGACTCGGTAAGCTCATTTGCGCGACGACGATCGCCGCACTGCACTGGGCCCAAGTAGCACCGTACGTCCATAGAATGTACGTTTTACGTCCAGTTTATGTCCAAACGTCCTACGTCCATCCTGAACATTCGATGGATGTTCTTAGGACGTAAATTTTGGACGTTCTAGGAACATCCGTTTTTTAGGTTTTATGAATGTCCTCAGGACATAAATTCTGGACGTTCTAGGAATATCCGTTTTTTAGGTTTTACGGATGTTCTTAGGACGTGAATTTGTTGCCTGGTGAAAGTGGGCTCTACCGCCGATATAAGAGCTGTTCCGTGCTAAGCGTGAGCGTGCCAAAAAGTGGTGGCAAGTGGCAAGTTCAGACAAAGGCGTGAGCATCGCGCGACTTGAGCGAAATGATTTCTTGCGCGTGAGATCCAGTGGGGCCCAGTTAAATACAGGTTGTTTCATCTAAAACAGGCCACCTAAATATCTTCTCTATCTCTGATAATACAAAAAATGTTTCTAACGTAATCTAAATGGTTTCAAAAGACGAATCAGATGGAAGAATCGTTTTTTATATCACGATGGGTGTCCAGTACATTTTTCCCGTATTGCAACACGTGTTCTCAACGAAAAATTTTAGAGTTCACGGTCATTTCAAGGTCGTGCTATTAAACATGGATGAATACACAATAATGTTTGCTATAACATACAACAACAAAAAATGTGTGTATATACGTAAAAAAACACGAGTGACCTTGAAAAAACGATTAAAAAATTACAATTCATAAAAAACGATTCTTCCATCTGATTCGTCTTTTGAAACCATTTAGATTACGTTAGAAACATTTTTTATATTATCAGAGATAGAGGAGATATTTAGGTGGCCTGTTTTAGACGAAACACCCTGTATATATAAATACAAGTGTGTTTCACTAAACCTGCCTACGTGAATAATTTGTGTCAGGTTATGTTCCCAGATTACATAAAAACGGAAAAAGTAGTAAGTGAATAATTCACGTGAAATCCTAACCTATAAAGTGAAACCGTTACTGTAACTTGTATATCTTTTTTTTATCTTCATATTTTATTTCCAGTCACTGGCACTACAACAGACTCTGGCATTCTAAACAGACCCAGAGAGTTTGAAAGAAGGCAGCAGAAAGAGGAGCGAAGAAGTTACAGCAAGATTGGTATGTAAATGAAAATAAAGCACCCTACATATACAACATTAAATTATTACATTCATAGCTGTGCATCTTATTCTCCTACTGTAATTTGTATATTCTTTTCCTTCGAAACATATTTTAATTTCAGTCGCTGCCACCAAGGAGGAAACGCAGACTCTAAACAGGCCCAGAGAATTTGAAGGAAGGCAGCAGGAAGAGGAGCGAAGAAGTTGCAGCAGTTGCTAATATGATAAGAACAAAGAAAGAATTTAAGATGTAATATGTTCTGTTGATGTAACGATAGCGTCCAACTATGGAGACTGGTCGAATGATATTACGAAATTAATTTCTTGTTTCCCAAGTTGATTCAGTTTTCCGCATCAGGTTCTGTGCTTCTATCCAACCTCCTAGAGGCTCCCCAATTACGCATTGGGTTCGTCCGCGCATTTTAACTAACAAATAGATATTCCATTCCTGGGTTAACACCCTCTCGCCGGCCACTCGTGCTGCTCGCGGCCCTGGCTCGTAACAAACTATTTAAACTAACTTAAATATTCTTAATGGGTGAAATTGACTTGCAAATGTTTGAATGCGATTTGCAAAAGGGTGAAATTGATTTGCAACAGGGTGTATTTGGCTTGTAAAAGGGTGAATTTCGAGTGCAAAACCGAGTTCAAGCGTCTTACCGTCAGCGCTGAGTCGAAGTTCCGCGGAACTGCATCCGCGGACTCGGAAATGCAGTCGTCGGCCGCAGAAGCGTCAACCTGTGCCCCACGTGGCCATTATGCAACGAAAGCGTCGCATTCTAGCGAGGTGGATTACCGGCTACGTCATCGCGGTAAACACACTCTGGCCGCGTCATGCACCCTGCGAGTTTCCCTCCGTTTTGCTCCTTGCCTCCTCGGCTCTGGTCTCTCGTCTCTTGCCTCCTTCTTGCTCGTGTTACGTGTGCTCGGCCACAGACAACGACGTATCAACCGCTACGTCATCGCGGTGACTCTTGCCATCGTCGTCTGCGCGCCGATATACAAGCGATCCGTAATTGCACCGGGCATGCAACTGCGATGCAGCACGCGAATGAGACCGTGAAAAGGTTCGCCACGCTGCCCTGATACGATAAAGCTAATTATCCACCCCCTCGAGTCTCCGAGACTAAAGTTACGCCATACTTCTTCATGCTCTCCACCCACTGTATTCCGAATTTCAACACGATCGTCCGCTCGCGGCTGGCATTGATTGTCTCGTGACGAAACCGCGTTACTAAACTGGGATTCTCGGCGAACTTCATCAACTCCTCTGCGTAAAACTCAGTCTGTGCGATCTACGCTCCCAATGAAAAAGTTAGCACACGCGTGCTATCTTTAATTTCTCGCGTTATAATTATCGTACAGGAAATGATACGTAAAGACTAGTAATATGTAAACACTACCTATATTGGAATTTCTACAAGATATTCTCTTAGGAGGAATGTAAACACACAAATAGAGACAAAATGATAGCACAATGGGACGTTCCTGAGATCATTTGAAACGATATTCTCCTTTGGAAGAATGGCGTCCGCGGCTTTGTTTAGGAGTTATTAACGAAAAACACGGGCCAATCAGAGCTACAGCGTGTTTATTCTGGCTCGGCCAACGGCGACGCCACGCTAAGCGGAACCTGTCGCCGAGTCGGACTCCGTTCGCTGTAGCCGCGCTCTGATTGGCCCGTGTTCTTCCTTAATAACTCCTTAACAAAGCCGCGGACGCCATTTTTGCAAACGAAAATGTCGCTTCAAATCACCTCCCATTTCCAGATGTTGAAGGAATTTTGAGACACCCTGCATACCATGTACACCATGAATCTTATCCTCCCTACTGATAAAATAGCGTTGCATTTATTAATTAAATGGGGATTGTCATTGGAGTCTACCAGTCTCTTTGCTTGAAGCTCCCAAGCTTCATCTGTGCACTAAACTGAAAAGCGTCACGGTTGATTTGACTGAGCTCAATTCATTGTAATTAATTGCTGCAAAATTTCATCACGATTTTAAGTTCAAAGTATCATGATTTGCAGTTTATGATCATTACGATATTTGCGGTCGAATCCGTGGATGAAATCAATACGCCGCGCCGCCGTCTGCCAATTTCTGTGTCCAATCGCGCGAAATTATAATCGGTGAAAGCGAGGTTCGACGAGGTTCGACGAGGTTCGACGTCATCATCGTGACGTCGACGGAGACCGTGGGCGACCGATCGCCCACTGAGAATCCACGCTGACAACCGGAAATCGTGGCGCGTTCTCCTTTAATTACGCCAATGAAACGCTTCCAAGTAACGAATCTCTGAATGCGAGGATCAGCTAGGCCGGTTCAAGAGTCAGCTTCAACCAATTAATCTTATCCAGTCCAATTTTTTCTGAAATGTTTTGCTGAACTCGTAGACCCAGAACTCATTCAATTACCCAGTTAAAATATTCATATCTTTTATAACTGTCACTCGAGTATTAATTTCTATTGCTAACTGGCTGAAATTATCTAGCTAAAGCAACAATTGTACTTGTTTTAGAGACTATAATATGAGAATAATATTGTATTAATTTAAATAAAAAAAAATTTTTAATATACCACGCTTTTAAGACGGATTAAAAAGTATAAAATAATTTTTCCTAGCCCCATACAGATAGTCCTGAAAATTTGTGACTGTGAATTTTGAATAGCTATGGAAATACTTGTAAGATTTAAAACGAAAAACGTGGGGCGCAAGACTTAGGTGAACTATTCATACATCAATTATCTATTGCATGCGCCCCACATTTTTCGTTTTAAATCTTACAAGTATTTTCGTAGCTATTCGAAATTCACAATCAGAAATTTTCAGGACTATCTGTATAGGACTAGAAAAAATTATTTTATACTTTTTAGTCCCTCTTAAAAGCGTGGTATATTATTGTAGAAATTTTTATTTATTTAAATTTTTTTTGTGTCTGTTCGTCTGTATCTCATTGGCCATAGATGCACTATTAATCTATTGATAATAGATGCAGTTCTATTTCAAATACATAAATGATTTTATTTTAATACAAATTCTTCTAATGGTCTTATTTTTACCTTTCATGAAAAATATTGTTTCAAATCCTGAAATAAATAAAAGTATGAGAGTGATTGGCAATTTTGTTCGCCTCGCCAACGAGAATACATTCTCATAGGTATTTTAAAATTTAAAGTATGCAGCCGGACGAATGAACCTTCGCCATAATGACACGCTGTACTATTGGAAAGAGATAGAGGATCGTCGAAGTTGTCGCGATTGTTCCGTACGCGCAGCTGCCGAGACGCGAACATGTACATATTCACGCGGCCGGTTCGGGTGTTGCAATAATTACGCGCTAGGAACGTGATGGATTTTCAAGGTAGGATCGCGCATTTGTCGAACGGCAAACGGTGAAAGCAAACTCGAAAGCAAAACTCCAATCGCCGGTTCCGTGTGTGCGTTCGGAGTCCGGATCACTGGATCCGCGCAGAATCGCCAGATGAGAAGAGGGAGCAAGTCTGCTAAACCTGAATGTTATGCCTTTCTTTTAGGACGAAATAATATTCTATTTGTTTGTAATCAATACTTAACATGCCCGCTAACATCAGTCACATACAAAATCGTCAAATGAAGCGAGGGAGCAGGAATTTCGGGAGGAAAAGCTACCCTAATCCTAAACCTGAATGTTATGCCTTTCTTTTAGGACGAAACAATATTCTATTTGTTTGTAATCAATACTTAACATGCCCGCTCACATCAGTCATATACAAAGTCGCCAGATGAAGCGAGGGAGCAGGAATTTCGGGGGGAAAAAACTATCCTAACCCTAAACCTGAATGTTATGCCTTTCTTTTAGGACGAAATAATATTCTATTTGTTTGTAATCAATACTTAACATGCCCGCTAACATCAGTCACATACAAAGTCGCCAGATGAAGCGAGGGAGCAGGAACTTCGGGGGAAAAAACTATCCTAATCCTAAACCTGAATGTTATGCCTTTCTTTCAGGACGAAATAATATTCTATTTGTTTGTAATCAATACTTAACATGCCCGCTAACATCAGTCACATACAAAGTCGCCAGATGAAGCGAGGGAGCAGGAATTTCGGGAGGAAAAGCTACCCTAACCCTAAACCTGAATGTTATGCCTTTTTTTTAGGACGAAATAATATTCTATTTGTTTGTAATCAATACTTAACATGCTCGCTCACATCAGTCACATACAAAGTCGAATTTCGGAGGAAAGAGCTACCCTCTCTCTGCCAGTAGCGGACACAGGCACCGATATGACCGGGCCTCGGCGAAGGAGTGGGGAGTAGCATCGTAGAAGAAGTATAGCGTCGTAGTCTTCCAACTAGACTGCGCATCCTTATGCAATATAAAAATTGTCTGCACCGATTGCAAGAAACAGAAACCGAATAGAAAATTCTTTCTTTAACGCTAAACCTACCAAGCATTAAAAGTATCTGGTAAATATTGCCTTAGAAAAATGGCAACACTGAATTTATTGAGATTGTCTGTAATTTTCAATATAATAGATGCTTGGACAAGGAGAGTTATTCCATTATTTTCCACACATGAATTTTTATAATTTCGATATAATTGAAAACTATAAAACCGGTCATTTGACCGTGGTAGGTTTAATGTTAATCATTTTGTTAAATGCATAAAATCCACGATCTACCCATGACAGTATAAATTCCAGTTCAATATAACTCTTGGAAACGGTACGATTAAAGACAGCATCGACAAAATCCGAAAAGTCAGTTCAACTCTATGGACCAGTGTCGCAAGTTGAAGCGAGGGTGCAGGAATTGAGGGGGAAAAAGCTACCCTCTCTCTGCCTGTAACGGACACAGGCACGACAGACACGTAACACGTCACGTGACCAGGTCTCGGCGGAGGAGTGGAGAATAGCGTCGTAGAAGGGGAGGGTAGAGTGGAGACACTAGTCTCCAGTACTCAGTAATGAGTAGCAGAATTGTCTCAATGAATCATTTTTTTTTTCAGAAAATCATTAGGTACTTAGGGAAGTGTCGTCCAGTATCAGCCAGAGTTAGGTCTTGCGGTTTTGAACATTCTATTTGAAAACGAAACGAATCAAAATTTCAAGAAACGTTAAGAGACTGATTTAGGGGACCATACATTTCATAGCGCAAATGGGAAGATTTAATAGAACTTTCACTGCGAAATTCGAAAGTCGATTAGTTTATCATACAGCCCGCACAAAAGTGGAGGCCAAGTAAGAAAACTAATGAAACATGTACTGTTTGTGCCTCGAAAGAAGTCTCGTGGGAATACGGTGCTGACTGGTCAGGGTGGAAAGGGGCAATAAGGAGTGGGGAATATCGTCGTAGAAGGGGAAGGTAGAGTAGAGACACTATCCTTAATCTGGCGACTTTGGTCACATACAATGAGTAGCAGAATTGTCTCAATGAAACAATTTTTTCAGAAAAGTATTAGTAAACAGCGGATCTTTATGCAAAATCAAAATTTTCTAGCTGAATTGCAACAAAGTGAAATAGATAATTAACTTTCTTTCTTAATATGTTCAATAGGTTGAATATAATAAAATGGTATTTTTAAATACTTCTAATGTGTTTACGGTTTCAGATTGCACCTGCTCATTTTCCTTGTAAATGCATAAAATCCGCCGTCTAATTATTAGGTACTTAGGGGAGTGTCGTCCAGTCTCGGCCAGAGCTAGGTCTTGCGGTTTTGAGAATTCTATTTGAAAACGAAACGAGTCCAAGGCAGGCCGTTGAAACTTTCCACGTTCCAAGAAAGATGTTAGAAATGTCTCCAAATGACAATAATTTTAATCCGCTGGATCCGCGTGTATTTTCTGCGAACGGTATAATTTAATATCTTCGAAGGCGTCGTTCGTTCGTCGTTATCGAATGGTGGAACAGTTCCAGGGGGAAACGAGGCCGCGCAATCGTCGATTACAACTACCGCGAAATCTTGTTGTTGATAACGAATAACGATAGCGAATTGGCCGTGTGTAGATAAGGAGCGACGTTCCGCTTGCAACAGGGACAGATAACGCGCGAGTTTTTTACCGTTAAAGGACATCGCTACGCTGCATTCCACGGTTCTGCCGCCCCCTCCACTACTCGAACAAAATCTTATCGCGGCCTGGCGTACACCGAATCCCGATATCGTAGTATCGATATCGTTTGTAACTCTATCGACGCACGTCACGAGATTAGACATATTTTGTCGCGTAAGGTTGTCCCCTGATGATGTGAGACCGGCTTTCGATTTATTATTTCACCAGTCATTTCGATCGTGCGATAATACTACGCAAACTCTGAACCGAACCTTGAGACTAACGCAAATTACCCAGTCAGCCAAAGTAGTTGTACTCTGCGAGCAGGAGGCGGTCAGTTTGGTGCCAAGGCCATGCTTGGAGCAGAATTTGCTCCCTGTTTGCTATGAATTTGCCAGCAAAACTTGTCGATAAATTCCTAATGCGGAAACAGATGGCTCGGTATTTGAGTGTGAAGTTTCCAATTTCATGTCAAATCCTTGACAAATCTATGCCAAATCCACGTCAAATCAATGCCTAACCTTGCTCTAAGAGTAAATACACCGAGTCCGGTAACTAATGTGTAGACTGCGGATCTTTAATGCAAAATAAACTAATTATCCTCGCACTCATGTATACATGCGAACACTAACCTTTGACTATTATTGCGCTAACAAAACATTTATAACTTTATACGAAAATGGTCGCTAATGACCCCGATGTCAATGCGATCTTTATAAATAAACAATCCAAGAAAAAAGAATTGAAAAATAATTCGGAGTGCAAAGGGTTAACGTTCGATGAATTATTAAAAAGAATTGAAAAATAATTCGGAGTGCAAAGGGTTAACGTTAGATGAATTATTATTCAGATTCGTTTGTCACGCGTGAGAAATAGGGACCTCCGATTAGAATGTCCGGATGGAGAGAAGTTTTCATCGTCAGCGGTTCTAGGCCCAGATGCGAGGCCGTTCAATGTTTCAAGTTGGAGCGACCCGGGATTGATATTCGAGGACGGTAACTAGATACCGTTTAAATATTTTCGAAAAACATACAGTCTCCGCTGGAACGTTGTTTACTCGATTGGCCTACGTGAGTCACGTACACCGTCGCCTATCTGCGCCGATCAGGCATACCTGCAGGTACGAATCACTTGCGTGTGATCGAAACGAGGCGACCGGCAGTCTGCAATTAATCTTATAACATCCAGCAATCTTTCCGAAAGGAAATTGCCGGTTCGATCGAATCGATCCGATTACAGCACTTATTTCCGAGTAATCGCACTCGATCCAAAAAAAAGATCCGGAGATAAAACGAATTAATCCGGTAACCGACCTGTAAGTCAATTCCAGAAAGGAAACGGAAGTTATAACTTGGAACGCTCGGCTAATATTTACTTGAGACCAAGTCAAACATCCTTATCGTTATTGTTATCATTTGTTTAACTATGTGTTCAACCACGGCCGTCTCTAGTACAGACAGAACATCAGTCCGATCAGCTGATCCGATCAAGCTACTGCACATGCGCAGTAACATATGGAGACGGCCGTGAACTTGCTGTGATCTTAGAGCATATACAGGGTGTCCCAAAACGATAGCGTTAGCTTGAAATGGGAGGTTCCTTGGGTCATTTGAAGCGACATTTTCCAAAGCAAAAATGGCGTCCGCGACTTTGTTTAGGAGTTATTAACGAAAAACACGGACCAATCAGAGCGCAGCTACAGCGGATTGATTCTGGTTCGGCCAACGGCGACGCCACGCTAAGCGGGACCTGTCGCCGAGTCGGACTCTGTTTGC
>CM052274.1:600000-883299 GCA_028455795.1 Lasioglossum marginatum
GTTCGGCTCTCTATTGAAGTCTCGCTCGGCGCGGTAGACGCAGTCATAAATCAAAAATAGTGTACGGGTCCGATCACTGTTCGTGCAAAACACGTCTGTTGGACAGTAAAGGGGCGTTTACTGTATTACTTCAAATATTGTTAATAAAATGTAAAGTAGTGATATTTGGTCCTCTCAAATCCAAATCCATTTACCACTCTCCTTCTTTTAAATTATTTTTAAATGTCCGAAGTGGTTTTCCAAGATCGAAAGATTTAAAGAATAATTGTCACATTTGTTGGACGTGGATCGTAAATCTGGCCATTATTTAATAAATTATCGGTAACACACAATGTTCAGAAAATTTCTCGTTTCTCGCAAAGAATTTATTCCGCGCTCGCGGGACCAGGAATTGAAGAATTGATAGACAGGAAGACGCGGAACGCGAAATTGAAGGTTTATTTATCACGCGGAGTTCTGATCGAACCGGCTCCTCGACGCGAATGACTGATAGGAAATCCGAAAACTTCGAAACAATCTCCTCTCGGGAGGAAGACGCATGCGAACTGAACGAAGATAAATGGAATTCTGCGAGATAAACCATTCTGCGATTTAGGGACTCGCTATCGCGAACATTGCTTTATTTATTTACTCGTCCGTACGTTACATTGACCTTTAAATTAATTAAGCGCCGCGTTCAAAACAATTATCAAACTTTCGGCTAATGATAACATATAATGGCGAGCGACCGTCTCTATCGACCGTGTAAGAGTGCAAATTGAGAGTTATTGCTGTTGTTGCTTTCGCAATTTTTCAATTGAATACATCTTTTAATAACAGTGATATTTTTTAAAACGAAATCATTAAAAACTTTATCCCAGAAATTTCTTTTATTAAGAATTAAGTTTTCTCTATTATATTTTGTTGGTAAACATATTAGGAGAATCTAAGAATATTATTATACTACTTCCAACTTAAAATAGTTAAAAATTGACTCTTGTGTAATTTTTGTGTCTTACAACGAATTTGGAACATTTTAATTTTGCATAAAGACCCACAGTTTACTAATAACATGATTCCGAATCTACACGATTTCCATAGAATTGTGTTTTTTACACAATAATCTAAAATATAATATTTATTATACTATACAAATATATTTTTGTATATTTTTTAATTCGAAATTTATTTTCATTTATCTTAACGCTACCAAGTAACAAGATACAAAAGAGTGAAATAAATTTTTCCAGCTTACTGAAAATGTTATTCTTATATTAACACAATTTATTCTAATATTATGCGGTAAAATTAATGTGTTGAAAAATCCAGTATAAATAGTTTTAACTGATTAACTTTTGTGAAAACTTTTGCAGAAATTGTTTGTGCCACTTTACAGTTCTACACATTACTATCTAAACTGATTGAATGTATTTATATCTCATAACCTTGAATGTTAGTTTGCAGTTTTTAATAAGAGAAGTCACAATTGGTCGACAACAAGAGCATAACTTCGAATAGGGACATTTACCTCGTTGGACTTTAGACATTCACGTGCCTAACAACAACGATATATGCGTTTGTATGCATTTTATAAAGATCTCTTTCAATTCTTTCTAACCTAGCGTTAACTTGTTTTTAGTGTTACTAATTTTTTCTCCGGCAGATTCACGATTGTTGAGACCCTCATTAATTATATAATTAGTCGAACTCGAACTTCTCCAAACTGCACAAACGTAAATTATGTTTGGAAATATAGAGAAAACAATTATAGGAAGTTTGAAAGTTTGTAAATAGTTTATTACGAAGTTATAATCAAATATTGAACGCTGCCAGAAATGTGACAGTGTCAGAGGATATTGGCAGTGCAGTTTGGGACAATGCAAAAAGGCCTATGTTGCCCTTGGTGAATCAGAGTGCGGAATATTCATAGATTCATTTCACAGAATCGTTTTAAAAAATCGGAGAACGATTTATCTGGGCTCATTTTAAACACCACTTTCGAAGTCACCACTTTCAAAAAGTAATTATAAATTTCACTGTTATCAAACAATTATTTGATAACAGTGAAGATTAAGATTACAGAATCATTGAACCCGATCGTCGACGTTTGATCTATTGCAACTTCGTGAAAAATATTGGGACAACAATTTACTCAAGCGTATTTTAAAGCTCGAAGCTTCTGCTTCTTATACTCTCAAGTTATTTTCTTCTAGGTTACTGTTACAGCAGACATATTTTTAATATATAGAATTGCATTTGCATTTTCACTCAGTTTTGAAAGCTTTAATTTTGATATATTTCATATATAGAATTTGCATTTTCACTCAAATTTAAAGCTTTAACCAATTATAACTTCGTTAATAAAAATCGACGCGACAGTCTACCTCGGCTCATTTCAAAGTTCAAAGCCTCAGCTTTCAATGCTGCTACGTCCCATTATTTTATATAACCTATATATATTTATACAACCCTCCTCACAGCAGAAAATTTATTACAATGTGCCCTATCGATCCAAGAATGGTAAAAACTGTAATTAAACGATCCTGATGTTCAACTAACAATAACTTGCCGAGAAAAAATCGCACGACAATCAACTTAGGCTTATAGCAAAGCCTGATTCCTCTACTTTCGACGGTTCCGAGTCCGAATGAAATAAATTCAATGTTTATCACTGCAAAACGCAACTTACCCGCGCGGTAGCAACAACATCTATAATTCCCGGATCGACAAGAAAAGGATCACTGCGTCCATTCACTGGCTTGATCACGGTAGATCCGCGTGGATCGGGGATGAAAAAGAAAGTCGAGGGACATCGGTATATATTTGCGCATCTCGTCTACGAGCCTGATTTACCCGAGAGAATGTCATTTTGCTCTCGGATCTCCGAGAGGCAGATATCGAAGTGTTTTGTCGGGGCCCAGGTTGCACTGTGTCAATTATATTTAGCACTACGCGACTGACTCACTCGCGATCGAGCAGAAACCGGCGGAACAGTGCGCCGAGTGCACAGAGTGCTGCGGCAGACCCTGCAATGATGCCCCGTTTCGTTTGTCAGTGACTCACTAAACGCACGATATATGCTTATATGCACATGTAAGGTCGGGCACACGTGTAGGATGATACCGATACGACGCGGACAAGGAGATTCGAGCGGGTATCGCCGCGAGTATGTTGAACCGAGCCATTCATTAGCGAGATTTAGACATAATAACATTTCTATGGGGCGCCATGGACTCGTAGACACGCCGGAATCCGAGGGATAACGCAGCCTCGAACGGTCCAGGAAGGAATAAGATGCTCAAGACTGCACAGAAACTATTTTATCACCTATTGATGACCTTTATAAAAGAATCTGACAAAAATTGAGAACATTGCTCTCGACAGTGTCTCACCACCGAATTTTCATGAAACTGCTATCTTCTGAGAGAAGTATGGATTTTTAGAGATCTTCAATTTTTTTAAATATGTTTGCCCAATCCGAAAAATCAGCTACCACGATAATGTGAACGTGGTGTAACCCGTTTCTGGAATTTAAAAAAAAATCGAATTTTCCGTAAAAAATTCGGGAAACATTCACGGTTGTGTGTATCATTGGATAGAGTGTTCGTGAATTTTTTCGTAATTTTCTGTCGAGCAGAAGAGAAGAAATAGCGGGTTTTGCGGATCTCCAAAGACCACGAGCCCTTTGAATAAGAGGGGGGAGGAAAAAAGTATCAGGAAGTCAAAGGAAAATCGATAGATAGTTGGAGAGTGGCAGGGAGCCGGTTTATCTAGCATTTGCCGTCGAGCAAATTGCAACACGATGCGACGTACGGTTGTGCATGTCACTGGCTCGCGTCTAACAGAACGGGACACCCTGTGACAGCGACATGTTCGATATTTGAGCGCGTGACAACACGTACACGGCAGAAGATACGTCATACAGGTGTCATCTGCAGCGACCGACCATCGGCTGACGTCACGGTTACAACGATATATGTATTATTGCGATCGCGAACCATCAAATCTTTTATATCAATTAATTCGTCTCGCTAACTCGCTCAATCGCGCGCTAATTTATGCGCGTATTGCGTAACGCACGCGAACGTCCCGTTGCAATTGGTCCGTTGCCGACTTTAAAGTGCACTTCACTTCAAGGACGAAGCAGTTCTGCAGACGAGACAAATGCCTTCATCGATTTCAATAAACAACTCAACGAATCCACTGTAGACGTATCGGTCCGCAGCTGATACAGCTTCGACGATACTTTCCGATGCTGTGGAATGTGGGACATCGATTTTGATGGTGCCTTCAATAGCAATTTTATGCAGCCTCCGGCGTGTCATGGGCCATGCTTCAATCTACACGTTCATGCTAGTTTTAGTTGCAAATTTTTTAGAAGAATATGAACATTGTTTGACCCACAATTTTATATAGAACGGTGCCATTGGTCCTCTGTCGAAAATCATGTTGTTGCTCCCGTTGCAAAGGGCAGACTTCAATCTGCCACTTTCAGTCACTAAAAACATTTTTCAAACTCTGTAGAAATTTTTATCCTTTTTCACTGTTCAAAGTATTATCTTACACTGTTCAAATTATTAAGAAACATCGTATGTACATGAATTTTTGAGAGCCCATTACAAAGAGCAGACTTTAATCTTCAACTTGTGATGCACCTTCCATTCCCAAAAAGAATTTTCCAGACCCTGTAGACATCTTTTAATTCGAAATTATCGAGAGAGATAAGCATTTTTAGTATTTTATTGTTCAAGGAGCTATGAAATGATTAAGAAAAATCGTACACGAATGTTTGAGGCCCCATCAATCTTCAAATCTTTTCTCCACCTCACCCACCCTAATTTTCTGCTATAATTAGTTCGTTCTGACTTGTTCTAATTAATTCTATGTTTAGAGAAAAGATTACTTTTTAAGTACAATTTACGTTTTTGACTTAGATTGGATTGTGACGAATGAACTGAGACAGAAATCTGGAAGCAAATGCACGAATAGGAGTGACGTCCTAATTTCTGTAGACATTTCCAATTCGAAAGATTTCCTTTCTATGACAGCCACATTCTTAGCTATGGCTACGCCAGGTCGGACCCCATGGACAGAGTTTTCTTGAGGCCATAGGTGGAAAGAGATGTGACAGCTGTCCCCCTCGAGGACCTCCTCGAGGCTGCAGCACGGTTGGGGCGCAGCGGACATGCATATGTTTTTGTCGTGCACCCGTGCACGTGTTTCAACTTGTCACGTACACATTCAATAACCGTCAGGTTCCGTTTTCCAGGGTAACGCGAAACTCGCTTCGAATTTACAGGCACACCATCCAGATTCAAATTACGAAATTACCAATCGAACAGTACTCGCTCATCTTCTCTAAATTCGTTCAGGGCACTTTTATCGCATTTTAAATATAAAGTTAACTGTGATTTTAACCCTTTGCACTCCTTTGTCGAGTGTGACTCGACACGAGAGAAAGAAAAATGTAGAGGAAAAACGGGTTTTTATATGTATATTTGGTTCTTCCTTTATTTATTTAATTTCTTATTTTTTAGTTAAAAACAAATATAAGTTCCACAAATATAAATTACAACAAAGTTTGAGAGCTATATTTAATATAATCAGTAAACAAAATTGTTTAAAATAAGTAACAGTCAAGGAGCTGTCGTTTGAAGTAAATTTCAAATGAAACACTTGAAATAGTAGGGAATTGTTGGCAATAAAATTGAAAAATAGTTCGGAGTGCGAAGGGTTAACAGATTTTTGTCGATGGGTCTGTGATATTTAATGTTCTTGGGCAGGGAAAGATTGTGGAAGAAAAATTACTTAGGGATGATAAAAATCAGAGACTTCGATCTTTCGAATGAATTAAAATAGGTTGTTGCGTAATTGTTTTTTACAAAGTAATAGTAAGTCAAAGATCAAGAAGGTAAATTTCAATTTTATGGAGGGTCTCAAAAGTAGAAGCTTTGCTCTTTAAAATGAGCTGAGATTGATTGCTGTACGATATTTTTTCACGAAGTTACAATACATTAAACATCGACAGTTGTCCAGGAATTCGTTCCATGTTAAATTGAACCGAACACGTTCGTAATTATTTCCGGTCCAAAACCATCGGCAGAATATTTCGCGAACCGTCTACCCCGCCCGGTATTTATTTTCTGGATGTTAATATTTGCATGTTCGTGGTCCCAATCAACAGTCCGAACAATAAGGAAAGCAAATTGATCGGGTCAGCCGGCTCAAACAGAAAAATACTGTTTGCGCGATTAACGCAAACAGTCGATTACTCGCAGCGGTTTCGGTATAATTGTCGTTTTATCGCAGGGAATCGATTTGCCCGTCGCGTAACAGCCCTCGCCCGCCATTTTATTCGATTTCTCGGGGGCCGTTACGCGTTTTACGTCTCCCGGTTTCGCGCCGGAAAGACCATCAAAATTTTACGGCTCTCCGGCTGCCGTATTTTTCCTTTTCCCTTTTTTTTATTATATTAAGGCGAGCCCGGGAAACGGTCGAGTGCAACTGCAACTGCAATCACGACCCGCGAATCGGCCGATTTTATCGGTATAAATATTCAAAAGGGATCGAGAGCGTCCGCCATTGTGTCGATACCCGTAAATTGATTAACTGACCCAGAAAACCCGCGAAAAAATTCGCCACGGCTTCATTTTAACGTTCCAAAAAGATACGGAAATCCTGTTTACTCATTGGAGCTTGCTCCGTCACGTGGTACATTTAAATTTCCCCTAATTTTCGAAATAAACTCTCAACCCGGGAGAATTTAACAAACTACGCTAATTAAACAAACTAAAGCTAATTTGTTTAATTTTTACAAAGATTGACAAAGTTTTGTATAGAAATGTTTGGCTTCGTTTGGTATTAATGATTCGGGACTTCGAAAAATTAATTAGGCGGATCTGGGCGGTTCCGTATGCTGCTAATCAGAGGTCATGGGTGTTTGTTGATGAATAGACGGAAGTGTTAATGATGGCGCAATTATAAACCGAAATGATTTTGGTAAACGGAGCGTATCGCGCCGATCGACGAGGAAAACACCTGAATGACGAATATATCTGTTTGATTTCACGTGATCTATCATCGGTTAATTGCGCCGATCGTCGCTAGTGCGAGGCAATAGCGCCGCGTCGAATTACAAACGTTTGTCGAATAATTAATTGCACAGTCTTGGATAACAAATTCATATTGCGTTATCGACCGAAACTTGCGACTTTCGGTACGCTTGTATCGAAATTGTTTGTTTAATTACAACTTAACCACGAGGCAACTAAAATAATAATTTAGTGGTTCTTGAAGTAGAGACTTTGGAGCTTCAGAATGAGCTAAGGTTGATCGTTGTCCGATTTTTTATCTTGACATCACGATTTTTTAAATTTTTAGTGAAGATTGAAGTTGCAAACTTGCGACTTCCGGTACGCTTGCTTCGAAATTGTTTGTTAACAACTTGACTACGAGACAAATAAAATAATAATTTACTGGGTCTACAAGTAAAGACTCGGGGCTTCAAAATGAACTAAGATTGATCGTTGTCCGATTTGTTATCTTGACGTCACAATTTTTTAAACTTTTAGTGACGATTGAAGTTCTTAGTTACAAAGTTTGTGGTCTTGAAATGACAGGTGATACGAACTTTTCAGTCACATGTAGTGTGACCCAAAAGTCCCCGAATTAACTGAAACCTTTATTCTTATTTGATTGCAGTGCTATGCGGGTGCTGCTGTCGAAACTTCCTCGACCGTGGCTGGTGGATGAGAAGAAGGACGATGGGTACACGGCCCTTCATTTGGCCGCTTTGAACAACCACGTGGAAGTCGCGGAACAACTGGCGC
This sequence comes from Lasioglossum marginatum, assembly GCA_028455795.1. NCBI lineage: Eukaryota > Metazoa > Arthropoda > Insecta > Hymenoptera > Halictidae > Lasioglossum > Lasioglossum marginatum. Next base: position 607,809 of record CM052274.1, read on the forward strand.
GTTTTGGGAAAGCCGACCTGGATCTGCAGAACGTCAATCTGCAGACCGCGCTGCACCTCGCCGTCGAACGACAGCACACGCAGATCGTCCGAGTACGTTCGAGATCGTTCCGAATCAGTCAATCAATTTAGAAAAAAGCCTGGAAGTATCACCTTTCAAGCAGAAAAAGAATTACTCGAAAATGTCCACTACTTTTTCCAAGCGAAATTTCCAAAGATTACTTCCTTAATCCTAACACTTCATCAATCTTGATCGGCTGTCGAGAAGGTATAAATGAAAAATTACTCCTGAGAAAAACTATAAACAATATGGAAACGAAAAAATTCTGAGAAAGGCCTGTAAGTACCTTTCGAACAGAAAAAGAATTATTCCAAAATGTCTACAACTTTTTGCAAAAAAAATTTCCAAAGATCTATTGAAGAAGATGTTGAGTCTTGCACCCTCGAACACTCGAGCATAAAATTTTTAAGAGATAATGTGTAATTGATAGGACTAGTGGGAGTTAGGGGATGAAATTGTATTGTTTGCGGACAGTTAACCAGCAACCATAAATTTTGCCGCAGCTGTTGGTGCGCGAAGGCGCGAACTTGAACGTGGCTGACAAGGACGGCGACACACCTCTGCACGAGGCCCTGCGATATCACACGTTATCACAGCTGCGACAGCTGCAGGACGTGCAAGATGTCGGACGTCTCCTGATCTGTCTAGGAGCGCAGGGGTTAGACAAGAAGAGTAGCTCTTTCATCGCCTGCTTCCTGGCCGCTCATGGCGCAGACCTAGGACTCAAGAACAAGAAAGGACAAACGCCCCTTGACCTGTGCCCAGACCCCAACCTATGCAAAACGCTGACTACTTGCCACAAAGACAGGGAGTCGTTAGTAACCCTAATCTCTTTCTTCCTAGAAATTCCGGAGCCTCCATTTTGCTAGAAATAGTTGTGAGGGAATACTTTGTATGGAACACTGCGGATAGAGAATTGATAGAATTGCTTTTTTAATGGGTGGTTCTAACGAACATAGTATGGTATATTGATAGAATTGTTTTTTTAATGGGTGGTTCTAACGAACATAGTATGGAGTATTAATTGGGAGATTGTGTTAGAGAACATATTTTTCATTCAATAATATGAAGTATAGAATAAAATATTTTAATCTTGTATTTTTTTTGGATATTTTAGTTCAAATCACTTTTTGGCATTGAGCAATGATAACATATTTTTATACAATTACATAAAACTTTATCTTCTTAATCACAGATTGTTAGTACAGCAAAACCAAAACAATAACAAATTGTACATTAATTCTCTATTTCGCGTATTTGAAAAAATTCTAACAAATTGTAAATGCATAAAGATGCACAGTGTAATGAGAAATTTTATGCAACTGTAATTGTGTCAATTATTAGGTCGAATCATAAATAACTCCGACGCAGCTAGGTAGAATCTATCGTTCGTATCGGAAGTTATTTATGACTCGATCTAACATATTGTTGTAATTCTCAGTCTCTAGAATTTGGAAGGCCAGGAAACAATCACGAATAAAATGGACTATACCATTTTATAACAGTTCTAAATTCAGAATAAGATACAAATATCGATCAGTTGATGGTGTACATATATCTAAATGTAATTATGCTTCCAGGCACAGTATTGGAAATACTCCGCCGTCAGCGACAATCGACGAGTGTTTGGTCTGCTCAGATGGAAAGCGTGAAATGCTTTTCAACCCCTGCGGACATGTTGCCTGTTGCAACACTTGTGCGCCGAGGGTGAAGAAGTGTCTGATTTGCAGGGAGAACGTTCTGACGAGGATGAAGGTGTGCATTCATCGCATCCTTGCATTCAAATCCTTCAATTTTATCTTGAATATTGCAACATTTTTCTGTATACAGGGTGTTCGACTGAATCTTATATAAATCACCGACACTGTTTTCACCAATAACATTTCATCGACTCCAGAATATAATCTAGAAAACTAATTGTTCTGATTACTCGAAAAATCCAAGTCGTATGGTTCAATATCGGAAAAGTTACCGTGCTTCTAAAAGTCCGAATATTGCTGTGATTTACGAAAAAACATGGGCAGAAAGACAATTGTTGCCAGCTACAGTGAATACGCTATACTCATAAATATATTCTACTATGCGCTTTAGCAAGGAGAAACTGAAATAAACGAGACTGATAGTGTAGTATAGTATAGTACAGTATTACTGATATTATATGTTAATGTTGTCGGCTAATACTGCCATTAGCTAAAACTGCTGTCAATGGAATCTGTTGTTGGTCAACTCTGGAGTTGATGAAGTGTTTGTCGGTGAAAACAATGCCGGTGATTTCAATGGGATCGATTCGACTACAGGTAGGAGAAAATTTAATGAGTGGTCTCTCCTTGATAATATAATTGTCTATTGTATAATTTAATAACGTTTAAAAATATGCCTACAATGCTGCAACCTGACCAACAAAAGTAGGACGTTGCGTACGTGATAGACACGCGCGACAGTCACGTATCAAACGACGGATACATGCTTGCAACGCTTTAGGCGGATTTTTAATTGTTAATACTTCAAAAACGAAGCTGAAATCGCAATTTTTTATTCTTCCTTTTCGTCTTATATTGTCATGGAGGGCCACCCTTTAAATTCTCGTCCGCTTGTAGTTAACATCCTGTAAAACAAATACAATTTTATAAAGGTGTTCACGCTAGTACTAGCCATCGTTTTTCTTGCAAATTATAAATATTAGAAAAAAACTGGCGTATGTAATTTATTTGTGTTTGCACTATTTTTGTTTAGAAATGAAGGTGACATGTTCAATTGTTTTAAATGGAATGCTATATATTTTTTGATATCATATGAAAGCGTGGGTCAAGACAAATTCAATGACCTTCAAGGTCATACGAGGTCAGAAATGGAAGAAACAATTCTTTCAGAGAGGGTCTTTGACTTGATGTCCTTCAGTGCTTTCAGCTTCGGGAAAATCACAGTAGTTTCCGTGGCAGACATTCTCGTACGGCTTTACGATATTTTTGTTTAGCGAAACCCTGTTAAACGGAAGACAATTTGTTTATGAAATAGATGCAGCATGATCCGGAGCACCCTTCGTCAACGCATGGTGGATCGAATATTTTTCACGGGACCGAGAAACGGCAGTATACGGTCATTATTTTCATTTAAAATCGAAACGAAATTAGTCGCGAAAAAATAATTAACACCGTTGACGCGCGACAAAGTGAATCCTATAATGCAAATATAAAATGATAATAAATAATATATACTTTCATATTCTACGTTTTTTCCTAAAAGAATGATTTATGTTTTTCTCCGAAATGAAAAATAACTTTTTAGAAAATATAAAACGTTTTATATTCAATTCACGTTGCGCCCTCTTTGTTGATGAAACATAACATTATAAATAGTGCTGTATAATTTAAATTTGACATGTTCAACAATTCTTTAGCCGACATATTGTTGTTTTTTGTTTATTATTATTTGAATGATATGGCTTCTACTTTATATTTTAGAATCTCGAGCAAAAACGGTAGAGATCAAAGTTACAAGATAATAAAAAAAGCCCGGAGGCCGCGTAAACAAAATTGTTCTGGAGAACGACGGAATTGAAAACTGGAAAAATAAAAAATCTATTTGTTTGTAGATCGAGGAATGCGTCGTGTGTTCGGATCGCAAAGCTGGAGTACTATTTCGACCCTGTGGGCACATGTGTGCATGCGAAGGCTGCGCAGCCCTAATGAAAAAATGCGTCCTGTGCAGAGCTCAAATTCAACACATGGTGCCCTTGTCCGTCTGCTGTGGGGGCGGAGGGGATGTCACTTGTGTCAAGGGTATCAACGCATCAGGTATAACGATTAGAAACGGTTTTCACGGTAAAATAAAATTTCTCTAAATCAACTGTAAGAAATGGAAGCCAGATAACAATGTCTTAAGGGGGTAGACTCGTTTCTAGGATTGCAAGGATGCGCTTTCTCATTCCTCGATAATGCAAAGATGGGGTTTTTCAGTATACAAAACCGCTGGGTATAAGTTCAATCTAGGCCGCAATTGGCCTCAAAAGTCCTATTTCGTCCTTTGTCGTATCTTTATGAAAATAGCTACATGCGCAGCTTTATGCTTCCGAATAATGCAAATTACGCCTCGTAAACGTAAAAATAGGACTTTTGACGACGATTGCAGCATAGATTGATCTTTTATTTAGCGCTTTTGAGTACTGAAAAATCCCATCTTTGCATTATCGAGAAATGAGAAGGCGCATCTCGCACCCTTGGAATCCTAGAAACGAGTCTACCCCTTAATACTTTAGCTAAGTGAGTGCTCTATTACCCCAATACTCATTTTCCATTGGTTAGTTTGATCGAGGTTCTATTTCTATCGTGTATTAAACGAGTAAACGTGATCTCAATTCTATCGTGTTTGGTATCATTCCAATCAGAAAAATGTCAAGAATATTGTGATAAAAGTTCTTTGACAAAACAATCTAACAATTGTCAGTGCATTAACATAAGAGTCGGAATAATATGAAATAGTAGAGTTGAGTACAGTACGTCGTTTAATGAAATCGGCCTTCCGCCGATTTGTAATATGATGTTCAAATATTAAGGAACATTGATCGTTAATCAGAATTTCTCGAAACCAAACGCACCGTAGCTTCCATACTAATGTAAACTGCAAGTATCAAGGCTAAAGGATTCACTATAAATAGACTGCGGATGTTTATGTGCGTAAGAACACGTGGAAATGTGCAGTGAGCTTACCACATCTATGCACTTGTATTAAGAAATTGTTCAGCATGCGTTTCGAATCGTCCGTGTGCCAATTTTTTCAAAATTTTATAGTCGGCGAATGACGATAAGTAAATTCAGAGATTTTAAATTTTTTGCAAACAAAATGTTCAACCAAAAAATCGAGAAAAATTATCAAACATGTATCTTAGAACAAGCTGCATACCAGATTTTAAAAAAAATTTTTGATACGATATTACAGTACATATAATAAAAACTCTGATAATCTTACATGTTTGTGTAACTACCCTCCTGGACAATATTAAGGGTTGAATTTAGTTTGCGTTAGTTTCATTACTAATTTAAGTTATTTTAAATAAACGGTAATGGATTTACTACAGCGTATTCATGGCAAAATTATTATAGAATGCCAAGGTAACATGTCCGAGGTGAAGAGCGACCCCGAAGAGGAGCCAGCAACCAGCAAACAAGTCATCAACACTGGAGAGACACTTATGAACAACGAAAGCATCGATAAAACCCTCAGCGATATAGAGAAACTTGAACAACAATTACAGGACATCAAGGAACAGGTGAGCGTTAAGCGTCATTGGTTGTATTACATGCACAACTTCCCCGGTGATTACGTGCACATAATGCACACAAGATACATCCAGCCCGGCAAAGCCGTGGAAACTTCGAGTATGCTCGTTAAACCATTATCAAGACTATTGGAAGATTCTACCCTAATTTCCTCCATTTGAAATTTCCTGAACAAAGAAAAATATAAATAACAGACAGCTAAATCACTCAAACAAGTTTTATTTATCACGGTAGAGCCACTGGAATAAATCATTTAATTTTTGTCCATATAATACACAAGTTATTGGAAAACGTTTTAAAATTTTTATTTCTACTTCTATACTACTTTTCAATTTATGGTCTCCGATATTAAATAAACTCGTAAGTGACCTTGAACGATCTTGATTAAAGTCATTGCACTCTTTTCCTCTGGCTTGTAGACATTGGAGAATGTAAAGAATATATTTTATCGATTCAACAGTGCCGTACATTGTTTGTTCTCGTTTTTCAGACCATGTGCCCTGTTTGCCTGGACCGTTTGAAGAACATGATATTCCTTTGCGGCCACGGAACATGTCAAATGTGCGGCGACCAAATGTCAGAATGTCCAATATGCCGGAAAGCCGTAGACAGACGCATTCTACTTTATTAAACTTAAAACAATAATCTTCCTCTGCCAGATCTTTAATGAAACATCATGAAAGAACAATTGAATATTACGCCAGTATTTATAAACAACTTTTTACATTAACCGTAGCATTTCTAAGGGATGTAATCATCTTCTCAGCAATTGTTATCACCCGCGAACATGATCAATCATCATTCAATTTCGCAGTTTCACTTTTTCCTGGTCTGCTACGATCAAATTCATTCTTCTCCAACATCTTGTCCGCTGTCAAAGTGTTCTATGCTTCTCTAATTTTACTGTCAAGTATATTAGCGCCTAGAATAATGACAATAACATCGTTTGTGGGTTGCAGGAGGAATTAACTGTAATATTGGGTTATTTTCTAGGACTTTGACCATTAATTCTACTGTACGCGATTGCAATTAATTGTCAACAAAGAAAGATGACTGTGAATTAAAGAAAGAGCATGAGGTTGAAATAATGTTTTACTGGGACATAGAAAATATTGGTTTTCAAATAGTATAATTGTTATTAACAGTACATTGTCTCCGTTCTCTTTTTTTTTATTAAATTTTAGGGGTGCAGTAATGAATTTTGTAATAACTGTTTTCCAGCAAGTAGTATTAAGCGATTAGAATGTTTGCAGTGTTTCCATGCTTGAGTACTAATGCTGTTTTATAGATTATGCGCACAACGTTTGGTTGCATTCGATTGAATGTGTAATCAGCACTGTTGCGAACATTGAAAACTAGCAAAGCTTCCACAGAATTCTTGCTTACCTTGATTAGGTGTGGCAATCTATGGGACAAGAAAACTCTTACTTCATCGTCCGTTCTGTTCTTTTTTTTGTGCGTTTAAATGTTTGAATACGAGTTTTTGAATTTTGTTCTTTTGGGATCCTATTATCCCAAAATTGTTCAACATGAATTTCTCGTAAATATGTCATGCTTATTCTTCCTCCGGCTTAAAACTGCTGTTCCACGTCAATTTTGAGATAACTGATAGGTGATTCTTACGGGTTTTGTTGTGCTGAATACTACCTTTGAAAACAGTTTTAATCATTCCCAGTTTTCCAGAAATTTCATTTAGAAGCTAAACTATAATAAAATTACTTTATTTAATTTAAATTAATAGTTTATATCTTTATGATGTTACAAATATTTACAGCGAGAGCAGCACGGTCAAGTAGTGATTTTGTCGTATTTTCAACTTTGAGGATTTTTCCGCTTTAACCGTACAAGTTATGTACAAATATCTTTTACATAGAACGATACTCTGAGCTCTTCCAAACACAACGGTGTACTTTTTTAGAAAATTTATATACATTGAAACATACTTAAACAATTTTTAGGATCATGCAACATCTGTTTTCTTGAACATCTTTCTTAATTTTGGACGATAGAAAAAGAACTGTTCTGGAAGTTGTGTTCAGCATATCAAAATCTATAAAATCGCTTATCGTTTAAAACTTGTTAGACAGTGTAATGATTACTGCCACAAGTTTTCCATAATTGATATAACAACAATGGATAGTGCCAATTACTTTTGTAAGCCGTAAAAGATGTAGTTTACCTCTAATTAATTATGGACACAGGAGAATGATTAACAAAGCCACACTTACTTCCATCTAAATAATTAAAAAATAGTTTTAGTAAAATTTACAATTAATACTGTAAATATATATAGTATGTATATATACGACTATCCACATTTAATTGGACAATATTCATTTAAAAAAAGAGATTAGCAAAACAATTGATAAGAATTACGTTTATTATATCTGTGGAAGTCCTTGTCAGAATTTAATTATAATTGTTTCGATTTCAAAAATTTCTAATGAAATTAGTACGTTCATTATTTATGCATAATTTGTATTTGTGTTTGTGTCTAGGAAATGCAGCTAGAATAATGTGTTATAAAAATATATAATTATAAATTAATATTTGCAGTATTGGAAGCAAAATTTAATATTATAAGTATGCAATCAACAAAATTTATCGTCTGAATATAATTTTGTAATCGTATATTCAAAGTTTAATGTTTTGATTTTTTTTCTGTTGAAAACATATATTTGGCCTCTTTTTTATGAAATTATCATATTTAGTTCTACAAAGCTCTCCGAAATATTATAATTTTGCTATAGCTAATAAGGATTATAAAATTAACTGATGAATTCCTTTCATATTATTTGTCTTCTCTATTTCTTTTTCGCTTTTAAAATTAATTAAAACAGTTTTAAATAATTTGCCGCAACATGATCTGAGGATTTATTAGTGTATAATTAAGATTGATGTTAATTAGCATTAAGAACGCACAATAGAGACAGCCATGGCCCTATCCAAATATTAATTATGCAATAATTTATGTATTGCCACCCCGTTCTTCCATTTATAAGTACTTTTCCGAATGTTATTTATACATAGAATAGATGATGTAACTGCTTAGATTAGGAATCTTGTGAATTGTATTTACGATATAGTTACATTAAAACATCAAATGTTAATATCTAATTTAAGATTCCAGTTTTTACAATTCCAAACAAAACTATATTACATTATATAAATAATACAAATAAGTTATTCATTTTTTCTAAATAAATACTAATACTAACTAAAAAACAATTCATTTTGCAATTAGTTTGCAGAATAGAAAATTATTAATTTTTGGAATTTTGAGAAGTATGTTCCAATATATAAGAAATAAAAAATTGTTAATTAAAAGTTAAATTGTGCATACGACACTCATGAGTTATATGCATATAACGAATTTTGGAAACGAATATTTTTGTTAATTAGTTCACTGATAAATATTTTAATTTTGGACATTAAATGGGTATCTTAAATTAGGTAATTTCTAAAATTAAGCGACGTGTAGCTGTTAAGTCATTCCTACTATCATAGTATTTCTGTAAAAATATTTAATTTAGAAATATTAGATACATTGCATTTATAAAAGAAAAAATTTTAAAACATGCGAATTATATATGTATATTACAATGGGATCCTATAATTATATCACTATCTTATTCTAAAATATTATGATACTATCAAAGTATACTATATTGTTAAAAAATGTAGTCTTATTGCTTGTATTTTTTCATTAATGTTTTCATTGCTCAATTTTTCAGAATTTTTAAAACTTTTTCTAACAATTCAATGTTTTTTAAATGTTATCTAATTGAAGTTACAAGATGCCATTGTATTATATTGGTTTTCTGGAAAAGGAACATTGTACGAATATTTCACCATAGCATGTACGCACTACCGCTATTTTAATATTTCATATTTGTTTTACTAAAATGGGCATATGTATCTATTTCAACTGTATTCTATCGAAGCATAACAATAAATAAATTTGTCATCTTGCAAAATGCTTTACGAATAAGAATAACAATACAAAATTATGATAGATTACATATATACAGTATGTAGTATATTTTAAATATCTTATAAAATAAACAAAATTAGAATTACATATATAATGTTACATAATGAATTGAATAATTATTTACATAATTCTACTCAATATTCATTTTAATGTTTAAATAATGCTATTCAATATTAATTTAACATTTTAACAGTATTAATTCAATATTTAAGCTCTATCTTCTGCTCTACCTTTTTCGATTACAAATCACCATGAATTAAAAGGCGTCAATTTTATTCGGTCCCGAACTATAACACTACATATTAATGTTACTTTTTTTATAAACATTGCGTGTAAATATATTTACTTACACTTTCTTCCTACACACTTCCTTAACTTCCTTTTCACTCTAAGTAATGGCGTGTTTGGACTCATTTTCATCAGAAAAATATTTACTTGATCATATTTTCATTCCATAATGATAAATTATTACAGAAACTTTTTTGCATTTGTAAGCAATGCTTACGAGCTTACATTATTGTCCCCTACTTAACCACAAACCCTGTCGGGACGAACGATAGACAAAGAATATTCAGTCTTACATATATTAATTTATTTAAATTTGCGCTCCTCTGACAATTTTCTTGACATTAATCGTTTTAATTGCTAATATAAATCAAGATTAGTTCTTCGTTTAATTTTAATTGAAGTAGCTGCTGTTAAGTTACATTTCATGCAATTTTAAATCGTTCTCGAACAAATTCTAATCTTTTGCAAATCATCTCAAATTGCATTAATGTGAAAATAATAAAGCATTTCAAGTAAAAACAAATTTGATTTAATCTTAATAATTGTGTTCACATGAATATATTGGATTGAATCATAAATAACCTCCGTGGACAAGTATACATTACGAATATTAAGAACGTTGATTCAGCGAATATTGATTATTATCAACAAGAAACTCAGTACACAAAATCGGAAATTATTTTTGATCTAACCTAATATTTTATAGTGAATATACAATAATAAATGTCGCCCAAGGAAATCTAGTTTCCTCAACATTCAGACGACGAATTCAAATTAGGAGGAGAGAGTTTCTTGGTTCTAGTGAGACGATCCAACTCCACCGCTGCGTCATTCGAAACGGCTGATTTTTCCACTGGAGGAGAATCTAAAATAAGAATGGGAATAAACGTGTAATTAAAAAGCTCTTGATTACAATCGCAATGCATTACAGCAAACTATATTTACCAATTTTTATTGGACTTGTGCCTACACTACCTGGTGATCCAGGTGATCCAATCTTCTTATGGAGCAGCGAGTTGAAGAAGTTCGCTAAAATACCCTCACCAGACTGAGAAGTTCCAGTTGCTTTTGGATCCAGCTTTTTATTTGGAGAAGCCACCTACGCGATAAGAATTTAATGTTTGCCGAATCGTATTCTCTGTCACATACCCATGACAGATCATACCACATTGATTAGAACATGCTTTCAAGTGTTAAAGCATTTAGCGGTCGTACAAACTATTAATCAAACAAATTCTATACACAGGATGTACACGCTTGAATATTTTCAAAACTGTTAGCGACACCGAAGGATGTTTCAGATAAAAATCGAATACTTTCACAGGAGAAATATTTTATTGTAAATAAACAATATCACGCTATTTTTAAATCGAAATATCTTGCGATTTAATTCACAAACTGCGTCGATCAGTACATCGAAAAATCTATGATTCCGTTTAACAAATTCCTTCTACAAAAAGAAGTACTTATCTCAAATTATGTTCCCCAAAAAAATTGCACAACTTTTGTCTGAAACATTTTCTTGAAATAACTAACAGTTCCAAAAAATGTTTCAGCCTCCAAGTGACTCACACTGTGTTTAATTAACTTCATTAAAACTAAACTGTACTTCAAGTGTATAGTTACGAAGTACAAACATTAAACGATGCAGACACATCAAGATGAATTAGTAACGTATATGAAAATGAACGACACACAGTGATTTTTAACGAACAAGAAGCTAACCATGAAGTTTTATGAAAAAGCTGCATTCACTTAGAAAATTAAATGAAATTCTAGAATGTCTAGATCAAATGTATCTTGATGCAAGTAAGCATTGCTTGTTACAGGGGAAGAGTACGGTGATCATACTCGTGATACCACTGTATACATTAGCCACAAAAACATTGTTTTTCAACGCTGGATGGTTATCGGTCAACTGTGTATAACATGAGAAGCATGCTCCAATTATAAATGGTATAACCTGAATCACCGGTCCAGTGCTTGCCTGATTCCTCAGTGTTGGGGAGCGGGTTGGATCTCTCAAGCCTAGCAATTCGATCTGCTGCTTTGCTAGAAACGATTGCTCCTCTTCGGCTTGCACTTCTACTTCCCTTGCAACACACTGTCTCGCAAAAATATGTGATAATTAGAACTATGCGAGAACCCGAAAATATATAGAATATATTCGAGAATCTTGAAGCTTTCAAGAACCCGACCCGCCATTTTCGGGTTCTCGCACATCTCTAGCGATAATTAATTCTCTTTTTCATAGTAACTCAAATAACGCTGTCCAACAAATGTTGGACAACGTTCCGCTGTATACGCACTCTTCTGTTAATCGGCGGCTGTGCTATAACATCTCTGTAATAATCATCAGGTTTCATTGATTGCAAGTTCTCATGGAGAATACTGATCTTCTTCATATTGTCCCAACCAGCTGGACTGTAATGAAATAATAATTAATACTATGCTGAACACGAGAATTATAATAAAGGATGATATGTACATTAGAACTGCATCCTTCTCGACCACTAAAGCAGGTGTTCTAAATGGTAAAGAATAAATTCTGTGTGTAAGGTATTTGTACAATAGGTCGCAGTTCTTGTCCTCCTTCGCTGACGTGTAAAATAGTCCTGCACCATACTGTAAGCAGAATCGACGTATCCACTGTTGCATAAAATCAAAATGTTCATCCCTAAAATAATTAAACAATTATACATTTCTTTGAATTTCCATGGCTTTAATTTTCAAGTATTATAATCTCACTTGTAGTCGTGCTCTTTTTCTAGGGTGGTCATGTAATCAGTTTTCGTAATAACAACAACAACATCGAGACCCAAGTTTGTTGTGAGTACTGCCTCCGGTAGTGGTAAATTGTCAATTGTTTCATCATCAAGATTGCGACTGGTGCGTCTTAGAGGACTACCAGGATCCAGTTCGTCTCCTGGCTCTGTATAATCTTGCCACTTCTTGACGTCTAAACAATAAAGAAACATTAAGGTGTTTAAATTAAATTTATTTATGTAACACATATTGTAACAATCTACTTACTAAATTGTCTGCATCGTTGTCTAGTATCGTTATCTAGAGGCAATTTATCGATATGATCTCCTAGGAGCGCAGCCCAGGACTGTAGTTGATAGAGAATATCCCACGGTGTCGTCATTGCAGCCACCAACATGACAAGAGTGTGCGGAAATCTTTCTGCATTCAGCGCAAACCTCAAAAGATTCGCATGCCCTGGATCTCCATCCAAAATCCACACAGATAACCTTGTTTGGTCTAGGAAGGAAAACATTATTTAGAGCTTCTGGTTTTAATATACTAATTTTCGTGAGAGTGTGCTATGTGGCGGTAGAGTGCGGCATAACGGAAAGTCAAGCAAAAGTGGCTTGGTGTTTAACCCTTATGTAGTCAACCAAAACGTATAGATTATTTAAAACCTTTCCGTATTTAACATGTTTGCATTAATTGTCTGTATTTATCATTATAAGAATATAAATTAATATATTAGTGTGTAAAGAATGGACATTCAGAGAAATTTTGTAATGTTTTTTAGAGGAATATTTACAAATTGTTGAAAGAAATATGGTTACTCGATTGACTAATGCAAAGTTAAGGGGGTAGACTCATTTCCAGGATTGGAAATTCTCGATAATGCAAAGATGGGGTTTTTCAAATGAGTAGTTAAAAGCACTAAATAAAAGATCAATCTAGGCCGCGATTGTCCTGAAAAACCCCATCTTTGCATTATCGAGAAATGAGAAGGTGCATCCCATACCCTTGCGATCATGGAAACGAGTCTATCCCCTTAACGTGTTAATATTGAATTAATATTACCATCTCTATAGTCATCTCTCACATCAATGTATGCAAACTCCAAACCAGAACCCTTCTTTGGGTCCTCTACACCTTGTAATTTAGCGATAAGCGTAGTCTTTCCACTTTCGTTGTCTCCTACAAATAAATGAATGTTTACTAGACATATTTTATTAAAATTGCAGTAATTATGGAAATTGTGTTCACCTAACACAAGAATGTTCTTGTTCGAAGGCAATTTGTTGTTCCCACTGTTCTGTACCTCAGCCAAAATAGAGGACCTGCAAAAATCAGAAACCACGGTAGTTCGAGATAATTAAAAATTCTAAACACGATTTTGGAAACGATTATAATGTGTGACACTTATGTAAAAGGATATGTCAAGATAAGCGTGTGTTAGACATATTTGCGAATATGTGAACGCAGTGAGTTATAGTATTAGCGGGAATGAATTTTACGAACGTACCACAAATTGTCTTTATTGTTTGGATCCTCCTTTTTCTTCGCCTGAAACCCATTGCTCTGCAACATTATGTCAATCGCTGTCGCTGCCATGACTGTTTTTGACAGGATGAGTCTAATCGATTATGATCGAGTCGTAGCGCGGTGTGCGGCCAACTTCATTCAAAATGAAATCTTTATTCAATTTCAATTTAGTATTTGTGATTTAGGAAAATGGAAGACGTTTATAATCATTCTTATTGGTTATGACTAGACTGCGTATCTTTATACAAAATAAAAAATGTTCGCAACAATTGCAGGATACAGGAGCCAAATAAAAATTGTATTGTACAAACATATATTTTTATTTTGATCTTACAGTTCGGTGTACAAAGTATTCGTACACATTTTAAAAACGAATAACTTTTTCAAAATTGGACCCAACAGCTTGAGTTTTTTTCAGACGTTAGAAGGATTAGTTTACTAGCTAATGTGTAAATAATTTTGTTCTAAATTGTTGTTGGTCGCAATTGCAGAGGAAAAAATATTTTAGTCCAACTTTGTACGTTACTGACGCTAAAATTTTCGCGCATGCGCGTGGAAAGCGCACAATATCTCATCACCATCACTGTTTGACATCTATGACATAACGTCGCTGGACATGACGTTTTCAATTTGAATTACGAACCTAACCTGACCTAACCCAAAAGTTTCGTACTTTATCAGAAACTTTGTTGCAAATTGTAAAATGTTTTTTAGCGGACTCTAAACAATTGGAGCAACAATTTGATATAAAAACGTTACATAGTGATTAAGAAAGATGGTAGGCATTTTAAATGAATCTGACAGCGAAGATGAGTTGCCTCCCGGTTGGGAGGAAATGACAACTAATGATGGAAACGTTTATTATGTAAAGTAAATCAATTTTCCATAAATATTACAATTTATTATATCACTGATTCTTTATAGAAAATTTGTTAGAATAATTGCAATATTTTTGTAGTCATTACACGAAAGGCACACAATGGACACATCCCAGGACTGGTCGTCAAAAGATCATAGAAGGAGGTATACCGCTAAATAAATTCATAAATTATCATAAATCATTTCATAGAAATTTTCTAATACCATTTGTTAATAAGAATTACCAACTGGCTGGGAGAGACGTGTAACAGAAGATGGCAATGTATTATTTTTCGACCAGACAAACCAGATAACAACGTACACTGATCCACGCCTGGCATTTGCTACTGAATATGGAGCATCCTCTCAACCTGTACGACAACGCTTCGATGGGAGGAGCACAGCATTGGCCGTATTATACGGTCGAGATCTGCGAGACAAGATTGCCATTGTCACGGGAGCTAACACAGGCATAGGTAAGAATAATAACAATTATTTTAGTGTATACACTAAATACTAACATAATGTTACTCTTACAGGATTCGAAACTGCTAGATCGTTAGCTTTGCACGGTTGCAAAGTGATTTTAGCTTGCAGAGACGTGAAGAAGGGTGAGGAGGCAATACAAAAGATCCATAAGGAAATGGATAATAGTTGTGAAATATTGGAATTAGATTTGTCTTCATTGCACAGTGTTAAAGAAGCTGCTGAGAAGTTTAAGCAAAAATACAAGTAAATTCGCATTGTTAAAAAATTGATTTGATCACAGGTTTCTATAGTTTGTTATACTTTCAGAACTCTTAATATATTGATACTGAACGCTGGAGTCTTTGCAAAAAACTATGAGCTCACCAAGGATGGTTACGAATCGACATTCCAAGTGAATCATCTTTCCCATTTTTATTTCACCCTTTTACTGGAGCAACCGATTCGAAGTTGCCGTAACTCTAGGGTGGTGGTAGTATCTAGTGAATCTCACAGGTACTCGAAAAATTTCTGAATTATCTCATGAAAAATTGTATGAAATTTTAATGAATGTTTCTCGCCAGGTTCTCATCGCTTCAGACAGTCGAAGACTTTCATAAACAGACACTGTCTCCCCCTGCATATAAATATTGGTTTATGGCAGCATACAATGACTCTAAATTGTGCAATACTTTATTCGCACAAGAATTGGCAAGACGTTGGACCACTGTCAGTGTATTTAGTTGTCATCCTGGCAATCTGGTTTCATCTTCCTTGGCACGTCACTCCTGGATGATGCGAATCCTGTTCATGCTAGTGAGACCGTTCACAAAATCATTGGTAGGGAAATTATGTACCCAAAGTCTGAATTTTTGTGGGAATTAAGGGAGTAGACTCGTTTCCAGAATTGCAAGTTCCAGAATTGGGTTTTTCAGTAGCCACAAGCCCTAGATAAAAGATCAATCTAGGCCGCGATCACCCTCAAAAGTACTATTTTTACGTTTACGAGGCGTAATTTGCATTATTTGGAAGTATACAGCTGTGCATGTAGCTATAATAATAGAATAATGCAAATTGCGCCTTGTAAACGTAAAAATAGAACTTTTGAGGGTGATCGCGGCCTAGATCGAACTTTTATCTAGCGCTTTTGACTACTGAAAAATCTCATCTTTGCATTATCGAGAAATGAGAAGGTGCATCTGAGATAAATAAAGGTAAAATAAATTTTTCAGCAACAAGCAGCAAGCACTCAAGTCTTCTGTGCGACCGCTCCAGAATTGGAAGGCCTAACAGGAGTTTATTTCAACAATTGCTATCGGTGCGAGCCATCGAACGCTACAAAGGATCCCGCGCTTGCATCAAGATTGTGGTCTGTTAGCCAAGAAATGATTGTAAATATCATGAAAAAGGACAAGCTTTGGAAAACTGTGACATTGAAATAATGAGCTGTAAAATATAATATTGAACGAAAAAGATTTTGATAATAAGAAATTAATTTGTAATTTTCTAGAATGTGAATAAAGATTTGTCATCAAACAAGTAACTGATTAACGTGAAAACAGTGCAATCTCGCGCATCAACAGCCTCAAGGGCCACACCCATTCAAGGGCCTCATTCAATACTTTTAGGATCAACGAAATATGAAAATTGTTTAATTATTTACAGCCACGATTTACAGCAACTAAATTATTTCGGAAAACCATTATGCATAATTATGTGCACAAATTTTTAGAATCTACTGTCGGCGCTATTTTTGGCAAAGACATAACTTGCAGGGAACCGGTGCATCGTTGTGATGATCATCAACCGGGTGTTTTAATGGAATTCGGCAGAACCGGTATAAAAGTAAAATTTCAATAATCAATTACAGATAATACAATTCTGATTTATTTTTGTTCAGCATTACTGTTGAAGGTTATCGTCATCGCAAATTCCTGTCGTGTTTATTTAAACATTTTTGAATATATATTGTTTCGAAATGAACGTTAGGGGGCGTTCACTTACGAAATATGCCAAAACTTTCGTCTGTCGGATTACATGTTAGCAAAAGTTTCATTTCTGCTGAATGAAATCCAATATTCCCGTGAATGTTCCATTTTATTTATGAATGAAGCGTAAATTCTACTTAAGAGTGATTATTCGAACAAATTCTGTGTAAAATGCAGCGGACAATGGTAATTACATGGTTATATAAATATCCATTACATCGATTAAAATCTATTATCAGTAAAACGTGGTAAATTGTTTATAAATTCTTCTTAGAAATGTAAAAACCACAATTAAATAAATATTTATATGAAGTTTTTCAAGAAATTCTTGATGCCGTACGGACTCTGTGCTGCAGTGCCAGTCATGAAACCTGTTAATCCACCAGAGGAGCAGCCGAAACCATGCTCCTCCGAAGACCAGTCAACGAATCTGATAAAGCCATCTGAGCTGCCCATTTACTCCACAGAAGCTGGGTATTCTAAACAGATGCCATGGTAAAGCGCAAGTAATTTCATATCGACAAATGTATTTTGATTCCTCTTAAAAAATGTTTATCACATTAAATAATAAATCATATTGTATGTTATTTATAATCTTTTCTAGCACAGAGCATCCTCCATCGATAGTCGAGGAGAACATCCGCAAAGTGCGTGTACAATTGCAAGAGCTCAGACACATAACTGACGGTGTCTCGCAGCAAGTTTCTACAGTTGTAGATAATTTTAGACGTAGGTATTTGTAATCAGAGCTAGGTGAAATACTATTGGATTGGAAAGAAAGTTCGTAACATTTTCAAATTAAGAATCAAAGATAAAATAAAGGTATTAATTCATATGTTTATTCAATAGCACGAGAAGTTACCTCAAAAATGGCAAAAAGTAATTGAAGAGAATGAAAAATATGTTATTGAATAAATCTATGAATAATCTAAATTTTAGCTTTCAATTTTAATTTACAAACTTTTATTTGAAACTTTTATTTTATTTGAAATCATACGTGCACTTTTAATAATAAAATATTTGATTTGTTAGAAAAAGCATTTAGAATAGTATTTTATTTGAAGGATTCTCAAAATAGTGAGAATTTTATTTATTTTTTCTCTTATTCATAACTTGTATGTTATTTGAATTGCAGAACAACAATTATTAAAAATAGTATTTGAAATATTTTTTCTCTAAAATTTTACCCAGCGGATTTTATGCATTTATGACAAAAATGAGTAAATTTAGAACAGTATTTAAAAATACTGTTATATTATTTTCAATCTGTTAGACATATTAAGAAGGAAAATGAATTTTTATTTCACTCCAGTTTGTTGCAATTTAGATAGAAAATTTTTATTTTGCATAAAGATCCACTGTTTACTTATAAGTAAATAATGTTTCATTTCTGCAGATATAATTGACTACCTACAAGACCAAGCAAATTTTCTACCACGAGTTGGAGCTGTTGGTATTGGAGGTTTATCAGGACTGATACTGGGTCTACGAGGAGGTATTTTGAAGAAATTGCTGTACACAACAACAGGTGCTGGTGCAGTTGGAATAGTTTGCTTCCCAAAGGAAGCGAAGGAAGCATATAGTACGGTGGAGCACTATGGACAAATTAGTTATAACTTTATTTACGGAGGTATGTTTCATTCTTCTATTAACGAACATTATAATATAATAATATTAATGGCGTTATTTGCGAATATGACAATGATTTCAGTTAAACCAGGAGATAGCAAAGAGGAAACTTCGTTTAAGGAGTTGCCATTACTTAAAAGTGTACTTGAATCGGAATACTTTCAGTTGATAAAAAAACCTTTTGAAAAAATTTCTGAAATGAAGGAGGTAGGATGCAAAAACACTGATTCATTATTGCATCATTCCTCCTATACTCCCAGTTGCAATTAATTTAATCCTCAGTCCTAGACAAATGTCTGTACATCAATCATCGATTACATTAGAACTTTCAAAGTTATTTACGAGATAGCTATTATAAATTGCATATAGATAAATTCTTTTTGAAACAATTTTGACTATAGATCTCGAAACACCCAACGAAAATGGAAGTTTGGAAGTCCACACAACTTCGTTTCAACAGAATAACGATAACGATTCCGAACACCTAGATCCAATCGCATTAGCAGAAACTCCACACGTGGAGAAGATGCAAAATTCGAACAGTCAAAATACGTGGATTAAGTGGAAGTAACTGTTTAGGTACCATTTCCACTCCTACCTTTCTGAAGTCCTGCAAAATCACCATTACGATTCACCATCATCCGTATGATTTTTATACATTTTTTTTGTGTACTGATAATGATTGTTTTATTTTAGGGAAAGTCGTCTGAAAATAAATCTGAAACGAAGAAGGAATGAACTATGATGTATAGTAGTAAATAGCAATTGTTACATGGTAAGATTAATTTATACATACACGTGATTAAATTATACAATGATTTACTAGAATTGTTGCATGTATTAATAAAAATATAAAAAATCTGTTATTATAAAACTCTGTTCAATCAATCCAATAAATAATTTCCTTTGAAGAAAATTATTCAAAAAATAAAATAACATGACAAAATTTTCTTCATTCCTTTCATACGAATTTTGCGCAATTTCTTCGTGCAAGTTTCTATTTTTGCACATGCACATCTTTATCGCGCAAAATATAAAAAGCATTGTTCCGAGATATTGATAGAACAATTTTTTTAAATCTATTTCTATGATTCAACGGTGATTAGAACATATGTAATTACTGTTCTACTCACACCTGCTCACACTATCAAAAAATAATTACCTATATAATCATCACAGAGTTCTCCATCTACATATGTATTTATACTTGCAGTGCAGGTTAGGTTGATCACTGTCATATGCTACATACTGTACATTGCTGTACATACAGTGAAATCGTCGATTGATAGCGAAGAAACATAAATTTTTATATTTATTTATACGTGATCCTCAACTGTGATTGCATTTATTTTTGTATATTTATATTTGAAAACAGAACAATGGATTCCAACAAAGCAAAATTGTCGAAAAGTATATTGGACATGAAAGTAAGTTGAGAAGTTCTGTAAGTTGTATATAACTTGTTATTTTTTTGTATTCATAATTATAAATGGTTTTTCTAGTTTATGAAGCGTACAAAAGAAAAAGTCGAAAAGCAACAGTTTCAAGAAGAAGGTGAAGAGTATTTTGGGAATGAGTTGACGAAGCGTATGATGAAGGATTCGTGAGTTCCTTTCATACTCATAACTAGTTTACCAAAATTATACTAATTTATTTTTCATTTCAGGGAGAGATTCATCATAGAGCCTAGTTATATCTTCTGTGAGAAATTAATCGATGGCAGAGTAAGCTACCAAGGAATGAATCCTGAGATTGAGAAATTAATGGAACACGAGCAAGCCAAAGAACGTGTTGCGATGGAATTGAAAAAGGAAACAGAGATCTCAGATGAACAAATGGTAAAACATTGGAAAGGCATGAAGAAACTAAAATCTGAACATAAATACGAAAAGCAGTCGCATAGAAACAGTATTAAATCTGCTGAAGGAACGTCGAAAAAGCCAAAGTTTCTGAAACCTCAAGACTAGTATTAAATATCATTTGTTTGTACATATGTAATCGCTAACTGTTAAGTTCTTCTGTAAAGACTGTGTTTACTTCAATTCACATTTGTGGATCCTTTTTATTAATCATTGTGTCATATTCGTCGCACAAATTTCTGAAAGTTAGCACAGATAAATTCTGCGTGTCATACTTTTCCAATCCTTTTTCCCAAAGTAAATTGAAACTGTTATCAGGAAACTGAACACCTATATTTTCAAATATACCTTTCATCTCTTCTTTATTCCGTGGCTATAAAAAATAATTTCAGTTACTATTTCTCAGATTGTTCGTACATATTTATACATACTTTGGTAAGATCATTTCTTCCCAGGCCATGTCGGGTAAAGACAGATGGAAAAATAAGATCATAAGCTGTATCTTTCAAAGTTTCGTGCGCAACTTCCTCTGCAAAATAACCATATTAAACAAGTAAGTACAATGATAGTAATAAGAATCATGTATTCCAATATCTTCATACTAACTCGTAATATCTGTTTCTTCTGTACTTCCAATTGTATCTTTGTATGTAGTACGACAACACTGACACTCCAAAGGAGTCCCTAAAAGAATAACAAAAAATACTGGTAAATAGTATCTTTTTTATAGATTTTTTTTAAAAAATATATTAAAATGCATTACTCTTAATTTTCGGCAGTGTTGGAAAGTCATATTTCCAATTTAAGAGATTTAGGAATTGTATATAATTAACATTGTTCTCTTTACGTATCCCAAGAAGATCTAATAACGGTGTTAAATGTGTTTTCTGTAGGTACATTTTGTATTTGGCTAATGCAGAAAAGACTATGTCTTCTGACAGTATTCCTACGTAATCCTATAAAGGTACATATTTATTAATTATTAACTAAGTACTTAATAATTATGCATATTACTTTATCAAGACTGGATAGCTCTTCATAAATATCTAAAAATGGAATTTCTGGGATTTG
Source organism: Lasioglossum marginatum (assembly GCA_028455795.1). Taxonomy (NCBI): domain Eukaryota; kingdom Metazoa; phylum Arthropoda; class Insecta; order Hymenoptera; family Halictidae; genus Lasioglossum; species Lasioglossum marginatum. The sequence continues at coordinate 629,584 of CM052274.1, forward strand.
TTTCTTGAATTTCTGACGTAAAGTGTTTATATTCTGCAAATACTTCTGCTGTTCTATGACATCATAATTAACAGGACTATCAGAGATAATATTTGTTTGCTCCCTTTTGATTGTCTTTCCATGAACCATATCCATAAATAATTCTGCTTCTTTAAAATTTCTGAAAACAGAACATTCTTAGATTATTATACTACATTTTATTTAGCGTAAACACATATTACCTTACTTTTCCAATATGATCATGTGTACGCTCTTTAAAATCAGCTAGGATGGGATTAACAAGCACAGAAGGAGGAGAATGGATCCATGTTAGCAATTTTTTTACTCTCCAGCCATTATTATCCGTATTATGGTATTTCCCAAAACGAAAATTTTCATCGAATGGTTGCTTATAGCTAGAAGTGTAATTGAAGAAGTAGCAAATACATAAAACATTTTTCATTTTATTATTCCATACTTTCTTTTAATTTGTTCTGCGGGCAGGTAGCTGTTATGGCTTTTCTTATACATTTCCAGAATATCTGGATTCAAAATATCCATTTGGTTTACTTTTGCCTGAAGCAATTCAGTCATGGATGTCTCTAATTATTGGATACAGCTGTTGTTAAAAATATATTTTGTAAAGATTTAATTGCAGGTATTAGCTTTGTACCAAATTTAGTTTTCTTCCCGAAGATTGTTTCCCATGGGTTCATGCCAATCGGAAGGTTTGGAGTTTGGTAATGTGTTTTGCCAACTTCTTTGTTCCAGTAGCTGTTCATCACAGTGTTTCTTAGTTCATAAATTAGGGTTTGGAACTGTGTTTCTTGCTCTGCTTGCAAACATTCTTTTACCTTAAATTACATCTTATCGTGTATTATTTGTTTATTATATTGTATCATATAAATTGGTTATTATCTTACACCAGCAGTACTTTTAGCTGTGCCACTATGCACCGGTGCATTTTCTGCTTTTTTCTCATTATAGTCTAGCATGCATTTCAAGGCTGCAACTTTGTCTTCTAAAGAATATTCCATGAAACATTCCCTAATATCAGAATTTTTATTTTTCATCTGAAAAAAAATCATCAAAAACAATTAAAATTCTTCCAAAAATATTCTTGAACGTATAACTTAATGTTAAGTATATTCTATCTTACTGTTTTTTCATTAATGCAACGTTTATTTTCTCGAGTTTCGTTGAAACATTCATTTTGTTTACACAATTTTTCCATCTTTCATGCAAAATAGAAAATTCATTAATACTAACAATACAACAAAATTATAAAAAACAGAACATGGTTGCATAATTGCATGTTCTTGTTTCGCGCATAAATTTACTATTTTATAAATAATTGAAAATGAGGCCCCTTTAAAATGGTTTATTTGATAAATAAATCAATATAGTATTTTGCAGTACTTCTAAAAAATTACTTTTGCGATATTATGTTGTGCAAGTAATAATTTTATTATAATATTTGATGGAGCTATAATATGTACTATAATTCAAATTCAATTCAATTATTGATGTTCCAACTGCGCATGTGCATTAGAAATTGAAAGACAGTTCTGGACAGTTCGTTTCATGCATTATGCACTGTAATCGCTTCGTGGCTCTTTGTACAACATTATGACACGATCATAAACAGTAATATTATTTAAACAGATTTTGAATTATATGTAACAGTGCAACGGTAATGATGGCAGTCAAACAAAATACAAAACGATCGAAATGGGCCCTGGACTTCGCTCACAAGTTGGTAACTTGTTTCAATTAACATTTTCATTACTCAAATTCGATTTAGTAAATGTTTAGGTATAAACATTTCATAAACATTAACAAGCTCTGAAACTTTGATTTATAAGTACGTAATTAAAAGGTTAGGTTCCGTATAGGTTAGGTTTTGTACGAATACACAATGACAGCTTTATAGAATTAAAATGTAGTTCCAAATCTACAAAACAAGATTAGTGAAATTTATTCATGTTTCTTGTACATATACACAATCATATTGCAGAAAATCATTATTAAAAAATCAATCAAATTGGAATACAATTAAGTTCAATACTTTTGATATTTCTTGCTTAAAATGCATTGATGTTCTAATCATTCTAATTATTTGTGGCTTTTAGGAACAAACAAGACAAAAATGTAGACATCCCTGCACCCCCAGGCTATACACCGGCAGTCGCATTGTTTCATGCTGCGGAATCGATTCGGGAAACAGATTCGAATCATTTAATCATGAAAAAATCATGGGATCTAGCATTGGGTCCCCTCAAACAAGTTCCAATGAATTTATTTATTATGTATATGGCTGGTAACTCTATAGCAATATTCCCAATTATGATGGTTGGCATGCTGATCATTAGACCAGTGAAGGCACTGTTCACTCTCCAGCAAAGTGAGTGTTACAATTACACATCAATATTATCATTAATTCTCGGGAGGTTGCGGTTGATCTGATGGATACATATAAAATCTAATTCTAAATATTTTTGAACAGAAGTGTTATAGCTAGACAGCGGATCTTTATGCAAAATAAAAATTTTCCACCTGAATTGCTACAAACTGCAGTGAAATAGAAAATTATTTTCTTTCTTAATATGTTTAATAGGTTGATAATAATTAGACTGCAGATGTTTATGTAATTTTCAATTCTTGCAGACAAATTTTAAGAAACTGGATTAAAATAGAATATTATTTCCAGCGATAGTAGCATTTGCAGATCTGAAATAAATAGAATTTGTACTAAATTCTGTCTAAATTCAGAAACCATAAATGCATAAAGATTCGTAGTCTAATGATAATATATTATTTTTAAATTCTTCTAACGTTTCTACTGTTTTAAATTACACCAACTCATTTTTGCCATAAATGCATAAAATCTGCTGTCTAGTTATAGCATTTCCTCACAAACGGTAGCTGTTGTTTGCTTCCTTTGTCAAACAAGTCGGGTTATTGCAAAATACTTGTAACGGGGAAGTAGGGATAGACACCTACAAGTTTCTTTGTGCAATCTTCTTCGTGAACGAGGAATACATTTCATATTCATCTGTTAGAATCTGTTAGATTAACCATGACCTCCTAAGGGTTAAATTTAAGCTATCCTCAAATTGATTCCTTAAAATTAATCCTTACTTTTCTACAGCATTTAAGGTCATAGAGGGAACTCATGCTTTTGGTCAAAAGTTTGTTTACTTCTTGGGTCAGTTGGTAAACATGGCATTGGCATTGTACAAATGCCAGTCGATGGGACTGCTCCCAACGCATGCCTCGGACTGGCTGGCATTTGTAGAGCCACAGGCTCGGTTGGAATATTCTGGTGGTGGATTTATATATGTATGACACAGAGAACTGTTGTAAACTTAGGTATATTGTACCATTTGTGTGGATTACAGTTCGGCACATTTCATAAAAATGTTTTATTAAAATAAAATCAAAAAATACTATATATTGTGGCTATCACATACTTCTGTACATATCTGTTCAACACTCATTCTGCAAAGTAAGCATAATACAAGTCCGTAGTTGAATTATTTCTTTTTGTATTCGTCTGCTATTTCTTTCAACCGTTGAATGATCTTAGAAGGATCATCCACACGAGGCACCTAGAAAAATGATCATTATAATAAGCGTGAATGATTCAAATCATTAAATGATTTTATATTAAGAACGTACTTCATAGTTTTGGCTGATGTACATGCCAGCGTACACACCCAGACCAAATGTAACCTAAAAGAAAATGTAACAATTTATTCAGTACTTTCTTGGATTCAAAATACAGTTGTATGAAAATGATTATTGTAACATACCACAGCCCTAATCATTTTTCTAATGGCAGTTGTTTACTGATACTTAATTACAGTTTTTCTTCCTCTTAGATCATAAACCTAAGTATTGATCGAACGATGATGCTGTTTTTATTAGACTTTGCATTTTACGCAGAATCAATCACTGATATCATATATTTCGATATGACGATCGAATTGTTTACTGTTCTAGAGAAATTATATATGATAATTTTAAATTACTATCGATAATTAATTCAGTTAAATTACGATGAATCAACTGTTTGTGGAAAACAGTTCGAATAAGAATCCAGCTACACCATCACCTTCGTAAACGTCATTTATGTAGTTCCAGGTAGAGTCCCAGGTACAAGTACACTGAAGTACACTATATAATTACGCGTTGAAATTGCACCTTTGTTGGGAGGATGTGCTTATTGCTGTGCGCAGCGCTTCTGGCAGCTTCTGGTCACTTCTGGTGCGTGTAAATTAGGCGGGAATTTCAAATGCCAAATATTTGAATTCGAATTCCTTCGAGCATATACTTCAATTTTATGATAGTAAATTATAGTATTTCGGATTGTTGAATTACAGAAAATGTTTACTGTATGTATTTAATATAACATATTGCAGACATTGTAAATTATATATTTAAATATCTTAATTGATATTTAATTTTTTCGTAATTGTACGAAAGGTGTTACTTTAATTAGTGACAAAACTACAATATTTTTATGGATTTTTAAGAAATTAATTGTTGCCATTATTTAGTACAATACAGCGTGAAATAATGTTTGAAGAATCCATATGATTCACGATGCCTATTAACACTTAAGGCTGCAGGTTTTTATGTACCGGAAATAATTGCGGGAGAAAGCAGGACAGAGAACAACAATAAGATTTTCTGTACACACGGTGTCCTCCTTTATCGCGGCAATCCTAAATGCTTACGTTATCTTCGGTGGCAAACAAAAGTTAGAAGAAGAAGTTACATTCACATTTACATTAAAAAGTATTGTACTTAGTTGTTATATAATTGTTTAGTGCTATAGAGCTTTTAAAGTCAGAAATTAATTAAATAATTGCAAAAAACATCATTCAAATAAATGAATAATTGAAAATAACTAAATTACATTAATTCATTGAGAATAATTTTATTACATCCGATTTTAGCCTCTGAATGAAATCAATAATCAAAAATCAAAATTTGAATGAATCAAAGGAAATAATTAAAAATAATTGAATTGAATTCTCAATTTTTTATATTAGATTTTAGATTGTTGAAACTACAGCTTCGAAAAATAAGTAAAAAATAAATGAAAAATTATAATAATTGTTGGTTGATGATGATAGAGAGGACACTGAGTATGCTTCACTCATGTTCATCGAGTTCAAAGATACTTGAAGTTCCCAATTATATTCTTTGGATTTAACGGTATCGCGGAGGTTCCATTGAACGATCAAGAACTAGAGAGTAATAAGTCCGAGATAAACTAGAGAGTAATAAAAACCGGATAAACTTTTTTGTTAACTAATTTGTACTGACCTTACTGATCTTGGCTTTTTAAAAAATTCAATATCTATTTTGATAAACATGCTTTGTGTCATTGTCACTTTGAGCATCGTTTAAACAAGTTCGAATGCTCATAATGTTCTAAAAAATATACCGTTATGTTCAGAAGCGTCTGTAGAATCTTCCAAAGGGAGGAATATTTGCACATCTTTTACAGTCGTAGCGTAAAAAGATCGTGAAGTTGAGAATTTGAGAAATTGGTGAAATTACAAGAAAAAAACAAGAAAAAATATCATCGGGAGAGTCCACAGAATAATTCTACACATAAATCGTGTTCGCGTAACTTGTACGCTTGAAACACAAAAATATTTTAAATTCTGCAAATCGACAAATTGCAAAACGGTGTATGTACCTGCCGTCGCGTTCAGGAGAGTTAATAGAAGTGCTCTACACACAAATCGTTTGCATATCTTTCCCAGTTGAAGCGCAAAAAATTTGTGAAGCTGTCTTCCCGTTATCATCGAACTGAATTGAGAAAGATAGGTTCCTTTCGAAATTCAACGGGGGGGATTTCGATCCCAGTGGGTTCTTTCGATGGACCGAGGGGGAGAATTTCGTCGAGGACAAGTTATAAAAACAGTTTCTTGAGCACCGGTGTCTCGATGGAGGGAGATCAGCTTGCATGATCGGCCTAGCAAACGCTGTACTGGCAGGTATTCCGCTTTGGTACGCGGGCTACCTAACGTCTACCTGGCCGATTCTCACACGTGGTCATTGCCTTTCGAACGGCCTTTTTTTCGCCACCAATTTCTCCCGCGAAAGTTCCTCCGACCATCGCAAAAGCAGCATTTATTTGACCTAAAGGTTTTCATCCCTTTTTGCTAGCGACGTAGCGACAGTTACAGTTCGGCTTCCAACCGAGTGTCGAGTGAATTTATGTGTATGAATAAGTGAAACTTTCTTAGTGCCTGTTGACTCTGTCACACGTTGATATTTTTCCGCTGCATTCACACGTGCGACTTAATGAGTGCTGCCGTTGCTAACCAGGAGATAGTTTAAACATGTCACCAACCATCTCGAAGATACTGACTGGCAATGGGACCAATGCTGTCTCCGAGAAAAATCGTGTAAGTATTACTGGGAAAAGGGAGTTCGGAAATATACGTAGCGTGTAATTTGATTTGATTGATTCTTCTATGCGGAGCTACCTTTATTTAATTTGTTCGGGAGTTTTTTTTTTTATTGTATTTTAATAGAAGCCGTTTCTGTGTGAAACTACTTTTATTTTGGATTTTGGAATTGTATTGTCGCAGTCGGAAGAAAATTATTTTTGTTTCCTAGAGTGATCTAAATATTATTTATATGAATAATCTTTCTGAATCTAAAATTAATTTAAAATTTGGAAATTTCTCTCGTAATTGACATATATTTAATTAACTACTAGCATGTCAACATTATTATTGGCTTATAATGTAGCTGGTTGATAAAATATGGAACTATAGTAAGCTAATTAATATGTAGAATCATTTTGATATACCAACCTATACTACTGAATTAAAGAATTTTTATTACCCAGCATGTAATATTTAATTACATCATTTTCATTAACTGGCATTAAATAAATGAATGACTAGTATTATATGTATAATTGATGAAATAATTTGCCTTGAGTAGCATACATTAATTAATTAAATAATTTTTCTTAACTATCATACAGTAATTAATTAAGAAATTTTTCCTGAGGAACAGTCGATTAAAACTTGCTTAATCAACATAAAATAATTACGAAAAATTGATTTGAGTGAGCAATTTAAACTAGCTAATTAGGATTAATTCAAAGGGTTAGTTCAGAATTAAAAATTAGTATTTTCCCTTATGAAACTGCACGATTAATTTAAAAATTATTTCTTCGTAAATTTAATTTTTTAAACAACTCGATTTCATGTCGTTCCGACATCCATAAATTAAATCGACGCTTTTCCGGTTGGCCGGCTAATTCAAAAAAAGGAACCCGGCCAAGTGTATTAACCGTGTCACTTCCGTTATTTGATTGTAAATTATCATAACGTGAATAGTTAATTACAATGGTAGAAGAACAGTGGGTTGCCATACGCAGCCATAAAACTTTGTTTTTCCTTCGATTTCTTACCTTCGATTCGATCAAACAATGATATTTCAAAACACGCATCGAAATCAAAAGCCAAAAAGCTATTAAACTGTTTTGATCTCATTAAACGATCATTAATGTCACTATAATGAAAGCAATAAAAGGAATGTGAAATATTGTCCATGTAATATAAACGATGCGGCAAATCTCAATTATTTAGCACATTGATTTACTGATCAAATAAATTACGGATGTGTAGCATACTGGTGTATTAATATAGCATATTTGAATTTTAAAAGTCCTCGGAAAGGAACCACCATTTTATATGTATAGTATTATGGAAATGATATGCATGGAATGTATTATTCTTGTTGTCGAAGAAATTTTTCCGTAAAAATAAAAAGTAATACCATTTATCTTCTGGTTTTATTGGGATCAACATTCTTCAGGAGTTTCAAGGTCACTATGTCTTCCGATTCTCTGAGCTGCATTCTTTAAACTAATAATATCAATACAACTTTTCATTCGATAATTTCTTTACTAAATTAATCTAATATTAAATGAAATAAACAATTTATAGTCTACCTTATTATACAAAATTGAAAAACGTTAATGACCCATTTTGTAACTAACATCTTCATTGAATTAATTCAGTATGAAATTATAGTTTAATGAAAAAATTAAGTGCCAAACCAGATACTAAAGTTTCACGATACTTGCATAATGAGTTAGAACATAATTGTTTACTCCCAGACGTTTAATTAGTTCAACATAGTTTATAGACTGCATCATGGAATTTTCTTGCCTTGTAAAAAGTTGTCTTGCAACTTTATATAACCGTCGAGAACACAGAACGACTAGATTGTACACACATATCTATCGTTTTGCAATCATAATATGTACATATTTGCAAATGCATACAATATTTTAGTATCTTCACCCTCATACGCGTGCATAATTACCCGTTTTTGCTTCACACTCTGAATCAACAAAATATGTTTTATTCATAGTGTCACATTTTAATGAAATATGTCTCGCAACGGAAGTGGACTAAGACGGTATTCTGGTTTTCAAGATCGTTTTAGCATGCATTTATAGATACTTTTTTGAAAAACTATTGATTTCTTTGCATTGGGAGTTTGCACACATATTTATTGGTAATTGAAGTACACGTATGATTTTTTAGAACAGTGGTCCGAATCAAAAGAATTTTTTTTTAAATGAAAAACCAGAATACCGTTTAATCATTTTCGATATATAAGAATAGTAAACGAATGAGTTCTCATCCGGAGGAACGTGTGAGGGTTAAAAACAATTAAAAGCACAAATTGTTCTTAACGTATTTTCCTATCTAGATAGTTGTTCATTGTTAATTGTATTAATTGAGTTTGAAAGTAATTAAAAATGAAAATTGGGTGCAATGTTTACTGTCTAATTATTTGGAAGTGTTTTAATTATTAATTGTGGTAATATGTGTAATTATTTATAATTGAGATCTGTATCTGAGAGGGAGTATTGACCTCGATGTAGCACGTATAAATGTTGCGAAATAGACAATAATTATGTTAGAGTGCGTTACTCCTGCATGGTTACGTCGGATGCAATAGAAAGTGTGCAACAGCCCGTGGTTCTTAGACTCTGTGTTGTTATGTGGACCACCATATTGCAGCGCCGATGGTCATTGAACAGTTTCCGCCGGCTGTTGCCTCTTAATGATAAACCATTCACTTATCTCGAAATATGATCATCAAGTCAGTGTTCCTTAGTCGCTGTACCATGCTGATCCATCATTATAAAATATAATGTGAAAAACGAGTGCAGAATTAATCTCTGCATGCTATATATTTATTAAAACGAAATACATAATTTCTTAATACAATCTTTTCTTCGTGCAATAGTTCAATATCAATATATTTATTATTTGACTATTATATGTACCTACATTTTGTATAACATTATCCTAATTTGTTAACGCAGTGCACAAATAATTCAGTACCACGTTGTGTATTTACTAAAACAAAATAAGTTCAGTTTTCTTAAAACAATATTTTAATATCACATTTCATTTATATAATACTTATTAATTATTATTTTAACAGTATATACATTGTATGATATAATAATATTTCAATTTGTTAATACACAAGGTGACCCAAGCATCTCAAATGTTTATGAAACCACATCTCGCTTATTATTGAAAATAGGAAAGAATGTCAAAGACAAAAATAATTATGTTTAAAGATATAAACACTGTGCTGTGCAAAGAAGTTTTCTGAAGGTCACCGTTCTCGAGATGCCAAAGTCATCGATGTGTTTTCAAATAATATATAATAGAACCACATGTTTTTATTACTGTCGCACTATAGCCAAGGTCAAATAATAATAATCCTTCAAATAACAAATTAAGAAATCGGTTGGTTTTCCAACATAAAAAATTGTCTCTCTTTGAAAAGTGAAACTATAACGATATATAAACTCGTACGTTACCATCAGAGTATATTCGATTAAGAAATTTAAAAAAATTGATTTCGAACGGCAAAATCTATAAATAGCTCGACAAAAATCATGGCGTTAAAAACAGTACACGTAACGGTATGCGTTTCTTCGCTGCAACTGGGGCATATTAACTGGTTTTACTGTAGTTCCTTTTTCTTGTGGATCTTCATGGCGATCACAATTATGGTGGTATTTTAATGGGCCTCCATAACCGACCTTCTCTTTTGAATGCTACTTTTTTGACAAATCGTTATGTTACCGCAGGTTGCGTTTTTTAAAAAAAAAAGTTTTGATAAGCTATTCTCTTTACGATACTTACCGTTAAAATCGTACAACTGAATGTGAATATTTAAGCAAGGTCGTGATCCATTCACGCAATCAATGACTGTCGGGTTTGCCAGTTTTGGTTAACAAATGAGCAAAGTATACCGAGTGCGTAGAACGTAGAACACTTGTTCTACTACGTTGCAACAATATTTCGTTCGATTTTGTAGTTATTTACATTTTTTACTTTTATTTCATTTAAATTCGCGCGCCGAACTTTTGAACTGTGTATGTTGCGCACAAAATAATGTGTTGGTTAAATTCGGTTAGATTAATCATACTGGATTAATCTATAATCTATGGATTTATTTTCGCAAACGTAAATATTATTGAATTGATTTAAGGAAACAAAAACAAAATGCAGGCGTGTTATCTTGATTTTTCTTGGATAAAATTGACATTCACAAAAGAAAGATTACATGTATCTGATTGATTTTTATTACGGTTCGAAAGCATAAACAAATTTGAATTTATTGTAAAATGATAATTTATGGGGATATATAGTGTCAAATGTTTTAATATTTCGTGCGAAATGTGTTCCAACGAGCTTCCAAATTCTTCCACACGGTAGCGGTGATGTAGGATTATTGATTTGAGGTTCATTTTCGGATGCGATTGTGAAAAACCATAGTCTCTTTGTTGTGGAAGGCTCAATTACAAAATCAGTATCGTATTTTGACAATTCGGTGAGGACCCGAACGATTTTAGAAATAACGAAGTGATTCTGACACATATTTAACATATATCGCAACAACGAGATTGAAAAGAGTCCTGCAAAAATGTGTCTTAGCACCATACGTAACTGTTAACCGAAGTCATAAGTATCTTTTTGGGGTGAGTAGACGATTATGATCAGAAATCTGATTGGAATTCTCAAATAACCATATTAAATCAAATTATCCAAGTAGAAATAGAAGATAACTTTATCCGATTATTGTATTTGATGTATTTGTGACAATTGAATAATACAATTTTGAAGAATACGTAGTTTTCAAAACGGTTACACAATTTCCTTGAAATATTTTGAGGAAAAAGCAACTCTGTAGGATTAATAATTGTGGGTAAATTTGACATTTACATAGTTGAACCATTTTTGGTTGTAAATTAAAAATTTCGTAAGAAGTGTATTGAAAATATGTTTGTTTGTACTTTAGAAAAGACGAGAATTCATTTTCGCAAAAATTTTTATGCATTTATTGTAATAGCGATTTTTGTTACCGACCATCGGTAATTGTCACTGTGCATTTTGGTTTTTGAGCTTGGCGCTTTGATCAAATTGTTTCAAGTATCAAAGTAAACGTTCACTAATTAGATGAACATTTGATACTCTATTTTATCTTTTCCAAATACAATATTTATAATAAAGTAACAATCTTTTATAAATGTTGCTTTCCCAATTTCAAATTTATTAAGTCTTCCAGTTTCACGAACTAAATGAAACTATAATCATGATCAACGATGTCACAACTCTATGAAATTGGAAACAAATATTACTTTTTATTATTCAATCTCTAAGAAGCTCACTATATAATCAAGATTGAACTAAAATGTAGGGGATCAACATAAAGTACATAAGATTTAGATTTCACGCATTTTGCAAGAGAAACTGTAGGAGAAAGTAGAAAGCGAAGAATTGCTAGTACACATTGGAAGCAATATATGTACTTAAAATTTGTACTTGCAACATTGCAGTTATCTCGCAACAGGTTTCAACTAAAACCAATTTATCGTAACACATAAATGTAACACGTATATGACGCATATGACAGGATTAAATCAATTTAAATTTTTTAATATTAAATTAATAACATATACCAATTATATAGACTCGATTTAAATATATTTGATGCTGAAATATATTTGATATTAATTATAATATCATTTAATAGAATTTTGTAATAATTAGTAATTTTGCAATGTAAAAAGAGACATGTTTGATCGAATCAACAATGTGCACTACCAGCAGAAAGTACACTATGTTTCTTTAAGAAATCAATATACAGTTTAAACAAAATCTAATAATTCTCATAATTGTATTAATAATTATATTCATTATATTTAAAATTGTAGTGATTTTAATTAGAACATCTTCAAAGGCATCTTTGCACAGATTCGATAATCTGAGAATAAAGAATTTGAGATGGAATATTTTGGTCCCTGTGATAATGCTTATGCGAATATTTACACTTTTGACTGGTAGTGTACCAATCGAACAATGATCGAAGCAACCAGACGTTCGTATACTCTGTCTGGACGTATCATTTGGACAGATGTCCAAGGAGTTACATAACGCAGATATCTAATCTGAATATCACAGTATCAACTAAATATGCAGCATTATGTTGACCGTTGGTCCCGTTGCCACCTGAACGGTTCGCGAGCGCAGTAGCCTAGTTTCTTCGACCGGTGCATCGTGCGATCAGCTAACGAAACCGATTCTCGAAAGTGGCACGGTAACTTAGCTCCAGAGATCAAGAGAGAGAGAGAAAGAGGGAGAAAAAAAAAAGACGGACGAAGCGGGAGAGCGACATAGAAATTCTCTCGATTCTGGATTTAGACAGCTTCTCTGGACGCTGTACAGTTTCAGATCTACCCCCACCACTCTAATATAAGATCTTTATCCAATAAAAATGCAAAGAACATGATGCTATAGAGTTCACATGATGGATCGTTCGATCGGGGTTTTCTTCTTCTTGGATTCTTGTTCAGATGAAATATTGTAGATTCTACAATTCTATGTATACCAATATGTACTTACATTCTACGCTGCAGCTGCAGAATATAAGTATTCACTCGGAACATTGGTAGGTGAGGGTTAGGTAATCACTTGGCCGGTACTGAATTTGTTTAAAAATGCGAGCCATTGAATCTCGATGATTTTTGTTCATTTCCATAAAGAACTTCATTACGACCATTATCCCCAAAGTGAAATTAAATGTCGCGGCTATTACAATTACATTTATTTATTGTTCATCAATTGCGGAAGTAGCTAACAATAAGAGCCCCTTCGGTACGGGGCAAGTGCCTCGTTTGCCCTAAGGGCCGGCGCTGATTCTCGGGAATCTCGTAAGAAGCTTCTAGTCAGGGGTTAGCCTACAGTATATGGAAAATTTGTTTTCAGGACGTAGAGAAGGGTGAGATCGAAACCGAGTGTGCAGGCCCCCGATCGTTGATCTATTCGCGGCCGACGTCTTCGTCGCGTACGTCGACGTCGGCCGAGAGCAGGGTCGAGCCAGAGGACCAACTCCGAGCCGAACCTAATGTCACCAGCGTGGAAGTGGAAGTGGAAGTCGGCCCGAACAATGAACCGGCGATAAGTATGTAACGGAGAGACGAGAGTTAGAGAGTGGTGGGAGACAGAGATAGATATGGATAGAGAAGGATAGTAGGACTGTGTACGCGGTTGTCTTGCGTGCAGGAGCGGGGACGGAGACAACAACGGCCAAGACGAGGCCGCGGACGGGAACAGGAACGGAAGCTCGCGAGTCCAGCCGGTGGAAGGCAGTCGGCCGTCTGCTTCCCCGCTTGGCGCTCATCATGCTTCTGCTGACGAGTTTGCTCGCGTGCCTAACGCTGCTCGCCATTTACGCGGGCCTCGTCTCCATCATCCAACTCCTCGTCGTCGTCCTCGTTGCCTATCTCGTCTCCGGGGGCCGGTTCAGATGGTTCTACGTCGCCTTCAAAACCCTGCCCAGGGACGCCAAGTGAGTCGATTGCTCTTCCATCCATGCTTCGGGACTTAATCACATTCGATCGTTGTCCGTGACCTTTGGGGCCCTCCTGTGCGAAAGAAGCCAGCGTGTCGAGTTCACGTTCTTCGTACGCGCTACTCTCGCTTGCTGATCGTTAGACTGCGGTCTTTATGCAAAAGTGCGATTGTGGGAAGCAGTGATTAAATAAAAATTCATTTCATCCCTTAACTAATCTTTATACGTTGAAAACAACGTAACAACACTCTTAGATTTTTCATATCTTTCACTGTTTTATATTTCACGCAGTTAATTTCCTCATAAATGCATAAAAATCCGCAGTCTACTGATCGTAATCTCGTAACAGTTTTCCTGGGCCGCATTCCTCCTATTTTCAAAGAAGTTTTGTATTGGTTTGGCAACTAAGTGATTGCGGATTTTGTCGATAGATTCTTATTTAAAATCCGCAATTACTTAGTTGCCAACCTAGTTAATGTGGGGTTAAAGGGGCTGTGGATGGAATGTGGTGCATACCTAGTCAGAATAGTCGTCCGGTCATCCGGGTGTGATGTGTGAATTGGAGGGATAAGATAGACGTCCATTGTGACTGTTTACATTCCTCAAGTTTTACTTCTTGCAAAAACATCATGTATCATACTTCTTATAAATCTAGCGAGTCTAATAACAATCCTGAGGCTAGTATGTATTTGATCGATCTGTAGATCACGGTAGTTCTTTAGACTTCAGTCAACTTGTGTAGCCTTTGAACTGAATTATTGATTTCGATTGAAGTTATTCTTATTAAGGTTGTTAATGAGATTTTTATTAAGTTCAATTGTTGTAACTGGACTTTTAAGATATTTTTGTATTTAGTCTGTATTTCGAATGTAATTTAAAAGTATTTTTCGAAAAACTCGTACCTGCGTGAATAGTCATAATAGCTGTCCATTGTACCACGAGCACATGACGCGTGAGGTATAGGAAAAAGACGGACGTCTATTATGACTTGGTGTATTTCGCGTTTTATAATGATATCACTAATTTCTGGAATTTTTCAAAAATCATTCCCAAGAAATTATTTTTCTCTAAATATAAAATTCTAAAAAAATACACGAGGTAGAGCTAATTTACTAATGTTACTAATGTTAGCTAATTTTTCCTTTGTGAATAATTCGAGTATCTTGCATAATATTCGAGAACAACACTTGTGAAGTTATGACGTTACGACTAGTTTCAGCCTCATAGTTATTTACATAAAAAGTATCGATAACAGTGTAACATTTTCATTTAATTAAATGTTTTCTACCGCATCGGTGTGAGTCACGTTAGGTGTATTTTAAATTTTGAGGTGTCATTACTCTGTGGGTAAAGTAGACTTCCTGTAAATCGTTATTATTTTCAAAGTTTTCTTACTGAATTGCTTTATTGCTTTAACATTTTGGCAATAAAATTTATTTAATTGCAACTCTCGTATCCATAAAAAAATTGCATAAACCATTTGGAGACTGCTCCACCAACAATTACCGTATATTCAAAGCAGACTCATGTTCTCACGTTCAGAAACCTTCTGGTCATAGCAGTTCACTGAAAAAGTTCACACGATTTGACAGCTGCATAAGAATTAGACACTTTCTACTTTCTTTAAAAATGATATCCTTTCTCGAAAATCAACTATTGTTTTTACAGATTGGATGATACAGGAAAATTTGTTAGACACCGGCTATAAAATATTTAAATCATTATATTAAAATTATGTGGTTTTTATGAGGCCAACAGAGTACAAAAACTTGTTAAATTTTATGAAATTTATTAAAAATCGATTATTCATTATTTACGCCGTTTTCACTTTAACGTTGGTTTAATTAGGTTAAAATTATGTTAATATTTGTATCGTTGAATTTTCAACGAACAAGGTCAAACGTGATTCACATGCTCATAAATAATTTTTACGACACTACTACCACACAATGAATATTAATTTTATACAGACCTTTGTCGAACCACAGAAAGTATATAGTAGTGGTCGAAAAATTCAGGAACATTGTTATTTTGTGGGAATTTTAAAAAATACTGTTTTGGAATCTACATTGTATAATAAAATGTCATCATCTTGGAAGAGAATGGATATTTCTATTTAATTAGCCTGGTTGTTAATAATCACTTCTGGTCGAATTTTTTTTTTATAAAACTTCGTGGGAATAATATTCTTGGTGCGTTCCTTCTTGGAACAAGCATTGAATATTCAATGTCCGTTTCCAAGGGACTTTGAACGTTTGTGATTTTGCGGAACTCTAACGCGGTCGCATTCTTCTGGCCTGAACGGAGATTGGATCTGGATTAGATTTAACAAATTAAACTTGATAATAATATAGATTTCTAATTTTATATGTTGAGGGCAGCGCGAGATTCTATAGATTCAATGTTACAAGAAAAATTGTGATATTTCTTACATTCTTAAATAGGAGCGATTAAAGAAATTCGAAGAATATTATAGTAGATATTATAATGGAATAGACAATTATAACAGAGTTCGCAAAATTTGAGAAATATAATTATAATTAGATTTTTTAAATTTAAGAAATATAATTATAATAGGATTTTTTAAACACAATTATAACAAATTTTGGGAACTTTGAAAATATGGCGAAATTAAAAATAGTGGGTACCCACCAACCCCTAATAAAAACATTAAAGAATCTTTACAAATATAATCATAATAAAATGTAAATAATTGTGGAAATTATAATTATGACAAAAATTTTTTATTTTAATTTCAAATTTTATGAATTTAATTCTTGATTTTTTTTAACACCGAGCATAAAAATTGTATCATAATGATGAGAGATTTTTTATTCCGTGATCTCGAGATAACAAGGAAGAAGTCGTGTTATTATTTTATCTTTAATAGATTATCTTTAAAATCACGAGCTATGATTGATCATGAACCATTAATGACAACGTCGATCATGATTTCGCTACATGAAATCGTGCAATGCGGTTTGTATTATTACGTAACACTGGTATTATTTACGATCACTGTGATAAGCTTGATTTCTATTACCTGGATCCTTTTCTGCGGTGTGCTAGCGACTTCCTGTTGGCCATTTTTAAATCTTCATATTTTTATTGTAGTCACCTTAAATATCTCGCTTAATATAATAACTATTAGAAAAAATCTCAGAGGAGAATATAAGTACTTAGATTTGCGGGTGAATACATTGAATATTAAGAAATTTTTTCAAGGTTGCAGTTTTTAAGATCTCAAGGTTAACAATGTTTTTTAAAAATGGGACCGTATTTTTGTTACTTTCATGTGATATCCAAGGTCGAAATAAATTCAAGGACCTCTAATATTGTGACCTTCGTGTGACCTTGGGTCCTTTCACTAGGACACTCTTTGTGTTAAAATATTAAATATTGAATATTAAAATTATTTTAACATAATAAAATAATGAAAGAGATTTTATTTAATTTTTATTTTTCGTTTTATCAGAATTTGCATGCAATGAATTGTATTTATACAATTTAATGAAATATAAAATGATTTAAGCTTCTTAGTGAAGTAATACAAGAAAATATATATCAAATATGAGTGTGTATGAAGTGAAAGTTCAGTGTCTAAAGCGCATAACCATGTGTCGTGTCAATTGTCGCGGCTCTGTAGTGTTAGGAATAATATTTGCACATTAAAATCACGATAGTACGTTTACTGTCTTATCCTATCCAAATATCACTAGTCTGAACAAATATGTGACTGTACATACGGAAAATTGATAGATAATGTTTCACACTTGTGCACACCATCCATATGAATTCATCCATATGAAAATCGAAAAGTAGATCCAGAAAATTATTATAAAATTACCTAATAATCAACTAAAATTTTTTAAATAACCATTTACAAGAAAATTGAATCTATACCACGACCCGAATAATATTGATACGAAAAATATTTCTGAATCACATATTTCTATGGGGTGAAATCAACCCCCAAAAATGATATTTTCTTCAATATACTAAGAACTAAGGAAAGTTCGATTCACTCAAAAAATGAAAATAGTTTTAATTTTCGCTTAAATGAAATTTTGCGATGTTGTTGCTACTTTTACAATTTAATATTGAATATAATTTAATATATAAAAATATAATGGATGCTACTGATTATTGCAAAGTCGTAAAACCTAAATTTAATCAACTATGAATCGTCTAAAACGGTGTGCGCAACACACAAAGTTCTTTCATTGCCTTAACAGATCTATTGAGTCAATTAACTGCTCAAATTTCCTCTAAGATGCACTCAGATACATTTCACTTTACAATTCGATTAGTATTCTTCGTACTCTAACACCTGAGCGCAATTTTTTAATCAATGTCAACTTAAATAACTTTTTAAAAATCACTAAAAATAGTGTAAAACTGATAAATAAATAAAGAAATATTGATTGGCAAATATGATTCATAAAGGCAAACAAGAATTGTAAGTAATTGCTTATTGTAACAGAGCTACAATTTTTTGTTTCTATACATTTACAATTATAATCTAGGGATAACATGATCTATAATAGCATAATCTCAATATATGTATACTGGATGTCTTTTAAATACCATTATGCGATTAGAAGGTTGTAACAGAATGCCATTTGCAGCAGTCGATATTCATAATTTTGCGAGGAGACATTACAAGATTGTTCTAATCTGACGTTAGCTGATTTTACTGGTGAATTAAAGTCATTATCTTTAAAGTCATTTTAATTTTCAATAATCATGTATTTTTGGTCGATGAATCTCTAATTCATTTATCAAGAATATGTTTTTTCTTTTTATTTCTTTTTAATTATTTAATCTCTGTTTTTGTAATTTGACTTTATTTATTTAATCTCTGTTTACACTTGGATGACAAATATTGATTACTTGAGCATCATTCAAATTTGTTATTTCGATGGAACATACGTTTACGATATCGCCAGATTTTTTATCAGTTAAAACATTTTGGAACGGATGCTGATCGATTGGTAAAAGGTCGTAGAAGGTCAAGAGAAATAAACAACATTGTCTTTTGTTTGTTCCAGAGCCTTTTTTGGGTATCTAAAAATTCTGCTCATTATACGTGGCCATGCAAGGAAAGACAGAATCGTCGCTGATGTTTTTCGGGAATGTGTCAAACGACATCCTAACAAAGTTTGTTTCATCTGCGACGATGAAGAGTGGACTTTCCAACAGGTAAGACTTAATAATACACATCCCGATCTCACGTAAAAACATTTCATTTGACCTTTTAATGTCTTTTGCAAGTTTCTGAGAATTTTAAAGGGACACAGAATATTCTTATTTTACCTAGAATAATTTTATAAAATATTTATTTCATTTATACAAATTTTTATTCAATTTCTTGATGTACCCAGCACTTGTTTTAACAAAAGATTTAAGATATGTTAAAAATAAGTCAAAATAGTTAGAGGAGCTTAAATATACTGAAAATATACTATGTATACTGCATACACTACAGTATCAATATTTTAACTTTCATATTTTAATTGACGATTGCAATAAACGATCCTCTAACTATTTTGACCATATTGTATTTGCTAGATTGACAATCATTTCTGGCCGTAAAGCTTCTGTCAACAATTTACAGGTAGATGACTACAGTAACAAAATTGTCACCATATTTAAGAATCATGGCTACCGTAGGGGTGATCTAGTGGGCCTACTTTTGGAAAATCGACCCGAATATGTTGCAATTTGGCTGGGCCTGAGCAAATTAGGAATAATAGTGCCGCTAATTAATATTAATCTGCGGAAAGCTGCTCTTCTGCACAGTATAAACATTGCTGAATGTCAGGCACTTATTTATGGTGCAGACTTTGTTGATGGTAAGCATCATGGGAATGCACTAGCGTTAACGCTATCAAAAAAACTGTTTAAAAAATTGTAATTTGCTGCCATATGTGGCTAATACAATATCTTATGATATATTGTACATATAGTTCGTTAAAGCACTTTTTTGATTGCGTTATATGAAAATTTACTATAATTCAAACCTTCAAAATTCCCATAGAAAAATTAAATGAAACCATTTAGAATATTACCGTTTACTGTTAGTTCTAGTAAATCAAGAATAAAATTTTTGAGCACTGCAAACGTACAAAGGATTATACTATAAGTGCATAAATATATGCACTTTGGCATGTAGCAACCATTGCATGCAGTTTGAAATTAGTAAATTAGGTAATTGTGAAAGATTCGGCCACGCTCTGATGCGAATAGCGTGTGCACGCTAAGTGCTCGCGAGTATAGGAAACTAGTCTGCCAGTAAAACATGCTGCATCAACTAGCAAACATTAATATTCCATGCAGAGGTTTCGCAAATCTCGGGCATAAATATAAGCCAACAAGTTTTTGCGCTTTAATCATGAAGTATATGAATATTTGTTACAAACTAGAGTACATAATCATATTTTTCAACAATCTTTGAATCGTGTAATGAAATTTATGCAATTCCGGTACCGAGAATTTTTTGCGCTTTAACTGTGGAAGTTATATAAATGTTTCTTGCATAGAATGAGTTCATAGACTCTCGCGAGAATAACGATATATTGTTTGATAACATTATAAAATTTAAAATTGTCCAACCGTTGTTTAAGCAAATTACTCATTTTATACTCTCGGTCAATCGTGAAATAATTGCAACTACAAATTATGAGTGAGACTAGAATAAAAAGATAAATTATTGTTACTTTATTTCGATAAATGTTTTGCTAAGAACTAATAAATATGTATGAGCATGTTTTTGCCTACTAGGAAAATCCAGGCCAATAAGTCTGTTCTGTTTATCACTATCCAGCAGCTAGTCCAAAGGTCTACTACATGTACATGTTTAATCAAATTTCTCGGGAGAAGGTTAAAAATGATAAAACTATATATATATACAAAAATAAAAAATTTGTAAGGGCAATGTCTGAAAGGTCTGTTGTCCATCTGACATTCTACAACCTTCACACGGCCCAATAAACGATATTCGATTACCGTTGCGTGCGGCTCATTGATGCAATAATAGGAAATAGAACTAACTACTTTGGAATGAAAGAAAATTGGGTGTTCGGTTGCGTGTCGCCGTCGATTCATCGCGAGGGCCATTTTATAAACGATTGCATAACGTCAGAGTCCACTGCATTCACACATCCACTTCAAATTACATCAGGATTGCATTTTCAATGATTAATAACAAAAAATGTTCAATCTTTAATCTCGTTTCTAATATCATTTAATCATTTCATTCCAGTCGTGTCCGAGGTTGTGGACTCCTTAGACCCTAAGTTCGCACTATACAGACTCGGTGATATACCAAACAGCAAGACAACAAAGCTTAATGACAAAGACTTGGCTGCACTAACAGTTGACGCTTCTTCAGCTCCACCAGTTCTACAAGAAAAACCATCTTATAATGATAAACTACTGTATATTTTTACCAGTGGTACCACTGGACTTCCCAAAGCTGCAGTCATCACGAATGATAGGTAGATGCACTTTAGGTTTCATGAAAAAGCTATTTAACCTTCAGAGAGCGAGGATATTCAAAATGTTTCTTTCATTTCTGATCTTATACGACCTTGAGGGCCATATTTGTGTCGTATACGAATGAATTTGTCTTGACGCACAAAAAATATATAGCACTCCATCAAAAAATGCTATCCTTGTTCTAGGTATATGTTTATCGCCACTGGGATTTTTATGATGGCAGAGTTCAAAAGTTCGGACAGGTTTTACACGCCCATGCCTCTCTATCACACTGCAGCTGGCGCGATGACAGTTGGTGCAGCTGTTTTACATGGTGCAACGGTGGTCATTAGGAAAAAGTTCTCGGCGAGCGCCTACTTTCCTGATTGCATTAAATATAATTGTACAGTGAGTCTTACTCTTAGAAGTTCTACTGAATTTTTATCTCAAAAAAAAAAATATTTGTCCGATCGATTTGATTCTTTCTTCAATCTGATCCACAAGATTTAATTTATCACAGGAATGTTTTTTCTGAGATTGAAGTAGAAATCGAAATATAGGAATTTAAAATAGTAATCTAAATTTGAATGTTGTAGATTGGTGTTGTATTTCATCTAACAATTTTTATTTGGCAATTCGGAGAATTATAAATGAATAAATGCGTTGCATAAAAGAGCTAATACGATTAATTTTTAGGTCGGTCAATACATTGGAGAAATGTGCAGGTACATTTTGGCAGTGCCTCCAAGACCTGAAGACAAGAAACATAATATTAGAATGATATTTGGTAACGGCTTGAGGCCACAAATATGGCCTGAGTTCGTCGAACGCTTTAACATTCGAAAAGTTGCCGAGTTTTATGGAGCAACCGAAGGAAACGCTAATATTGGTAAAACAATGATGTTTTAAATAATATTGACAATTTTCTCATCATTTACTAACACTTTAGAGTTGATGTTATTGATATTTTCTTTATTTTCAGTAAATACTGACAATACAGTTGGAGCCATTGGTTTTGTATCTCGCATTATCCCATCGTTTTACCCTATTTCTATTTTAAAAGCGAATTCTGATGGAGAGCCCATAAGAAATACGAAAGGTTTATGTCAAACGTGTGACCCTAGTATGTATTAAAATAACGACAATAATTAATATAAATGTCTCGCTTATTATTAACAATAAAAAAATATTTCTTGACGCATTGTATCTCAAATATGTTCTAAACGGTGTAATAAGCGAGATATTGAAGATTCTCAAGTTAAGACATTTTGTAGTTATAACTTTATATAGTTATAATATTCTATTATTTATTTCAGACGAACCAGGTGTATTTGTTGGCAAAATTATTCCCAACAATCCATCTAGAGCATTTTTAGGATACGTAGATCAAAAAGCATCGGAAAAGAAAGTAGTTCGCGATGTGTTTAAAAAAGGAGACTCGGCATTTATATCTGGTAACAATTCATCCTAATAAGATTATGAAACTTAATATTTAATATGTATAAATAGAGAATATATGTACAGTAAGCGTATTTCTCTTGCACAGGTGACATTTTAATAGCAGACGAGTTAGGCTATTTATATTTTAAGGATAGAACCGGTGATACTTTCAGATGGAAAGGAGAAAACGTGTCCACATCCGAGGTCGAAGCTATTATTAGCAATGTTGTTAATTATAAAGACTGTATTGTATACGGAGTCGAGGTAAATAAATTCCGGACAATTTATAAAAATACCTGGATAATTTTTAAACCGCTCATATATTTTTAGATTCCAGGGCTTGAGGGGAAAGCTGGAATGGCGGCAATATACGATGAGAATAACACGTTAGACATGAACAAATTATCGATTGATTTCAAAGACCACTTAGCGTTTTATGCTATTCCCAGATTCATTAGAATCTTAACGAAAATTGACCTAACAGGTGTGTGAAACAGATTTTTAAATTATTTACCTCGAAATATTACCTTTAAGTAAATCGGGCTACTAAAAAATGATTTTCTTCAGGTACATTTAAATTAAAAAAGAAAGACCTTATGGAGGACGGTTACAACCCTAGCAGGACAAAGGACAAACTATATTATTTGAGCGAAAAGTCCGGGTACCAGTTGTTAACTACAGAGGTCTACGAACAAATTCTAGAAAAGAAAATTCGCTTTTAAGTCGATGATCACGGGAACAATTTTCAACTTTTTCTATGCATCACCAAGAAAGGATTTTTGTCCTTGATTTAAAGGATTTACTTTTTGCGAAAGTATTTTCTTATAGCGATTAAATTATTCTCATTCTCCATTATTTTTTAAATATAATTTTGTATGAGCTTATATCGCGTGAAATTCGATGACAAGACAGTATACGATGTAGTATATTGTATCGAAACGGGAATGAGGGATTTCTGGTTGAAAAATAAATGAGCGCTATATTTTCAAAATTATTGTTACTATACAATATGTCGCGTGCTTTTAATACTCGCCGAAAGGATTATCATTTTATTTTTAAGCTAGAAATCTTCCATTCTTCAAATACATCACATTTTATAATACAAATGGTAAAGAAAACTGTTTTTATACTTAGAGGAGTCTATGTGAAAGCATTCTGTAGGAAGAAAATTTATTCGTACGAAATGATAGCTCTTGAATCTTGAATGTTCCATAGCACAAAGGGTGAATAAATACGTATTTTATAAATTCGATAGAATTTTTGGTTTTGAATCTAGGCGACGTTAAAGATGTTATACTGTTATTCCTATATTTTAAACGAACATGTTGTTGTTACCAGTGTTGTCGTACAATATATTGAACAGTTTTATCTATAATAAATTTCGTAACGAAAAGTGGCTCGAAATATGTATTTACTATGTAACGAAACGTTCCATTATGAATTTCTTTTTCGTGGAATATTTCGTTGTGACGTATCACTATAGATTTTCTGTTTTTAACATCGTAATTATAGCTTTATCATTGACGGCTAATTTTTATGATAATAGAAAATACATTAGAAAATAGAAATGTAAAAAATATTTATTGAAGCATAATTATGAATATATTTAGTGATTCTGTTAATTTAGTAGTCTTGTATTGCCGTCTCATTGTTAACTTTTTATATTAATAATAAACATAATAATTGTTGAAAAATTAACTGTTCAAAATAACAAAGATATTTGCATATCTAAAAGAGTATAACGAGACAGAAAGGGTTAAAAATAAAAACACTCGTATTTAATGTAAAAATCAAATTCTTTTCAATAACAACATAACAATTCTATAAAATGTCTTGAAAATATAAATATGTTACATATTAAATAATTAAAAAGTTTTACATATTCATGAATTAATTGTGTTGTCCTAGTAGAACGTAAAAAATTATTCAAATCAGTATCGGGTGATTCAATAGTGTGTAAAGTCAAATTCTATAATATTTAACGATATTCACAGTGATTATTTAATATAATCAGAATTGTACATTTTAGTGCTCAAGAAGACTGAGAATTTCAGCATGGCTCCCGTTGTAGGCTCGAGGAAAATGTCTTCCTCGACGTTCCAGTCATTGTTTATAATCTCTAAAACACAAAGCCAAGAATTAGTCGATCATTAATATTTTATTTGATTTGAAAGCCGTTCACTTACTTGTCTCGAGCCGCGATGGCTTTGAAAACAAGGTTACACGTGGTTTCTCGAAAATTATTTTATTCAAGCATTCTAACTTCACCAATATCTACAACAAAATCAATAGGTCTTTTAACAAAGAAGCCAACCTCCGCGGCGCCACTCTCTCTCTCACTCTCACTCATTCTCTTTCTCTCTCTCTCTCTCCCGCTCTCTCTCTCTCTCTCTCTCTCTCTCTTCCTCTCTGAAAAATACACACTGTCACGTCGCTCAATTTTCCCCTTCAGAAGGCAACCCACTCGACGTTTTAGCGTGACAAAAACTACAAAAGGATTTTATATAATAGAAAGATACATAATTTACGTGTATATAATATGAATATTGCAAAACGTTCTTCAAAATACAAATACATTTCTGTCTGGAGTTCCAGAGTTAAAAAATTACCTCAACTAATTCGCGTGTGTGGCAAGGCTGCAACGCAGGAAGGAACCGATTTTGAATTTTCGTCAGCGCTACACCCGGATGCGTTAAACAGTATAATAATACTGCGCCCAGCATGCGATCCAGCACTCTTCTGTTCAAAACCCCGTCTATTCTTATCCATGGTTTTATGACGACCTTAATTTCTTCTTTCGTCCTGCAATATAAGTTAAAGAATTTATTAATTACAGTGATGCACAATTTCAGATATTGAAATGAATATTGTTAATTACGTTAGGTCCAATTGCTTTGCAGCCCTGGATATATCTCTCTGTGGCATCAGTCCTGTCCTTTTCCTCTGCACCCTCCTCTTCAACTGCGTATTCTCTTCATTCTCAGATAATTCCTTACCAGAACTTCCATTTTCCTGATTCTTTGTCTCCGGTTCAACTTCTTTTAAGATCCCGGCAGTATTAGTTGTTCTATTTTCTGGTGGTACGTTTGCGTTGTTGCCTTCGTGTAACATCACTTCAGGTTCCGTAATGTATACTGTATTTTTAGGCATTGGAACTAGCGACTCCCTCTCAAGACGGCAAATCTTATACGAATGTATCAGCCAGGAGTCAGCATAGTGATGGTGAACGTACCGAACAAGTGTCACTCCAGTCCTCAGAAGCAGACGGTGCTTAGTAAGCAATGAAACGATGCTGTGCAACAAATTTTCCCCTAAAGTACCCAGAAACTGGTCTGTCAGTTCTAAAATACTAGCCCCTAATTCCTTTTTCTCGCGCACAAACTTGTAAACCGTATCTACGTCTCTCGAAAAGGATTCCGAATCTATTGTTTCCTTAAAATCCGAAAACGAGATCCCGTCTCTAGGAAAAACAGCAAACTTATTCAACTCGTTAACTAAATCATTTACAGCTTCTAATCTTAAAGGCAGCAGCTCTGGAGGTATCGCAAGATCCCTGAAAACTATGCCTTCGCTTGAACCATGCGAATTTGACGCAGTCAACGAGTAGAAAACTTTGAACATATTCACCACAAAGTACTCGTGAGCATGATGACTGTCAGCCAATGTTAGGTCGCTCAACTCTTCTCTCATCCTCAGTAAGGCTAACCTAGTGTATTTCTTGTGCATATCACCTGAGTCATCAATCTTGCAATACTGGTGCAGATAACATTGTTCCGAAGGAATGTTCTTCAATATGTCGCTGACTCGAGTGAAGGTCTGCCCGTTTACATTCCACGATGGTATAACAACCTCGCTCGTTTTGTTTGAAGCAATTTGCTTTGCGCTGTTAGCATTATCAACCTCCTGTGCAGTGCTTTTATTTACGGTTGGTAATGTATTTGAATCCTCTGTCTTTATGGTTTCAGTATCAGATTTCGGCTTCTTCTTCCTTGGTTCCTCCATGTCAAACTCATCTCTGCTTTCACTCCGAACCCTTTTATTCCCAGTTGTTAACTCTTCTTGCATATCTATCGTGACAACAGTGCTGTCTTCTTTATTTTCAGGTCTGTGACTGTTATCATTCTCAATCTCCATCGCCGAGTCCTCGTCATACAATGCAATTGCACGCGCAACATCATCCTTGTTCAGCACAATCTTAGTGCCATCTTGAAACTTGATTGTATTGTCGTCAGCTACAGTATGAGCAATCTCGTCATCGCTATTAAAGTTCTCATCGTAGTCGGCGAGGCTCTTTGCATCCTCAAAATTTCTTTCCTCAATATCGAATTCATTTGACAATAAATTCTTCTCTGTATCCAGATCCAAAAAGCCATCTTGATTACTATCACTGGCGCTTTTGTTTAAATTATCCAGACTCACTAACATGTCCTGATATCTCTTGGCGATTCTAAAGTAAGTCTCGTCTTTCTCCTGCATCCTTGGGTCAAGCATGATCACCTGGCTGGGTATCTCGATGTCAAAGTCCATCTGACCTCTTGTTATGTAATCGTACACCGCTGCTACTACTCCACCAGTCATCGGCGTCACCTCAACCCCTATGTAATCATCCGATGTCTCATTCCGATCGGTCGAGTGAGTCTGATAATACCAATTGCTAAGCTTAAAGAACACCTCGTACGACTCTTTAAAGAGGTCGTAAGGCCACTTAGTGTGAAATTTGTACACATAATTGCTGCTTAGCTGATATTGCGAGCTGCTCATCGGCATGTAGTGGCCGAACTTTTTGATCGTGGGTAACTGACTCTTTTTCACAGTGACCAGCTGATCAGTCCTGATCTTTGCCATAGCGTTGCGCAACAGCATTTCAGGGTACTGTTGATACACTTTGAACAACTGGTATGCCCATGACCTCCTGTCCTTCCCACAGCATATGGAGCTGTGGATGACAGAATTCACAACTGCAGAGTGAATGTCACTAACGTTTCGAACATCCTTGGTAAACCCACGGTTGCCAAATGATTTCGTGGGGTGCACCACCTTGTACAGCATATTAAACTCTTGTGAGGTGCAAGGCACGATGACAGGCTCCTTTACTTTGACATCTGAAATGTCATAGTATTTTTTAATGATGTAAGCAACTAGTGACTGGAACACCTCGGCGACCTGCGTTTCAAACTCGAAGGAAGTCTTGAAGTCCTCCTTGAGCTTCTCCATAGCGTCATTGAAGCGCTTCCTGATAAAAAAATTCTGCTTGATCTCCTCGATTCCTAAAGCAACAATGTTTACGTTTTGCTGTCGTCTGAGCATGTACAACAGTCTTCTCTGACAAGCTCTCGACGTTTTATTATATGAAGTCAGCGAATATGTTCGCAAAACATCTCTGACCATGGAGAATGTGATTACCTGCTTCCTTGGGTTCGGACACAGATACACCATGGCCACCTTGCAGATCAACAGAATCTTATCCTCGTACGGATCCCAGTCCACCCTCAGCTTATGCATCCGTTGTAAAGCTCTGTAGTCAACCTCATCGTATTTCATTCTCTTCCTATTCGTACACTTGCGCGGCAGCACTCTCCTCACGTAAGACTTCTGTTTGGCATTTCGACAGCCTGTCAGCGCTTCGTACTTCTTTTGCGGATTCGTACCATCTGCTTTAGTCTGCGCCTTCCTCTTCAGCTCCGTCGCGTTGACAGAAGGAGGGCCAGAGACTTTCTTCAAGCCAGAGAACTCTGTGAATTTGATAGGCTTCGCTTTTATCGTTGAGAGGTATGTATCCCTCTCGCACTGCACCGGCTGCCGCTTCTTCGTCTGCTGAGTACTGCTGCTGAGTGCCCAGTTCCAGTTTCTTTTCAAGTGTGCAAAGCACGCTGAATCTATCCCCGCAGCTCCCTTGCGATCGCCAGGAACGTGTCCCGTGTCCCTTTGCACAGCTTCCTCCGGAGAGCGAGCCACCACTGATTCTATTAATGCGGTTTTCCTGTTCACGTCCTCCAATATTATGTCCATCCCTTGGACCACCAAACGACCACCCAGCGGAGTGCTGATGCAAGTATTCCACATGTCGTACCAGTACTTCTCAACCATCGCTAGCTCGTCGAAATTATAATTGTACACTGGATACGATTTATCCTCAACTATATGGTAGCCTGGGGCAGAAGAAGTTGTATCCAACAGTTCCGCTCGACGATTCACATACAGAAACACTTGATCTTTCTCCTTCAACTTCTGCGGTCCGAACTGTACCAATCCGATGTAACACAGCCTCGTCACGGTTTCGTGGATGTTGAAAATGTACTTGCGCCCATACAGCAGAGTGTTACGAATCTCTACCGGCAGCTCTCGAACTAAATAGTGCTTTCGAATGGGGTGGTTTATGTAATCGTCCAATTCGGGTATAACGTAAGAGATGTAATGCAGTTTTAGGAATACAGATAATGGAAGGCGCAAGAGTACGTCGCACATCAGCGTCCAGCCTTGGGGCCAACCTAAAACCCAGCAAATGCGAATTTAAATTTTGATCAAGCTCACAGTGGCTTGGCACTAGCTGGACAAAATTATTTTCTCACGGTTTTCAGGTTGTTTGGGATATGAATGGTTAGAACACTTCGGTCAGCTTTGTATTACTAGGAAAGTAGTAGTATTATTACAGTTAGTTTCCGTTGATTCGAAAATGAATTTTGTCCAGCTAATTGTGGCATTCGAAAACCACTGTAAACATTTAACAAATCCTGATACTCACCAGTGTACTTCGGCAGAGGTGGTACGAACATTTTCCAACTGACATCCTTGGTGTAAATTGTGCTGAACTCTTCTATCAGATCGTCTGTGATATTAAAATCATTGTTCCGCAGAGCTTGTATTTGTTCTCTTTTCGAAAGAGATGTCTCGCCAGGATGCTCATAGACCAGATAGAACAGAACAGTGTGCAGCATTTGCATGCGTATGAATTTTGGACTGTACCCATACTTTTTGGACCCCCTGGAACCACACAACTTGGAGTTTGTAGACACAGTTTTGAGCGATTTCAAGCAGGATTTGTCTTCAGGTTTATTCAAATTTCTTCCGACGCTTTCAGTTTTACAGTTTACCGACTTCTCTGGATACCTCTTTGGAAGTGCTCTGGATTTCTGAGATAACAGTAAAAAGAACTTCAGCTTCGCTTGCTCCACTGCCGACTGAATCACAGCATTGTCTACATCGATGCTTGGTTCGCATATAAATATCAAAGTCTTCTCTTTCCCATTACTATTAAGAGTTACTTTTATGTTCTTCACTAAATTGTCTATGGCAAGCTTTTCTAACAATCTCAGTAGAGATTTCTTATCGAACTTCACGATGTAGCCTTCTTTGTCTTCCTCTTCGTGGATCATTTTCAGCAATTTTGTCATATCATCGATGATCTGGTGCCCTTTAACAGCCTCTATAATCATGTTAGCCCTTCGCAACAATCTGTACGTGATATGATTATTGGAAGACCTTTTATCGCTATTCTGCACATTTTCCATGAAACCTAACACTTCGGTAGTAGACTTACGAGTCTTAACTGGGGCTAGAACATTGAAATTAACTTTTATGTTTTTATAAGTGGCTGCTGCTTTCTCACTCATCGCCACTTCAGTAACATGAGTGATCACAATGGTGTTGTTTAAACTCGCTCTTCTTTCCGGAACAGTACGCTTTAAACCTAAGGATGTACATCTGTATCTGTTCGACAGCTTTGTTATGTTATATCTGTATAATATTTTATTAGCAGCACGAAAAGAATTTTGCATTTCTATTATCGATTCGTTCGACCTCTCTTGATCATTACTATTATTTTCATTGATCACAGCGCATTCGCTAGTTTCTACATTTTCAACAGTCGTATCATTTTCAACATTCGGTCCATGATTTACAGCCGCTCTTTTGTTCGAGTCGTCGTTTTCTGCTACCATCTGCTTTGTTAGCTCCTTTATCTTGTGTATTTCCATATTAAATTGTTTACTTAACATGCTATTTTTCTCGAATTTCTTCGACACATACTTCGTGAGTCTCTGTCTACCCATATCGTTCATGTAAGTTGCAACAATGCCTTGTTTGACTATGTTTCTCAACACTGTGCGTGATTGCAATTTGGTTAAACCCATGGTTTTGGCTAGTACGCCCTGGCTTATACCGTTGCTTCCGGTAGACTCAACTATATCGTTGACTTGCTTCAGGTACGGTACGCAGAATTTGTGGTTTGAGACATCTATTTCTGCAAAATAATAAATATATCAAAGGTGAGATCTTATATATATGTTTTTACACAAAGTAGCGATCTATTTAAGTGGATGTTTGGAACTGTTAGCGATACCAATAATAGTTTCTACTATATATTTTTCAATAAAAAAGTTAGTATATATTCCTTGAATATCAGACAATTTATATCGGAATCGCAGAAAACAATCATCACCTTGTTTTCAGCATCTTAAATTATATAGCTATTATAGTTAATGCAATATCGAATACATAGCATCATGCAATTGTTGAACAAACCATGCAGCTCATCCTCCTCTTGCACATCGTCTTTCCATGCTTCAGCAACATCGATAGTGGGAAGTAATAATTGTACTACTTTAATCTTCTTTTCCGTTTCTGAATTACTCTTATGCTGCCACTCGTTAGGCTCTGCGTTCGGATACAATGTCCTGTACGGTACTATCTGCTCAGAAATAATTTTAGTAGCATAGTTGTAACGGTCAATTGCAATCTATTACTATCTGCTAACCCTTTGCACTCCGAATTATTTTTCAATTTTATTGCCAACAACTCCTTCGTTTTTGAAGTGTTTTATTTGAAATTTACTTCAAAGGACAATTCCTTGACTGCTACGTATTTTAAACAATTTTGTTTACTAATTATGGAACTTATATTTGTTTTTAACTAAAAAATAAGAAATTAAATAAATAAAGAAAGAACCAAATACATATAAAAACCAGTTTTATTTATATTTTTCTTTCTCTGATGTCGAGTCACACTCGACAAAGGAGTGCAAAGGGTTAAAATTCAGCTTACAATATCAGTCTTCACAATCTTTTGGAAAAACGTAGTCTTGAACAATTTCTTAATCGCGTTCTCAATCCTCAACTTCCGCTTTATCTCGTCGTACTCAGCAACGCAATTAGGTTTCGACTGTAGAATCTTGATAACTTCTTCAGCCAAAAATATTGCTTTTGGTTTTCTCTCAACAAAAAACCTCGTTAGATGCAACAGACTTCCATTACTGCTGTGACTACCACTTTTCTGATGATGTATCTGTTTCGTTATCAACTTATGGCGTAACAATAATTTCCTATGGTAGAATAGACTCTTGGGATCCTCCCGCAGTGCGCTAAGGCTCAGTTTACCCTGTGTAACTTCACCATGGTACCGTGACCTGCCTACTCTCTCGAGGAAACAGTATTGTATTACATTTAAATCGATTAAGGGGGCCACCACATCTCCCATTAACGCATAATTCCTTGCAGATTGTGATGCAACAATGACTAGCTTGTTTCCATACATTTTTGTTGCATCGTCTACAGTAAGCAATCTAACACTATCTGTTATATCTCTACGGGTAAAAAAGGTGGAACAGGATCCTTTGATTCCTTTTGCAGCGTTGTATATGGGGCAGTGTGGATAAATGTCTGGTGGCACATTGTCCTGTCAACAATTACTTTGAATAATAATTTATAACCAAAGGTAGTAAAAATAAGTAAATATTTATAATTATCCGGAGGCTATTAATGCCTTAAATTTGATAAAATTAGACTTTTTCAGTTGTTGGCTAACTGAAAGTAGCTTCGAGTTTAATATATTAATGTATCAATAATAAATACAACGATATAGAGATATTTAACAGTTACTGGCTGACTGAAAGTAGCTTTGAGTTTAATGTATTAACGCGTTGATAATAAATACAATGATATAGAGAAATTATATAGTTGCTGATTACCGAGGAAGTCTTTTAGATTATGTATGTGTGTGTAATACTTACAGGTTCTAATATGACACCTAAGTCAGGATCTACATATTCATAACGATCAAAGATAACTAGGGGCTCCCTTGCGGTCTCAAGTTCGTAAAATGAAAATTCTGTAACAGCTATGCATATTGACCAGACTTGAGCCATTAGGGGCTTTGGAATGGTTGAGGGGTTGTGCAGGCGATGCTCCAGACGCAACCATAGTGCTAAAAAATATATAAATATCGAATATTAGAATTAATTACTATTTGTATGTCAAAAGAAAATAGCTGAAATTAATTTAAAAATGAATATCGTTAATTAACTAAAAGTTAACATTGTCAATACAGTCAATTTTGAATTCACTTATTAAAATTTATTTTCCATAGATAATTGTTAGGATTATATCGAAATGAATATCATAATATTTATACTAACCTTGCAACGTGATTCCATCTAAACCTTCCAAAGCAACTTCGTCGATCACTATATCGACCAAATTAATTGTAGGATATGACATCATGCAAATTAGATTAAAATCCACTGGTCTGTATTACATTACAGTACGCAATCACGGAATCTTTGTAATATTTCTTGAGCTACATTTTTCGAAGCACGAAACGTGTTATTGAAAGCCGCCACTGAAAACACTATCGAACCATAGAAAAAGAATAAGATAGATTCAGAGATGCTCTCTGATAGATTTGAAAATAGCGCCATTCATTGCAATCGCAAAACGTTGAGACTAATAAATAAATGTTAGCAGCAGATAAGTGTGTGTGCTAGAAAATCGTCACCAATTTTGTCAGTACATTACCATTTGTTGGTAACGTTTTCCCTTCAATTCTTCCACTCCTCTGATACTCCTCTTGTTAGAGCCCCCCAAGGCCTAGACAGGGAAGCTCATAAGAAATAATGTCTGTAGGGGTCTGTGTCGTATCAAAGGTGAAATTTCCTCTCTGGTGGTATATTTTCAGATTTTACAGGGTGTGTTTACGCGCGCATTTAATTTCTATTTTATTTATAACTAGAATTATTTCTCTCTGTACATGCGGTATGTGCATATCATATTATTCCCTTTATTACATTCTTGTTATGTATTACGTCTTAAAGATTAATTGCAAAGTAGCAATATTAATCAAAATATTAGATTAAAATTACTGCAAAACTTTAACTGATAACATTTAAATAAACTCTCACGAAAAGTTTATGCAGAATTAATATGATAATAATAATTGTCAATATTCCGAATTATTTCAAGCTGTTGAATAAATATTTCGCAGTATTTTGTAATGCAAATATCTCATTTACGTCTCCAGAACCTTTCGTTATATTCCCAAAGTAATGTGAATCAGGCGCAAAAGTCGGATAGAACGACAAAAGGTTATTGCGCAAGATTATTGCGCGTTAAAGCTCAAGATTAACTATCGTTTAGTGCGTCTCGTTAAGCTCCACTGAGGACCGCTAACCTTGCGGAGAAGGTCTCATCGATATTTTATCAATACCATAACACCTATACGCAAAGCCATCTAAAAATATAATTCGTCTGAGCACTCGCAGCAATGTAAACTCTGCGTCTCTCTCAGATATTAAACATATATATATATGTCCGGATTATAATCTTTGCTTTGCTACTCTTCCTAGGAAAATAACGACACCCTTTGATTTCAAACAATTATTCCATATGTTCTTACACGGAACACAAAGTTGCAATTATTTCCCATCGTTTGCTACACTGTGGAGTACTATTTAAAAATCATCCATTTAAACCTGGGATGCTATTTATTGAAAAGTTACGTCTTCTTGATGAATTCTACTCCTCTTGTAAATTTCAAGGTTAGGATTTTGTTCAATTAACCTAACAATAAGTGCAGAACTGTAGCGTAAACAACAGTTCATTTTACTGCTAGAAGCCTCCTGTATGGAGTAAGGTTCGTGGGATAGAAATTGTTATTTTTAGTATAAAGATTGTCTTTTGACATTTTTCTTGGGATTCTGCGATGAAGATGTTGTTTTTGTTGCGACGTTAATAGTCGACGTAAATAGCGACGTTATTATAAGCAGACGGAACATATATTAATAAGAATACAGACAAAACATTGAATCCCACCGGTGTAAGTGTGGGAGTGCTATTTTATGAGGGTGAGGCAGAGGCACAGATTAACATATTGGGCGAGACTGGAAAGTGTGACCTTTCGGGCTGTGTTACTCGACTATCGAGCTGCGCACACACAGAAAATCCAAAACGCTGTTTACACAAGCTACACGTGGGTGGTAATTATAACGATATAATTTTAGATAGGTCCCAGTATTATTTCTCACTTTCAGACATTTTTGCACACGTGTTGTTTAAAGCGCGATACAGCACGATTTTTCCACGATTTTACACCCAATACAATTTATACAATTTATATACCCACGGTGGGAAGTACAAAAACGAAAACAACTTGTTAGCATTGTAGAAATTTTTTAAGTCAGGGGTTTAAAATCAGAAGAAATCGCAAGGAAGTTCGATCTTTAAATCTATGGTGATTTGAATTGCAACAGACAAATTTTATGGAGATTTTTGAAGTTAGTACAATGAGGAAAGTTCAATCTTTAAATCCGGATGAACAAAGCTTTGTCGAATCGATTCTGTAGAGGCATATCTTGTAAAATTTTTCAGGAAAAAATTCACGTTTTACGGATTGAATTCCTGGAGAAAGAAGATATTAAATAACAAAAACATATTAAATTGCTGAATATATGCGTAGATGCATGGCTGTGCAACTTTGTTGCGAAGTTACCGACGTAGAGGAACGTCTTGCGATAATACATTTCACAAATATAATACAAATCGGGAACTTTCCAGGAAAAATCCGCGCTTGCTTCCAGATCAGATTGCCAGTGCAAGTGCACCGAAGAGGAGAGAGTACTGTTTAGGGAGAATCCTATTATCCAATTATTCAATCCCATTACCTTCTCTACATATTGGGTTGAACTTCACAGACTTAAAATTTGTATCCTTCGTGACCATTATTTCGTAACCGAAAATTGCGAAAAATTACATTGTCGACGTTCATTGAAATCGGAAGCTTCGCTCTTTAAACCGAGCCTGGGTACATCATTCTGTTATCCTTTTCCACAGAGTTGCGATAGGTTGAATTTTTCGGGCCCGAAACTTTCGTCTTTATTTTTTCTGACCGTGTTCTAGTACAAAAATATTGATAAAAAATAATATCGGTTACTCACAATAGAGGGTTTTCCCTTCGCAACGAGGCAAGGTAGATAGTTTTATGATTTTTTTGAACGAAGTTATAGAATGTTGAGTGTGTCCAATTTCGGAGTCCAAACCCATCACCGGAGAATCATCCCTTAATTTTACTTCAGGTCCGGGGTCCACGTGAGGTGGCGGTGTGATCGTACCTTTACGAAGAACCGAGTGGGAGGCTGAAGGGGTAGTTTTATCGATCAGGACCTGCGGAGGCTCGGTGCTCGTGGATGCTCAGTGTTCGCGGAACCACCACCCCGTTGAGGCGATCTCACCGTGCGGAACTTCTCTCGTCGAGGCAGGTCGATGTTCTCGTGAAAACCGATTTTCCCGATTTTCCCTCAGTGCGTTTTCGTGGTGACACTACCCGTGTCGTGGTACAACAGCTACTAGTACTATTGATACTACTACCCTAATTCCACGGAGGATCTCCGACAACCACCGCAGCAAAGTAAGTTACCCCCGACCACTTCCAACAATTTCTATTGACAATCATTAAAACCATTAGGACCTTAAATAATAAAAAATGGAAGCTTCTCAGAACCTCAAGTAATCTATTATTTAATCTTGGCGTTATCCTTTAGGGTGGTTCGTTAACAACAACGTTAATGTGTAGCTAATAACGCATAGTGACGCGGGATTGGACGACATTTTATGGGGTGAGAGGGTGCGCTATGAGAAAAAATATCTTCTTGTTAAAGACTGTTAATTGAAAAACTGCAGCGTTAATATGCAGTGTTAATAGTTGTAAATATTTTAGTAATCATCTTTGTAGTATTTCATTTATTTATAAAATACTGAAAGAGAAGAAGGAATTCTTTCATTGAATAAACCATTTGATTCGTTTGTATATATTATTTTATCGAATAAATTGTTTTATTTCGTTGTGTAGATTATTTCATTACGTTGTGTAAATTTTTGTATAAACGGTTCTGTTTGGTTCTGTATAAATTATTGCATACGTTATTGTCGAGATTTTCGCATGACTTGTTTGATTTTCTTTGCGTAGATGTATTGAAGTCCATTTGGAATTTGTCTTGTCCTTTACGGTACAGATGTTAACAGTCATCGTGAGTTCTCGAGGCACTCAACGACCTAAAGTGACCCATTTATCGATCCCCGAAATGTTAACGAATCGTTTCTAGATTTGTTTCTACTTTTCATCGCGTTCGTGAAAGTATGCAATTTTAATAAACTGCGCCTGAGGTTTTTGTTCCATGGCAGGCGACATAAAATGTTTGTTTAACTATAACGAGGGATGAAAGTGGCACTCGCGGCGCGTCCGATGGCGTGCTTGACCTGACAAACATGTTTATACCTTTTTTTAAATAAACTCTGCAACGTTGTTTCATCAATAACTTGAGAGCTTATAAAATTTCAAAATCAAGTACGAACAGAAAATAATTGATTAAATTGGTGCTTAGGTAAATGAAACGGAGGAGGGGTGGTACATTTGAAAATTTTCAAAATATTCGAATGAATGTATTTTGAGACAAAATTGTTTTCAAATTTTATAAAATGTTAGAATTAATGAAGAGACGAAAGCAATTGTTTCGTTAAATTGATATTTACAGAAGGGGGGCGCAAACGAAAATTATTTCGAGAGTGGGTTATAACCTTATGCAAAATGCCAACATGTGTTTTGGAACAAAAATATTTTGTTGATAATAAAAAGTTTCATGAAAAGTCAGATTTCACGGAAAGGATAACAATTTTATTCTATTAAATTCGAAGTTATGGAAAGGATAGCAGAGGAGTTGAAAATTTGTTTTGATCACGACGAAGCAATGTACGATTTTACAATTAAAAGGAGAACAATTTCATTCGATTGGGAACAAAAACAATGGTGTTCAAGAGGTTGCAAAATTCATTTCGCTTATAAAATAGACTCGTAAAAAATTTTGAAATGAATTCCGATAATGTTTTTCCAATATTGAAAACAATTGCATTGGATTGAAAACTAAGAAAATGTGGTAACAAAAGGGTGACAAATATACTTCGCTTATAAAATAGCCTTGTAAAAAATGTTGAAATTAATTGGCATAATTTTGGGTTTGTTAAGTGAATATATCGTAGTTTTGTGTATGGGTACAGAAGTAGGATATGATTAAGAAGAAAACAATTGCATTGGATTGAAAACTAAGAAAATGTGATAACAAGGGGGTGAGAAATTGATTTTATGGACAAAATACCATTAAAAAATGTTGTAAATTAGTAAGAACTCATTATATTAAAATTTAAAGGTAATTTTGTTTATGGATCGGAAAGTGTGTTAGGATTGTAGGCCAAACAGGGAAAGCAAAGGGGTGCACTGACCTCGATAGCTGGTTCATGGAAGGTGGTCATGTTTTTGGGACAGAGCCAGACAAAATCGCGACTGTATTTAGCAGGACCGATACCCTTGAGTCAACGTACGAGGAATTTCTCGTCGAGGATAGATCCATAAATCAAACGGGCTCCACGTTTATGAGGATTCCGGCCTTTTGCCGCGATCGATAATTAGGTCTCCGTGATTCGAAGTTGACAGGAGTCGAGCTGAATACTTTATCATTTGCGAAACACTCCCATGATGCAAGCAAACCACCAAACCATGTAAAATCCAAAACATTCCCATCATTAAAAAAAGATATTAATATTAAACGACTGCTTAAATGTGAATTGAAAAACAGAAATTTTCATTCGAGCTTTCTTTGTCAGAAAATTAAAATCGTGAACAGATTTCATAATATTTTGTTAAAACATGTAAGTGGAGAGTCTGGCATTTTTTGAATGTTGAAGGAACCCCTTTTTGTGGTTTATCTTTTTTATAAGACATTATTTGTTTGATAAGTGTGGTTTCCTTGAAGCAGGTCATTTATTCTTTTATCGTTAATTGTAAAAATTTGGACGGAGGAATCATTTTGTCAGTCAACTAGAAAATTCAACAAATGTTGTTTAATAATATTTATATGTGTCTTGTATTTTCCGGAATTTGTGGATGCCGTATAATGCATAATTGGGATGCACAAGAGGAACTTGTTATAGTATATTTTATTAGACATTGTTTCGGTAGATAATATTTCATAAAATACCATTCTACTAGACAGTATTTGATTGTATATTTTTTTAAACATTGTTTGACTATGAAAAATCTGATTAATTATTGTAATATACTGATTGGGACTAAATGATGTTAAGACACATTGTCTTAGGTTATGGCAATATTTCCCCGGTTCCACCGAACACTCCTGTACAATGGTATGTTCCGTCGCAGGGTGAACCACCTTGGTGTCGTGTCACCCTCCATGAAACCGACTCGCATGTAGCATGCAAAGTCACATATTAACATAAATACTTGCCAAGCCATTTTCTTTTATCGCATACACCGCGACCATTATTGTTTTTTCGATCACGCAGATGGTAAAATGAAAAAAAAATATTAGTGTTGTTGACCCTCGACGCCAACTTGTCCATCATCTTCCAAAAATCTGGCTGCTTTTAATTCTCCATTTCCCTAGAAAGAACACTTACTCGCATTTCCATCAATTTTAATTTACTGGCTCGTAAAGTGAATGATTGTCCATCGGTCAAATATTTACTGAAAATAATTGGTCAATTATATTTCCATCCAGATTGAAGTCCAGAAAAATCCAGAATACATAGAATCATCAGCATTAGCTGCTGGTAAAGCAGGTCTCTAATTTCCGTTTTAAATTAAACCAGGATCTAGTTTGTATATTTAGTGGATTTTTTTGAGGATGGTGAGAGAAAAGTGAGTAAATATGTGCACTGGGTGGAACCGAGAGCTATAGGAAGCAGACGAGTCGACTATTTTCGCATAACGCAGGCCATAGTGATCGAACGGTTGTTTCTTTGGTTGTTTTCTGGTTGGCGAGAATTCCGGCGGGCGGTTGGCAGACGTCCAACGTCGGGAAAGCCGTACTGGTTGCACTTTCGCGTATCTATAGCCGTTCCTCTCTCGCCGGTGCACATGCAGTCGCAGCCATGACACTAGGAATCAGGCCACTGTCCTAGTTTACGCCTTTCCGAGCAATAAAGGTTACCCCTTTGCAGTGCACGTAACCTACTCGTTGCAAGTTTGTACGAGCTCCGTCGTTGAAATCGAGACGCCAATGCGTTTCACATGGACGTGCAACGGTGCCATGATGGTTGCCGATCTTCAGGGGTTGTTTCAAATGGCTGCCGCGCTGTCGGTAAAGCAGATATTCTGCTTATTCGAAACTGTTGATGATATTAATAAATGTTAGGGATTGAAGTTGAAGGGTTTCATCAGGGGCTTTGTTACCCAATGTAAATATGTTTTTCCCATGTCGACGCGTAGAGGATATATCAGGGTCAATACTGCTTTTTTAAATCGAGTTATTTCTCGTCTAAGTAAATCAAGGATTTCCTTTAGATGTTTCTACTTTCTTGTAGAGAATTGCAAATTGCAAAATAACTCGATTTGAAAAGGTACTGCTGATTGTGATATACCGTCTAGCAGGATCCCTATTTCCTACATACACGTGTGCACGTGTAATAAACGATTCTGGATCTCAATCCGTGTAATGTTTAATACTCGTGTATTTCTGTTTCACGGGTACACGCGAGACAGATGCCATTCCTCTCCTCCTTTTCCCCTTCCACTATCCTATTTCACAACATGAGCACACTCCAACGTCCCCCGAGCGTAGACTGGTCGGGCAATGTGTCACATATTACTCTGGTCATCAGAGAGGGGGTACATTATTTTCGTCGATTTCCCCGTTTTGGCCGCACTGACGTGACACGTGAAACGCGTTGAGAATCCGTGTAGACGGATTCGTAAATAATGATCCGCTCGGCACGTTCCAGTCCGGCGACTAATGCGTATATGTTTTTCGATCCAACTCTTACTCACCTACACGTTTCACGTGCCACGTGTACGCGTTCAAAACCGTGATCTCTTTCTGTGCTGCCATGTAATAAGAACATACTCGTATTAGGTAATGCGAAATATTTTTTAGTATCGTAAACGATTTCGATGATATTTGAGTGGGTCGATTTGAACAGATCAGATATAATGATTAATATTAGAAAATGTTAAACGTACCTTTCACATTATTTCTGTCTTGAGACACTTTTTCAAATAACTTGTAAAGAACCAATTAAATAGAAATGCAATAAAAAAGAAAAGAGAGAGAGAAAAATGATAACCTCCTGAAATACTATTTCAAATTAGTTGACGTAAGAATATGGTTGACAATATAGAATGTGAGCAGAAATAAGGGAAAGACGTAGAACGTTTGGCTGCATAATAAATTGCATTTGGCATTCGAATGCAGTTGAATAGCCTGCTTTTACAATAAGGTTATGCAAGATACGTTCTATTGAGTGTCATTCATCTTTCGGCCTTCGTGGGCGTTCACGTTCGTGTTCGAAATTAATGCGGGGATGGTTCACACCCCCGTCATAAAAACTCTATATAAGTAATTTGACGTCTATTCGGAGATATTTCGAAACAGAGAAAAATTCATTTACGGGTGAACTGTATTTTATAAAATTGAACAAATTATTTGGTACTGTTTTGACAAAGGTAACGATGTCATGTATTATTTTATGCATTGGTATTTGAATTTTTACGCGGTCGTTAGTAAAAAAAATCAAACAGGAGGTCAAAAGCAACTCGACCATAATTTTCTACCAATGTTGCTGTACTCCGTGCAAAGTCGGCTGTTCGATAACCGAGGTGCAACGACCATCGGCCCCCGGTGTGAATCTAGGCCACCAGCACCAGTATTTCTACCCCCACAACACCGTCGTTAATATCGTTACTATCGCTACAACCATCATTAACCATTCAACATTAGCATTGTTAATAAGTAATTCAAGCTGTATATAAATAATAATCTATTTTATACAATATAGTTTCCTTTACTTTTTTTAAAACGTTGCCAAACGTTCCATTTTCAACGGTGACAATCCTCCTATAATAAGTTCCAACATCTTTTTTACGAATTTTTAACTATTAAAAGGTTAAACAGAAAGTGGAACTTTGACCGCATTTGGTTCATATCTTGAAGAGCATATAAAATTTGTTTTGGTTAAAACAATCCACACACACATGTTTTCGTAACGTAATAATGATCTTTCATATCATAGTTCTGGATCATTTGTTTGAAAAAGGTACACTTTAGGAATGTTGCGTAACAAAACGGTTGAATAATGTTTCTGTGGTATTGTTTCTCTGTAGGATGATTACGGCGTTGCCAGTGCCCTCGGTGAAAGTCTTCCACAAAACCTACTACCAAGAAAAGGGGTCCAGAGTGACGAGTAGTCAACCTGGGAGTCCCCTTACCGAAAGCGAGGCAGTTCTCGCGTTAGATAAAGAACCACCGGAATACTATATTTGTGGCAAGGTGAAACGTCATTTCATTCACGCTTTGTTGAGCCTGTTGCAAATTCTTTCAAATTCTGTAAAGACATCTGGATTTATAAAACGGCCAACATTTATGCAATTCGGAATTAACATTAATTAATTTACAGGTAAACTCTCTGCACGTAGTAGTCGGCTCCCTGCTCCTAGGCGCCGTGGTCCTAGTAGTCGGCCTGGTGCAGCTGGCACCGGGCGCAGAGGCAGCGCAAAACTCCACAGCCCTCATCGTAGCAGGCTGCATTTTACTTTCAGTAGGTGTGTTCCTAGCTACAGTTAGAGCCTTCTGCATCAAGAGGCAAAAGTCTGGTCACAAGGACGAGACCCACCAACGAAGCGTGACCAGTATAGACATGCTGCTAGCACAGCACAGGTGAGCTAGGTCAAGATCTTTTCATTCGGTGCCAAATATCTTGAGAACTAGAAACGATACAAAGAAACGGTTTGAAGCATCGTGTTCAGCTCTTCAGAATCTATAAGCGAGTAGTATCGAAGTACTTTCCGTTACAGAGACTTCACCGTGCTGACGCCGGACGAGCTGGAGGACCTTGTCCGTCGGCCGACTTCTGCTTTGGAGAGCAAGATCCGCAAGCAGTGTCACAACACCTAGGTGTTGTCGGCCTCGAAGAAGGCCCAACCATCATCGCCGCCGTGCTCGAACACACCGTCATCATCGACGTCGCCAGGGACTAGCTCATCCATCCTCTACACGCATCGTTACGACTCTCGTGAACACAGTCTGGTTTAAGGGCCGGTGTGTGTCAGCCTCGTTTCTTAGGGACTACTTCAGCCGCCGCCGTCGCCGCAACCGCCTCCGCCGCCGCCATCGCGCACGAGCAGCAGTTTTCATACTTTAACGATTGCACCGCTGCCTTTCGCTTGACGCAAAACTTACCTGAAGTGAGAACATCGTGAAGGGCGAACATCGTTGGGAGACGATCGCACTTCTGTCGGTCACACATGAACGACAGCAGCTGATCTTACGTTCGGGAGTTTCTAGTGGGGAAAAAAGTACCGGCTACGAGAAACCCAGTGAACGCGTACAGCAAGGAAGATAAAGGGACCTAATTACCGATTAAATCCGCTGCCTCTCTTTCATTAACGTCCCCCGGACCTTTGTTTGGGACGCCGTAATCTCTTGTCGCTCTGGCTCGTAGAATCTGGAGTCTAGAGTCCCTAGATACAGGCTGTCTCAGATCTCATTGTGATCACCTGAACGTTTGCCTTATTTATTGATGAATGAAATAACTCCTCAAGACAAAGTTGTGCTGTTTTAATAATAATCGCATGTAACGTCATGGAAACTTCTTTCCAAGGTCATCGATCTTTCCAAGGTCTTTCAAATGGAACCATACATCTTTGATTGGACATTCTTATAAAGCGTAAAAAGATGAATCCAATGTGTATAACTATATTGTCATGATTATTTCACCTCGAAATACTTGCGTCTGAAAACTAAGGTATTCAATGCTTTCAGACATTTTCAGACGTTTCCAGACCGTCCCTGTAGAACGTAAATTGAACGTAAATAGAACGATCATCTAATCTGAAGACAATTGTGTCTGAAAGATAGATTATTTATACATTCAGGCATAAATATCTCAGAATCAAATGATCGGAACTATGCGATTATGGATCTCATTGGATTCGCCTTCCTGAGGTCTAAAGGAATGTCGAAGATAAAATGCAGGATTCCGTGCGATAAAAATCTCGTAGAAGAGCGATATTGATATAACGAAACTCGTCGTTATATGCACTTTTCGAAACGGCGTAACTTTGTCCGAGAAAGTTCTCTCGTGCAAGGATAAGCAGGGCAGATATTTAGCTGGGACATCCTGTACCCGAGCGAATTATAGTGCACGAATATTGCACGGGAAACAGTGGAGTTAGTTGCAGATGTGGGAATCATTTTCTTCAGCTTAACCTCTGCGCTATCTAGACGAAGATATATAAGAACAAAAAGATCATTCGAGAAGAGAAGAAAAGAGAGAAAGAGAAATATTCCTTCGTAGAGAATGATCATTGGAGG
This sequence comes from Lasioglossum marginatum, assembly GCA_028455795.1. Taxonomy (NCBI): domain Eukaryota; kingdom Metazoa; phylum Arthropoda; class Insecta; order Hymenoptera; family Halictidae; genus Lasioglossum; species Lasioglossum marginatum. Next base: position 674,060 of record CM052274.1, read on the forward strand.
CTGATGACCATTGAAAGTTTTCGACCGTTTTCGACATCGTCACCTACTACCGAGAGACCAAAAAGCTCAATTTCGTTCCGAGACTTAATTGTGTTCAGATCGTCGAGATACTAAGGGGAGGGGGGGAGTAAAAAAAGATAAATATGTATCATAAAACGTTTTTTGTACGAGAGACGATGTTAGATTAACCGCTTAATTACTTCGTCGCTTGGTTTGGGTGGGGTGGGTAGCGTAAAATACTTCCGGTGTCGATAATTATCGTGAGCGGCCTTGTCACAGTCGAGGTCATGATTACCCGGAGAGTAATAGTTAATTAAAATACGTGTAAGTCAACGCTCCGACACCGCATCATGTGAATGCACATATCTTTGGACAGTTAAGTAGCTGTAAAGAGATCAAACGCATCTTCGAATCAATTCAAACCAATCTCGGAAAGTCTTTCACCGAATTCATGACGGAATACGATTTTATACAGGGTGAATCGCCATGTATGGCGATTCTACGCGAAAAAAAAAACACGTCGAAAACGAAGAGTAACATTTTTTCCGACATCTCGTTTTTTTTTTAGAAAATTGCATCTGAAAGTTAAATGTAGAATTCTCGGTTACACCCTGTATGGCAGTGATGCACGGTAGGGGCCCCTCAAACGCCTGCTACCCCCACCAACTTCTCTTTCATGCAGCGCGCGCCTTCGTCGCGATGCACGCGACGTACGATCGCGTCCTCCTCCATCGTAACGGCGGATGCTGGTGGGGACAGTAGGCGCTATGGTGGGGACGGTTTTATCTCAATTGAGACAAAAATGACCATCCCTGATTGTATGCGATGGATTAGGGTCATCCCGGTTACGCCTCGATGATTCGGTGACCTTGACATTTGATGTTGGAGACAACATGTAAAAAGAAATCCATTTGAATTGACTAAAAACAGTTGACGAAACTAAAACATGTTTCAGACAAGTATCGAACGGTTCAGTTGTAAGCTACAGACATCAGCGAGCCATGTATCTTCAAATGCACCGATATCTTTTTTCATTTTCTACAGAAATAATAAACCACTTGTAGCTCTTGTGGCTTACTATCTTTTTGTAGAGAATCATAAACTGTATGGCGACATATCTCAAGGTCATTGGAATCAAAGAAGCGTGATCTACGTGATTAAAAATATAGTCTACCAACGAGACATTTTTCGTTCTCTCTCATGGTCGTTTTCCGAAAGTCTTTGCTAACAGGAAAAGACTATAATAGACTGCAAGAGCACCTGCATGGGTGAGAGATGGGTGTGTTCACGGGAAAGCTGAAAGAACGGACAGAGAACGAAATAGAAATTAATATCATCCCATACGACAACGATGAAGGAAAATAAATACCGAGTCAATTATGGCTCATACCGAACATTCTTTTGTTATACGTACTATAGACGTAGTTTCTAACATGCTATCACGACGATATTTCTAATAATGATAGAGCGAGAGAAGGGAAACGTGCTGCAAAACGTAATCGATTACGGTCGACTTTTCGAACGTGTTCCGGGCACCTCACGCATCTTGTAGCATAACTCACTGTCACTCCATTTTTAGGGTACGACCTCCGGTCGAAGGGCGAAGGTTCAAATACGCACAGTTTGTGTAAGCTTAAGAGAGTCAACGTGAGCTTCACAATCAACGATTGCATCGAATAAAATATTTTCGAGAAATCCGAGATGCAATCGAGTTTCGAATTTTGTCGGGTTACGAATCTTTTTCAAAAATTTCTTCCGAGTTCCATGTTCGTTCAGAGATTATTCTTCATCGGACAATGCGTTGTTTCATGGTAAATTGTAAGCTTGAACATGGTATCGTATTGTTAAAATGGAATTATGGTCGCAGGATAAATTGTAATTTCTACCGAGGGTTCTGAAACATACGTGGAAAGGATTACTATAGTAATGTGCTTCAAATAATGAAACATAAATCCATGTTTAGGTTTAGATTGTAATAGTTGGTGGTCAGGAGCAGAACGACAGCACAGATTAACGATTAAATCATAACATCAATCATTGAACCATATTTTGTATTCGTTTAATTTCAAAGTTGATATGAAAGTTTTTCGGTACCAGAGAGAGAATACCAAAATGGTCCACTTGTTTATTGAACTTTGACTCAATGGTTTTACGCAGAGTTTAATAATAGATACTCTAACGTATCGAATTTTTTATTGTGTTCAAAATCTTATTCGAATTACAAAATTCAGTATGGATGATGATAATGGTCAATAAGAAGTATGAATCGAGAGAATATTTGATTGCAAACGTCGCTAAGGAAGGAAGAACATTTAAAAGGTTCCAATTCGTAATTAGGGCGAATCTCTACGTCGTTAACACCCTTTAATTAATTTGAACACTTTCAAATTCTAAGGAGACAAAATCTCTACCGATAATACAGATTCATTATCATGGTAAAAAAATATTTGAAAATGAAAAGATACTTGAAAGTCAAGAAATACTTCTATCTCAAAATTCAAAACATCAGAAAATATTTCCACGTTAAAAATGATAGAGTTTTTACCGAAAATCGTTTTCAATGTTCGTTCCAGCAAAAAGGTAGAGATCTTGCATACGGAACCGAAATCGTAGTATAAAATTTATCCACATAAAAAGTTTTCGCACAAAGAGTTCCCGAGAAAATCAATTTCGAACGTTTATCATTGAATTGAATATACAATTAAAATGATTTAAGAAAACGATTTTTAAATTGCTTTTCTCGAGAACGGAGTCTTAAATGAACAAACTTTTCTTCGCTTGTATGACAAAGATAGCTGTTAAATACCGTTAGACTGATGTTATTATCGTGTAATGTTAAGGCTACACCGTACTATAGAGATTCAAAGATTGTCGAAACACAGAATAATTCAGTCTGGACATAGAAATATCCGAAGAGTTCATATTTTACTGATATAATATTAACAATTCATTCGAATCCACTGGATAGGAAGTATAAATCCGGCCAAACGATCGTCATTAGCAGATTTTTACTGATTTCCTCATCGACGGCTAGCGATAACAGTATCCAGTCGCTTCTGAAGTCACTTTCAAGCCGGTTCAAACCTGTACAGACGAAATAAATCGAGAAACAAGATCACATTTGTACTTGTTAATTTTTATTTAATTTATTCACGTTAACAATAATCATTTTTCAACGATTTCATAACTCTTTCATAAAGAGTCCAGAGTTTCGCGTAACACTTACCATTTTCCATAAAAATAATATTTTCCAAGTCAATGTGACAAATAATTAAAAATATTATGTCTCTTCTGGTCGATGGCAGTTTACAAGGCAACGCGTTGGCAGTGGCCTAAATAAAATCGTCTATGATAGTCTGTATCCCAAACACAAAGGGAATCAATACACGATTGGTCGCAGCACTGGAACCATTAAACTTCAATAACATTCTACAATTACTCGGAACAATCGATTATCACAAAAATGTGCAACTCACTGTCTTGTTAAGAATAAATTTATCATTCTGCAGACTATGAGGACTTGCTTAGGCTACTCGCATGCCTGTAAAACACAAGAAAATAATTGTTTGAAATTTTGTTTCTTCAATTTCCAGGCAATGAACTCCACAGAGTAACTTTTCATCGTGTAAATTTAAACGAAAGAAACATATCCGTCGCGAACGCGACTCGTAGTTTAACTGTTCCTTTATTGGCCTTAGTGTACATAGAAGATTCGTTTATGATCGCTTCTTTTATACGTATGGAGAAGTTTGCGAACGAGACTAGTTGCGACAGTATAAAATATGTTTTTAGGTAAGCAAATGATTATTTTCAGAACCGATAGAGTTTATAATAAATGAAAACCACGAAGGAAATATTTTTGGGGGAATGTAAAAAGATAACTGTGAATCCTTCGGTTCATTTTTGTAATTATATTGCTCGAAATATTTCAAATATTGTATTTCTCCCCCGCATAGCGATTAACGAGTCTAGACAGCATGCAACAAAGAACGAAGAAATTTTCATTGGTTTAGTTAATTCTACATGAAAATGTACGTCGAAAAGAAACAATGAAGTTTTTCGATCCGAGGCTTAGTTCCCGGGATAATCGGATTTCAAAATCGGTCGTGCGTCGTGAGCCACGCCGCACGAATTTTTGAGCTCGATTTTCTTGAAAACTGATGCCCGCGCAACAAAATTGTATTCCGCCTTTTTCGTTCAGCTTTCCACGAGGAATCGACTGATGTACTTATTTATAGTGTTTGTGCGAGGAACGTATTCTTTGTTGCATGTTTGTGTCCCAGTTAATATTAACTTCTTCAACGCACACTATTGTAGTTCTAAGGGTTTTTATAACGGTGCTCCAAATATCTGAATATTTTCTCCTATTATTATCGCTTCTTAACATATTAGACGGAGAAATGTCTGGAACATATATCTTCGGCTTACACAATAATACACAGTAATTGTACATAGAGTCCATAATGGGGAAAAGCAAGATAATGCGTAGGTGGTCTGAAATAATGATTATCGATGTTAACGTTACCGTTAATACTCACATTAGCTAATTAAATATTAATCAGTCTTTCAACGAGAAGAAAATATAAAGATTTAAAGAACCTTAATTTTAAGTATAGCGATTCTTTGATACAGCTGTGTATCAGTGCACGCAATTACAAAAGTAAGATAAGTTTAAATCAACTATTGTGTACAAGAACGTTTCAGTAACATTGTTTTTATTGAAAAATATAATAAAATCGCTAGATACGCGTTTAGAAAACTTTCTAATCGAAATTTACTACTTCTCTAGTTACATAGATGAATGAGAACACCTAGATTATAGAGAAAACCATTTATTCAAAGCTCATAGAAAATCGCACTGTACAAATGACAAACACAAGTACCGGCTCTCATCTTCTTTTGAACCCATATTTCTTTCGCTCGTAAAACAAATCCGTCTTTGAACTTCCAAGATTCACGATTTTCGGGCAACCGTCTCTCTGGAAAAAAAAACAATTCTTTTTAGCGTTGGAATCCATTTTTACATTATTATTTTCGAGGTAGATCTCGATCATTTAAATTTAATTTCCCACGCTGGCAATAATTTGGGGAAGTAGAAACTGCTTTTACCAGCAGTTGGTGAAGCAGATTCTAGCAGTACCGACCAAAAAAAAGAAGCCAAACATTTACCGTAAGGATCATATATACATATATCTATATTATTATAATTAATTAAAACTTATGGTCAAGTTTCGTATACAGTAAATTCTGTATAAATTTGTGTAATAAGCGTGTAGAAATATCTTTTACAAAAAATTAAAGTTTCTATTGTTATAGAACAAACGAAGTATATAATGAAATTATTATACAGTAAAGTCGCTATCTAAGCGCGACGGAGGTGGTCGTTCTAAGTCAGTTCGCCTACCCCTTCCATTGAGAGGCATACCCCGGATCGGGTATGTCGGTGTGAACCACTACTAATCCAATTACAAAACTTCTTTAATTTTTAATTATTTTTTATGGGACCTTCACCAACTTGTTTGTGGCATTTTGCTGATTAAAATGACACTAAACACGACATAATTTCAACTGCATTTAGTGGAACCGAGAATCTGCTTAAATAGCGACTTTACTGTATATAGTTACATGTTAAGAAATGATATTTTTGTTGGAGGACTCACATCTTTTTCTTGAATGGTGCACTCTTTGCAATAATATGCATCGGAAACGCCGGGTCCACCGCAAATAACGCATCGGCCCTGATAAGATCCGTAATTGCATTCGTCGCAGATCCTAACAAGAGTACATGGTCGCACGTACGAATCGCATATCACACATTTACCGTCGCATTTCTCACATAATCTTCCAATAGCTGAAATTAACCATTTCAAACTTGTGCAATGATATCGTTTACATTGATTCCTTATTTTATGTACAGTGATGTCCGGATCTATAGCCACGAGTCGCATTCAAATGAATTCGCGTTATCGAATTACATACATATCGAAGCATGAAATATAAGTATTTTATATTCGTCATATATTATTTTAAGGTGGTCTTGGTGAGATTACTAATGCCGGTATTTGCTGATGCTTGTATTTGCTAATGAAATCAAATTTATTTTAGCTAATATAATATTTAACGGAACAAGTGGAAGATTTACGTATGCATTCAGAATAACTTCAGAATGATAATAATAATAATAATGATTTTTTAGCAGCACTTATTCTATATGGAAACACTTACAACTATACTCTACAGTTTAGAGAGTAACAGTAAAATAATAATGGTAATAATAATGGTAAGAAAACAAAAAATATAATAATAATATTAACAATGAAAATATTGAATTGAACACAACAAATTAAATAAATATGAATTATTTATGATATTTGTCGTTGTAATAATCTATTAAAATCTTTGTATGAAATCGAACATATTCAGGTTCACAGCTAGCCCATCTTTCTAAATTATGGAACATATTCTCTGTTTCTTCTTCCTCTATAACGCATAAGGGCTTTACGTCCTCCATGCCTTCTGCTGATTCTATGTCGCTCTGTACGATGGACTCTTCTTCTTCGCATTCCTTCATCCATTCCGTTATTTCATCTTCATTCATATTAGCAGATTGACATTCTCGAATCTGCTCGGCAATACTAATATGTTCTGTCTCCGCTTCTATATCTTGAATTAAGATACGTTTTTGCAAAAGTTTCTTCCATGAATTTTTAATATTTTCCGATGTTATATTATTGCTCCATGATTGAGCAATATAATCAATACAATCTTTGATGTCATAGTTTACATAAAACGCTCTCAAGCCGCCAGGATATCGCAAAATTTCTTTCAATAGAGATGCTCTAAACGATCTTTTGCATTTAGCAATTATACCTAGCTCCAACGGTTGTATCAAAGACGTGGTGTTATGTGGCAAATACATTAACTTAAATTGCTTATCTTCCAGCAGCTTTTTCGGGATGACATGCCCCCTAAAATTGTCCACTAAAAGAAGCACCTTTCCCACACGGCGTTCACGTAAATGAAATTCTCTAACACTACGCTTAAAATGATTAACGTACCAATCGCTAAATACTTCTGCGTTTACCCAAGGACAGCGTTGGTGTTTATAAATCACCGGTAAGTCTTGTTTAATATGTTTGAACGCTCTCGGCTTTGCGTATTTGTGAATAAAAAGTAAAGGCAACTTGTGTGTACCTGTGGCATTTGCACATAATGCCACGGTTACTATCTCTTTTCTGGTTTTTCTATCTTCTGTTGGTTGCTCACCTTTGTGGACCAGTGTTCTCCATGGGACAGCTTTCCACAACAAACTTGTCTCATCCATATTATAAATATTGTCTTCCTCAATATTCTCCTCTTCGAGCATCTTGTTAAAATCTTCAATGAATCTGCTGGTTGCCATTTCGTCTGCGTTACCCGCCTTGTCTGGCTTACTTAATTGTATTCCGTATCTTACTTTGAAACGGAAGACCCACCCTTGACTAGCTGTAAAATTCGATGAAGTCCCAAGTTCTTCTATCAGTGCTTTTGCCTTTTCCCTTATCAATGCGTTCGTTAGTCGCACTCCAGCCGCAGTTCTTTCTAGAACCCATTCGTATAAACGTATCTCCATCTTTTCAAATGACGGTTTGCGTCGCCGTTTCGATTGTACGCATATAGAACTGTTAAATTGTTTAAGAGATACTGCCTGTTGTTTGTACCTCCTTACAGTTCTTCTACTGATGCCATACTCGGTAGCCAGACTATCAATACTTGATCCTTCTTCTAATTTTTTAACAAGCTCCACACGCTTTTCCACAGTCACTATACATCTTCTTCCCGGTGTCGCCATACTTGTCTCACGTTAGATATTCTGTTATCACATACAAATGTATAATTTGTAAGTCATTTTACAGTGTAAAATGATTGACAGTGTACCAAGCGTCGGTGGTAGGGATGTAGAAGTGTCAGAGTCTCAGTGTTTTTTACAAAGTCTAAAAATCACAAGTCTGAGGACACGCTTAAATATTGTATAGGCTAGCAGGCGGCAATGTTGTTTTCCAATTGTAATTTTTCTGTACTTCGGAGGACAGTGTCCCTCCCAATGGGAAGACAGCCTATGTCATGGCGCAGAGTGTAGGTCGTCAGGAGGTACTGTTAGACCCACCCTGAGTAGCAAACACCATTTCGGACAAATCTGAGTATGTTCAGAAGCAGTTAAACACATTGTGTGCAGGCTGTTTTTGACGATTTAACTGGGAAGATTGTAAGGAATGGCTGTTATTGTTAATATACTGTGAATTTTTGTTTAATCTTTTTTAGCTGTTCACCATGGACCATCTCCTCAATGACCTGCATCAAAAGACATTATTTTATAATATACTATTTTATGCAAATAGGTGTCTGCATTATAATCAACAATATACAAAAAACGTACTAATACCTGTCCCGCATACAATGTGTCAATATTGCTTTACCTAGACGAATGGAACATACATTTTTAAAGATTTGCTTACAGTAAGCGAAACACGAGGCAGGCATTTTGGTAAAATGTCTATAATAAACGCTAGGTTCTACCCTGGACCGAAAAACGGGTGTACAATATTTTCATTAATTACCTAGAATGTAAACGTTATATAGTGAATTTTTCTTTTTGAATGCTTCATTTTATTTCGATATAATATACACGCTTAACCATTGATCAAAATGTTTACAATTACGTTCTTCGAATAGTTTCAATAGCAAATAAATTCAAAAAATAATTGTGCAACACGTTTTTAGTAGAACGAACCTACCAGCTCTTGGAAATTCACTTATCCGGATATATGACCAGAGTCGGTCTCGATCGGTGGCCATATATCCAGACATCACTGTAAACATCATTGATAACGCTTAACCTAAAACTCACCGACACCTGGTTGTTTTCTGCAGAAGATCAAATCTGGATGATGCTTCGCCATATTTTACTATACATATAATTATCTAAATGCTAATAATTAGTTACTTTTAGATTCACTTCAAATTCACAAATTCAAGGTAAACAGATACTCTTATCGAAAATTTGATGCCACACACTAACTGTTCGCTACAGTCTGCAGTCTCCCTATATAGACAGTAATGGGTAATGGTAACGGGTAGGGGTGGCGTGCAAAATCACTAATCGTGTTCACAGAATCACGATCACGGTCATGATTTTAATTTCATCCACGCTGTGATTGTGATTCTTTAATCTATAGTGAATTTGCTCACTTCATCACGCACATATATAAATAAACTAATTTTATAAAAAGCCCTATAGTATAGCCTGGCTAATACTAAAGTAGGCTGAGTAGGCTGTGATATAATTCGATAGTGGGATCATCGACGGATATTGATGTGCGTCTTCAACTACTGCTAATAGAAATAGTTGTTAAAAGATGACAGACTTATTTAAAAAATTGTACACAATTTCCTACAACATTTTATAACAAGAAATCGAAATTAGACAATTGCAAAAACAAACAATTGCTGAAAAAGAATCTGATCATGGTTCGCAGCCATCTAGCGGTGAAATAAGGGAAGTTTTGTATTCAAAACAACTGTTTATGGTTTATGCTTCGTTATAAATTATAAGAAAGATTTTTGTCAACAATAAACAGAATGAGTGATCAATCGATCCATGAAATGGCCTATCGTGGCAGAACATCCGACATTAAACGTCTCCTGAGTGAAAATGAGTCATTAAAGACTGAGAAGGACAGTGTATGTATTTACTTTTCAATAATATATGTTTTTAGGTTATGACGTCTCTCAATGATTTTCTGTCTTTAGAGTGGACGAATGTTAATTCATTGGGCGGCTCTTGGTGGTCATGATGATTTAGTTAAATATTTATTATCGCTTGGCGTGCCCGTTGATCCCACTGACGATGTGAGTATCATTAACTTTGTTGAAAAGTGTTGTCTCATGTATCCAATGGAGCCAGAATTGAAAATAATGAAAATAATCAATGGTGCTAAAATTTGATTTAAATTATTAAATAAAAGTGTAGTATTTCCTCTGTTTACATCCAATGGCGCCAAATTTGAATATTAGGAAAATATAAAATAATCGATAGCACTAAAATTTGATTTAAATCATTGATCATTTCCTAAAAATGTATTATTTTCCCTTTGTATCCTCAATATATCATCAAATTTAACTTAAATTTTTTTTTATTTACATTTAATTTTATATTACTCGAATGTTATCCGAATAATATTCTATATATATTAATCGAATGTCTAATAAAAATAATCGAATAAACGATTAGTCGTTTATTATATAAATTTTGATTGAGATTATTAATTATTTTAATCAAAGTAGTTGTCCATTTTTAGACGGACATGACACCACTAATTTTGGCAGCATCAGCAGGTCGCGAGAAAGCAGTGAACACCTTATTAAGGGAGGGTGCAAACGTCGATGCAAGAACGCAAACAGGCCATTCTGCATTACAATATGCTGCATCGAAAAATTGGAAGTCAATTTGCGTAGAATTGTTAGAAAAGGATGCAGACGTGAACATAATTGATAATCGCGGTGCGACACCATTGCATAGGGCGGCTTCGAAAGGCAACATTGCCATTGTGAAACTTCTTTTAGAATATGGCAAGGACTTGAGAATAGGTAGACATTTTTCTCCCTTAAATGACATACCTGCTCATAAGCTAAGTAATTGAAATAATCACTAATTGTTTAAAGACAGCAAGGATGCTGATGGTAATGCAGCATTGCATTTAGCATGCGAGGAAGACCGAGTTGATGAGGCAAAACTGCTAGTTCAAAATGGCGCCAGTTTGTCTTTGCAAAATAAAGAGAAGAAGACACCATTGGATCTTGCGAGGCCTGGATTGCAACGATCATTGAAAGAGATCGCGGCTGATGAATCTTGATGACGAATGATGGAATAGATCTTTATTTGATCAATGTATTTATTAAATAAAATTCAAAGTAAATATTTTTAGCGTATGTAGCTCGTTTGGTAACATGACCGGCAGCGTTACAAATTATGTACAACTCTTTAAAAAATTGTTTTGAACAATTATTGCAATAAATCGTATTTTGTTGGAAATTTATTGAATTATATTGAAGATCACTGACCAAGTAACTAACCTCTACCGTTCAGTTTCCAGCATTTATTATAATGTTTGATTACGCCTATTTATAAAAAAGCTCCTTTCATTGGTCAGATCATAGTAATTATTTTACCCCTTCTTGCATAAAAAAATGATAAATAAGAAACGCAAGGCGATGAGGATTTGTCTGCAGAAATTTTGGATGGTTTATAAAAAATACATTCATAGAGAATACAACTTCCCACATCCAATAATTATTCTTCAGAATAAAAAACTCCCAAAAATTGAAGACCTAATGTTTTCATACTTCTTCTTCCTTTGTTTCTGCATCCAAATATTGATGTTAGTAAATATAGAAACATGAGAGTACAATAGCGTCGTCTTATCAGTTAAATAAAAAAATAAGTATATTAAAGTCTAAGTAATTTATGGCCACATTCACACACGTCTACGCTGATGATAGTCAACGTTGCAAGGCATACAAGTAAACGATTGTACATTGATACAAAATTTTACAGCAAAAGAGTAATAGAGGTTCGTTTACTATTATTATTATTATTATAGATCTTCGAAAGATCTAGATAAAAAAATTTCCACCGTAAAGATAATCAAGATATACATCGTTTAAAAATTGTTATCACGCATAGTGATTACAATGGAAACGGTAACCAATGAGATATATTTTATACAATTATTCAAATTTCGATAAATGGAAGAAGTCGCTTTTAATTTTGCACACCGAAATAAGTATAAAAATCTGTTTAAGTATCAATTCCACGTTGGTAGCATATTGTTGCACATGAAGTGGTCGATTTCCAGTAATAATTATTAACTCTAGCAATAATTAAAGACACGTACAAAAGTTGGAACGGCCCTTTTTATCATTCTTTTCCGTATATCACAAAAGATTCAAAATCTTCAAGAATTGCCGGTTTCCTTCAAAGAAATTTTTGCAACCTACAACAGACCATTGTCAAGTATAAAAATCAACAATATTAATCACTTGATGCGCAACATTATAATCGTCGACGTTAACGCACTCTCCTTGACAGACACAATTCATTACAAGTGTATCCTCCTTTATTTATGAAATTATAATTTATTTCTTACCAACTAAATCCGTCGAAAATGTGTATAACGTTTATTAAGTTTACTCCCGAGATGCTTAGATTTAATTAGAGTAATTACGACCAATAGTGGTCCGACAGTTAAGTGGCAGTTCGATCTCGAATTTGGAAAGCCCGCCTAAAAAGTCACTAGAAAGCCGTTCAACGTAAAAAAGCAGGCCAGTTCGGTCGTGTAGAATCACTTAGCCGTATCAAAAAATATTGTAGCCCTATACATATATATATCACTATTTCTGTGTGTATATATATACATAAAGAGAGTATACGATAAGGCGTGTTACTTCAGGATTCATTCCTGTCCTCTGTAAAACTCGTAAAAACGTTCGATGACGGTATAAAGATTTTTCTAGTTGATTCGGGTCTTCGATTAAAAAAAAAAAAACTGGCTGTATAAAATTCATTTTCCTTTTCCACTGTTCTTTGAATACGGCGTACTCTGAATATGTAAATGCGCACGTATGCAGAATGTTTCTGTTTTTTTTGGGTGATTTTTTGCAGCAAATGTTTTTGAAAAGTTACCCTGCAACTTGGTGGGCGGGGGCTCTTCTGAAAGTTGCAAATTTCTTTTGGAAATTTTGAATCAGGATGAAACTGGATGAAATTTTGGAGTTTCTGGAGAACTTTTCTTTTATTAAACTTGTTTACAAAAGATACAATCGTCCAGTGAACTTTGCAAAATAAAAATTTATTTTCAATTGAAAATTTGCAACTTCATTCGACGATACCTCCTTGTAGGCGCGCTTAGTTTAGGGCGTGTCTTGATTGCACACTTCCTGCACAGAATCACCCCCATACGATACATGTAACCGCTTGTTAATCTCTTTTTGTCTCGCTTTTCAAAATAAAATTTCTTTTCATTTATCTCGCACCATTACCACTTGTTTCATAAATTTCTTGACTTCGGTTGTCACGTTGGTCATGAATGCTCTGTCTCGTTATGTACAGTTTTTCTTCCGTAGCGTTGCGCGAGGGTATGGAATAAACCCGTAACATAACGCTGCGGAGGAAATACTGTATTTTTTTTAATTTTCGTACAAATATTGACAAAAAGAGGTTAAAGCACGTTGCGTTTGAATGCATGAGAAATGCACACGTTGTCAAAAATGCATGTATCAAAACATCCCCGTTTCTCTTCCCTCCTTAATTTCATACGGCGATCTCGTGTAGAAAAATTAGAGTTTCTCGCGCAACGAGAAGTCCACAAATGATCATCATGCAATAACATTATCGAGAAATTCAACTCGACAAAGTAATCAATTTCTTTTTAAAAGTTTTGATGCACTTTTCGATGCGTTTGAAATTAGATCACATGAAACGAAGAAGTTTTCGATCACCTCCGATGCATCGCGGTCGTCGATTTCCGGTTCGTTCCGACAGGCAAGTACACGGGTTCGAAAACAAACGAAAATAGTAGCTCGAAGGGGTAAAAAACAAAACTGAAAAACTTAAACAAGACGCTAAAGAGTATGAATCCTTCTTAAAAATAATAATACTTTCTCTCCGAAAGTCGATATTTCGAGTCCGAAAATTCACTCTCTTCGGAATCGTTGAATTCTTCGCGGCGCGACCAAATTTTTCAACATTTTACTGACTGTCGATAACAGCGAAATCTATCGACAGAAAGTTTCGACGGTTCCTTGACCTCTCGGAACGAGCCGACGAATCATTGGCTCGATGATTAAAAACAATTACAAATAACATATTACGATTCTTTTGCGATAAAAATAAAAACTGCGATGATAATAATAATTAATATAACTATAATATAATAGATATTAATGCTGCCCTAAATGTGGTGTTAATTCGTTATCGATTATGCAGCCCCAATAATATATTTCTAGTCTCGATATTACCCGGCGTGAATTGGTAGCATTTTCCGCAAAGAACGACGGGACACCGTGATTTTCAAAAAATTTCTATGGTAAAGCTTGTACAAAGTATGGCATCCCAGTGTCGTAAATCTGTTAAAGAAATGTGGGTAAGTGTCTACCCGAGACGAGCAAAACGTTTCTAGTGATTTCGTTTTGGTGATATTATAGGGGCTCGTCGATCTTCGCGGAACTTTAGGGTAAAATACTACTCAGTACGGCTCTGCCGAGTCTCTTATGTACAGAAGGAAGCCGCCCTCATCTAATGGCATCGTTGGGCGCGCAGGAAATTCAAATTCGAGCGCGGATCGCGCCGAAGCCGCACGCCCCTTGAACCTGGGTTTTTTTCTATGGGTTTCCTGCGTTGTGAGGGTTCAGTAAGTAATTGTCGTATCCTCTGGTATTCAATTGACAGTCTCCTCGCCGTCAATGCTCTCGTCCTGCGTTGTCGAGTCGTCCCCGGAGCCGCCAGTCTGAACGGAGCCTCGTTTCAGACGCGACGAGCTTAGACTTATTGGAGGACCACCGCGTCTGTTAAAAAATTCATTCCGTTAATCAAACACATTGCCAACACCTCACACAAAATACAGCAATGGCTCCGAAACGTCCATCCAACCAATGAGTGCACAAAAAAATTGTCCTGCTTTCGTACATCATGCTCCCCGTGTCGATGGAACCATTGCTGTTAACAAAGGAATATCTCCAACTCGAAAATTCAGAGAATTATGAAACTTTGAGGACGTAATGGCAAAAATAAACTTTAACAATTGAGAGGTGTAGATTCACCCCTAGGACGGATGACCATTACTTTTTATACACCCTGTACATATTCGTGTGTGTTCTAAAAAAAATCCTCGAAGTTTCATAATCTTCTGAATTTCCTAATTGGCGACTTTGCCTGATAACATCTAAGCCATATATTCTTCTCTAAAGCACTGCTTTGCGAATTAAGATTAGGTCTCTCGACTAGCCTGAACGGTATTCTGAACAACTAACCGACAAAAACGGAAATCTTCAAATCGGAAGGGTTTCTGTAACACTTTCGTCCTGTAGAACATTACCTTTTCTTTTTTCCGTGGCACCTAAATGTTATTAAAAATATCATTAAATTACGAATAGTCTATACAATCAGCTTTTAAAGAGGACATCTAAATATCTCTGTTAGTATTATAGATAGAAAAGAAAGTCGAAAAGTTTCAAAGATCATCAATGACTTTCAAAAGGCTTCTCTTAAATATTTCTTCTCTTAAACAGTCTAAATGCACTCTTCGACATTTTCTTCTGTCTTGAATGCTAACAGAAAAATTTAGTTGTTTTATTTTTCCTAATTTCCATGATTAGAGAGTCTCATGTGCCAAGAACACACCTCAGTTTATTCTTGAGGTTCGCCACCTCCCTGTTCAGCTCCTCCTGGGTCTCCAACAAGTCGTCCATTTCTCTCTGCGCTTTCCTCTTCATGGCCTTGTGCCTGCTAATCTCCTCCTCAGCCTCATCGAGCTGCCTCTTCAACGCCTTCATCCTGGCGTTGACCTTCTCAGCCTGTTCCTTATACTGGTCAGAGTTCCTCCTCTCGTCCTCCAACTGCAAACTCAGCTCTTTCAATTTCTTCTCCAGTTTCCTATTAATCTTCTGCTGTGCGAATCTCTCCTTAGCTTCAGTCTCCAGCTGTTCATCCAAATTATTGATCTTGGACTCCAACTGTTGTATCGTAGCCTTGGTCTTCGCCCTCTGAGCAGTCTCTAGCTCGGTTAGCTTGGCTTTCAACTCCTTGTTCTGTCTCTCGAGTAACAGCTTGTGCGACTCCAGCTTCTGCGTGGTGGACCTCTCAATAGTCATTTCATTTGTCAGCTGTTCGATCGTTATCTGCGCTTTCCTGGCTCTGTCCATGAACAGTTCACCGTTCGATTGTTCCTCCTCCAGCTCCTCTTCAAGGGTCGCAATTCTAGCCTCCAGTCTTCGCTTCTCATCAAGCATCAACGTGCCCTTGTTAACATTGTTGTTCAATTCCTCCTGCAGCTCATCCCTCTCGCTCTCGGCAGCTCTTCTAGCACGCTCGCTGCTGGCAAAGTCTTCGTTCCACTGCATCTGATCCGCCTCCAGACTCTTCACTTTCCTCTCAGTCTCCTTAGCACTCGCTGCCAACTCGTCCCTAGCAGCTCTAGCCTCCTCAATCTCCCTAGTGCTATCCTTGATCTGCGCCTGCAGCTTCTTCAGCTGCTTCAACGCGTCCTCTTTGACCTTGTTGTGCATCTCCAGCTGTTGCTCGATGTCCTTGTAATCCGCTTCCATTTTCTTGCGCTGCGCAATCGCCGCTGCTCTCTGCTTCCTCTCGTCTTCAAGCTCCGCTTCGAGGTCACGCAGCTGTTTCACTAGACCCCTTCGCTTTTCCTCAGCCTGTTCCTCTTTGGCCTGAAGGTCTCGCTCGAATTGCGCCCTCAAGGCTTGCATGTTCACCTCCAGACGTAACTTCGCGTCCTCCGTGAACTGCAGCTCATCTTCAAGTTCTTCAACCTGGGATCGTTGCTCTGCTAGCTGGGATTCTAAAGCGCGTTTTGCCTTTTCTAACTCGTGCACGTTCTTGTCGGCTGTTCCTTGATTGTTCACCAGCTCATCGAGCTCCGATTGAAGGCTTCGACGAACGCGCTCCAGTTCTTCGACTTTCTCGTTCATCTCGTCGAGTTCTCGGGTCAAGGACAGCACTCGGGTCTCCTTTTCTCGGGCCTCACGCTCCGCCGCGTCTCTTTGCTCCGCGTATTGCTCCGACACTGCCTTCTCTTCAGCTAGCACCTTCAAGAATAACATTAATTGTAAAATTGAGCTTGAATTTGAAGGGCTTGCAAACACTGACTCTACCGTTACTCTCTACGACAATGTAGATACACGTGTTATGACTGAATGTGGACTATGTATTGATGAGACTTGTTTATGAAGATGGACACCTTACGTACTTGTACACGAATTAGCATTAATTAGATAATTAGATAAATTGGCAAAGTGTCCCGACTAACTTGGACACCTTGAATATCTTGCTTATTATTGATGACTACGAAAAACGTTGGAGAAAAAGATGGTTATATCCAAAAAGACATTATAATTGCAAGATTTGCCTCCCGAAACTAAACAATATTTTCCTCTTAACATTTTTTTCTATTTTCAATAATAAGCTAGATATCCATAAATAATATTCGGAAATAGTCCGTAAGGTGCTTCAAAACATTAAATCCAAAAAGATAATGTAGCAACATCAAATGAGTAATAATATTGTTATTAAAAACTCACAGAAAAATCCTCAAACTATCGTTAATAATAAAAAAGTAAATATTCATAAGTAGTGGGTACTTATTTCCAATAACGTAATAAGTAATAGTAGTAACGTATAATCCAAGTATAAAAATTAGTTCCATCAAATGAGAATTGTTTTAATTACCTTATCGAAATTCTTCTGCTTCTTTTCCAACTCCAGCACCTTAGCTCTTTGCGCTTCGAGCTCAATAATACTATCCTCCAACTCCGCCTGAATTTTCTTCTTTGATTTATCCAACTTATCATTGGCAGCCTGCAGCTCCTCAACCTGTCTCTGAATCGCTTCCATATCTTTAATACACCTCTTTCTAGCTTCCTCCACGGTTACAGAAGCTTCGGCTTCGTCCTCTGCCTTCTTCTTCGCCTCCGCCAGTTGTACGTTCAAGCAAAATACCTGAGCGAATCAATTAATAATTAATACAGTTGTAGAACAGAAGAACTTGTAATCAGACACACAGAAGATTACAGTGAAATATTATTCATGAAGAATATTATAAATCGTTAGTGGTTCTGATGGAAATTCGGTTTATAACCCTACCTGTTTATCCAAGACCCTCTTCGCTTCCTCTTCTTCCTCCAGTTGATCATGCAAACTTTCCTTCTCACTTTCTAATGCTCTCAGTTTAGAGCTCAGCGCCAGCTTCTGCCTCGTTTCCTCCTCCAGTTGCTGTTGGAGCTCAGTAAATTGGGACTCGCAGGTGGCAGAGGCTTTCAGAGCCGCTGAGGCCTTCAGCTCCGCAGCTTCCAGCTGCTGCATGATGCTTTCAGACTCTTGTTGCAACTTCGTAACCCTCTCAACGAGTTCTTGCCTATTCCTTTCAACCTCGGCGAGCTTGGCATTGATCTCAGCAAGTTGTTGCTCCGCCTGTTTCCTCCTCCTATCAGACTCCTGTCTGCTAGCACTAATAGACCTCAGCTCCGAAGCTAAATCAGCATTCTCAGCCTCCAGAGTTCCCTTTGCTTTTTCCAAAACTGCCTTGGTCTTTTTCAAAGCATCCATCTGCTCATTTATGGCTGTTAACTCCTGAGTATGCTTGTGGCGCATGTCTGCGAGTGTGGCCTCGTGCATCGAGGTCTCTTCTTCCAGGTTCTTCTTTAGTGTCGCCAACTCCTGTTCTCGCTTGCTTCTCAGCTCCTGCTGAGCTGCCGTGGTATCCAATGAATCCAGCAATTCGTTCTTCAGAGCCTCCAATTCCTCGTTCAAATCGCGCTTCAGTTTCTCAGCCTTGCTCCTGGCTGCCTTCTCAGCCTCTAAATCCTCCTGCAACTCAGCCAGTTGAGATTCCAACTCTCGCAGTGCCTTCTGGGCCTGAGCTTTCGCCGCACCCTCCTCATCCATCTTCGCCATCACCTGATTCAATTCTTCCTCGCGTTTCCCTAATTGCAACTGAAGCTCCTCCATCTGTGTCTTTCTCTCAGTCAGCTGTTCCTTCAGGTCTGAGACCTCCGTCTCGATCTTCCTCTTCGACCTGTCCACCTCCTGCCTCTGCTGATGGTCCTTCAACAATCTTTCCTCCAAATCTGCAATCGTCGCTTCATGTTTAGTCTTCAGTTTTGACAGGTGTTTCGCCTTCTCCTCCTCCTCGGCCAAAGTCTGGGAAAGATCATTCGCCCTCTCCTCCAAGATCTTCTTCTCCTTTAACAACTTCTGATTTGTGTCATCGGACAATGCGAGATCCTCTTCCAGTTTCTTTATTTTAGCGTCGCATAGCACTTTTTCCAATTGCAGCTTCTGCCTGGCGGCTTCCTCTTCTTCCAGCTGTTCCTCAAGGTCGCTGATATTCAGCTGCAGCTTCTTCTTCTCCTGAGTCAACGCCGCGCTCCTTTCCTCTTCTTCTTCGATCCTCGCTTCCAAATCATGAAGAATTTCTTCTAGTTCTTGTTTCCTCGCCGCTAGTCTTGCTCTCATCTCCTCAGCTTCCGCGCATAATTCTACTTCAGCTTGTAATTGCTCAGCTAATACAGTCTTCTCTTCTATGGCTTGTTGGTATTTCCTTTCATACTCCTGTGCAGAGTGTAATTGCAGTTCCAGTTTGTCCCGCACTTGCTTCAGCTCGTCCTCCTTCTGTGTCAACTTCTCCTCCTGCTTCGTCACCTCTAATAATGGTTTCACTTTGGTATACAAACGCCACCATTGCCAATTTCTGAGTTTCAAGTATGCTGCGCAGTTTCTTTGAATGATTCGGATGGCGTTCAGTTGCTGGAGACGCTTTTGGTAATTCCGACGAGCCAGGAAACCGCGGCAGAACGCTTGGAAGTTGACGATTATGTCGGTGATTTTGTAGTCACGCTCCTCTTCAAGGTGGGCTAACACGCCGGCGCGAAAGAAGATCTTTGATTGACCCACCCGGTACAGATTGGGATCTAGTTCCAGCGCCTGAATCTAAAATTAAAGAAAATACACGTGAGTATTTAACATAGTTTTTACATAGAATGATTCTGCACATTTTATTGAATATAATCGCCACCATCACACATTTGATCACCTTATCCGGCTATACCCTTTTTCAAAAGCCAGAAATGTCGAGAAATTTACTTAAAAATATATTTACCATTTTCTCACACGCCTTCTTCCCATCCATGAATCCCTTGGGAATAGCATTAGGTGTTAGAAGTTCGTATCTCTGTCTAAACTCCTGGAAGGGTATCCTGTTCGGGAATCCTTGACGACAAATTCGAATTCCTTCCAATACACCATTGCATCTCAGCTGTTCTAGTACCAGAGGAGCATCGATCTTCCCAGCCCGTTTCTCATGATTCGGTATAATACATCTGACAAAGTTAGGATTAGTATTTCTGAGAGTGACCATCAGTTTCGCCAATTGCTCTTTGTACAACTGTGAAACCGTTCGGAACATTCCTTTCCTAGTCCTCGCACCGAATTGCGTGTCTGTTAAAGCCTGTTGGGCCATTCCAACAATCTCAGCGTCTTTCCAGATATGACAGACGAAAGGATCCTGCGAGTTCTGCAGAAGGCTGACCACATTTTCATTCAGAGGATCCATGTTCTTCATCAACCACTTCGCTGCAGAGTAATCGACCTTTCCAGCATAATGTATGATAGCAAAGTCTGCGACACCTCTGAAGTCTGTCTTCATAAATTTAGGGTGTACACTGTGAGCTCCCACCAATTTCTCTACGAACGTTTTGTCGGTGGCTTTGGGGAACCAGCACTCCTCGTCCAGTAGTGCCATGATACCTAATTTGAAATTAGAAACAGCTCTTTAATCCCAGCATGTGATTAATAGACTGCAGATCTTTATGCAAAATAAAAATGTTCTGCATTGATTGTGAGCAGCAGGAGTAAAATAAAAATTGATTTCATCCCTTAATGATCTTGTTGCATTAAAAACAGTTACAATATTCTTAAATTTTTCTAATCTTTCATTGTTTTATATTTCATCCAGCCAATTTCTTCATAAAAGATCCGCAGTCTAGTGATTAAGAAACATCTCGAGACATCGGCTATACTTTTGTTATAAATGCATATCTTCCTCTAAAAAAATTACTAAATATACTGCAAATGTTACTCTTTCGAATGCTAATCCTTAGAAATAAATGTTTTTTCTCTAAAAATTGTGAAAAAATTATTATTTAAGTATTTACAAGTGTATATAGCCCTTAAAAGACTTTGACCTTACCCATGGGCTTGTCGATGAGGTCTATTGTTGGCTGCAGGTCCAGTCCAAAGTCAATGAATTTCCATTCAATACCCTCTCTCTGATATTCCTCCTGTTCGAGGATGAACATAGTATGGTTGAACAGTTGCTGCAGTTTTTCATTGGTGTAGTTGATGCACAGCTGTTCAAAGCTGTTCAGCTCGAAGATTTCAAAACCAGCCATATCCAGGATTCCAATGAAACTGGCTCCCTGTCTTTTTGTTCGATCTAGGGACCTGTTGATCCTGTTTACGAGCCACCTGAACATCCTTTCGTAGCAGGCCTTGGAAATTGCTTCAACGGCAAACTCAACTTGCTCTTTGGTCTGCGCCTTGGTCACAAAGTCCCTGCCAACCTTGATCCTTGGCTTCAAAAATGCTTTCGTCATCTCTGTGACGCTTAAGCCCAAGAGGTGCGAGATCTTCTGGGCAACCGTGTTGTCTGGCAGTGTAGCCTGGTCCGAGTTTCTTTCCTGGCGAAACTGCATAGACCCAAACAGCATCACTGCAGACACTATACGGAAGATAGAAGAGAAGTCCTCGTTGGTCATGCCCATTATGTGCATCGACTTTACTGTCGAGAAGAACTCTGCTGAGTCATCCACTCCTGGTACTGGCAATGCGCCATTTGAGAGGAATGGATAGTGTTTCGGATCCTCCAAAATGAATTCCTCTAAAAAATTTTATGAACGTTGTATATTTAGCATATAAAAAATAGCTAAGTTTAACCCCTTGTACTATAATATCGAGTCAGACTCGCGTTGAAGACTTCGAACAGAATCTGCTACATACGTATCTTGTTAATCTCTTTTACATTGAAATGAAATTCTATTTTATTGTAGGTGATATTTTGTCATTAGAGAATACGTGGATATACAATAAATATATAAATTGTTTTCTTTTTTTCTTAGTAAATTGTAAACGTCAAAAATGTTCTCATCATTGTAATCGTAAAATAAATCGTAGTGCAAAGGGTTAATAATTTCTTCTTTTTTCTTCACTCACTTTTCTGCTCTGCCGAAGCACCTGCGAGGAGCTGGTAGAATATATGGAAGGTCCTTTCGTCCTTTGCTTGTCGAATTGCTCTCGATTTCTCCAGAAGATAAGTTTCTATGTTTGCTCCAGCTATGTATCCTGATGCGTCAAAGTTTATTCGGATAAATTTGCCCTAGATGAATATGATGAATAAATTATTCTCAAATAAATAATCTCAACTGTAAATTATTAGCATTCTGCGATGCCAATAATTACTGTACTATAAATTTGAACACAGAATAAACGCCGAGACTTACGAATCGAGAAGAGTTATCGTTTTTCACAGTCTTGGCATTACCGAAGGCTTCTAGAATGGGATTTGCTTGCAGAAGTTGTTGCTCCAATTCACCCTATTGTCCAAAATCATTCAATTAATGAAGACACAGCATTTCGAACTTCCAAACAACAAACATATATTGCCATCGTCCATTTAATGCTCTACTGCTCTAATTTTATCTAATATTGTTATAAACAAACAGTATAAACATCTGTTAAAAAGTAAATATATTGTTACAGTGAAAAAGCCACTTTCGGATTAAGCAACGATTTTTTTCGCAGAATCATAACTTAATAATTGACAGCAACAGTTACAGAAGCGAAAAACTTCGAACGTTTTAATTTTTAAAATGTTAAGAAAGTAAAATACAGAAGTTCTAATCATGAGCAGACATTTAATTAATTTTAAAATTAATTATATTAATAATAGAAACAACAATTGAGGAAGAGCTGCAAATATTTATATTGGCGAATCAATAATTTTACAGCAGCCTTTCTAAATTGTCATTTCTTTTATGTAACATGTTGCATGTTAGTAATTAATTTGTTGTTAAAACAATTTTTGTGTTATCCACAGAACACACCAATTTACTGAAAAACATGAAATAAAAGGGAGAAACAATAACAAGCATATAATACATATACACACACACATACAAGCACGACACAGGACACATTAATAAGTAATTCAATTAATCGACTCTCACGTTAATTACCGCAAATTTATCCGAAACGCATCCCGAACCCTAAATCCAGTGTGCAGCGAGCAAGACAAGGGAGATATTTGTGTTACAATTCTACAGAACCTTTTATTCTTTTTTAGATAAACAAACTATCTTAAAAATGTCCCTGTTAAATCAACACCAACTTGTTAGTATCAAAAGTGTAATTAGACTGGGCGTGGAGGTCGTTTTCTCGCAAAAAACAACATATAAACGAATACACGATTAATTAGAGTACAGTGATGCTCGGATATAACGGTCTCCAGATAATTCTAATTGCATCATTATTTTAAAATCCTTGGTTAACTTCAAATTTATTTTAGGAACAAAAATGTTCCTGCAACATTTTTATGGAAAAATAATCGTGCAACCATTTTTTTATATTCAAATAGCACTTTTTTAGATAACGAAAATAACATTTTTATATGAAAGTAGTAAAACAACTTTATTAACAATAAAAATAGCATATTTACACCGAAATTTTTTTAGACAATTTTTCATTGAGTGAACAAAAAATGTAAAATATATATTTGTTAATGAATTTAGGTGGTAAAAAATGTAGACTGTAATCACTGCATCACTGTACTCGAAAAAAAACAGCTTGAACAAAGGACGGTACACAATATTTGTTAAAAAATTATAATGAAAAGTTATTTTTATATAAAAAAATTTTAATTTTGGAATTTGCGTTGTTTCTTGATCAAAGCGAAGGAAATCGTGGGTAAGTAAAATACAAAAAAAATAGACAAAGAGCAGATATAGCAGCGTGATTATTGCGTGAACAGAATTGTTGATCATTTTATTGTTTTGACTTACTATGATTAATGCCGGACTCGGTGTCTAGGTGTGTTGTGGCCGTTGAAAGTCAGCACCGGGAACGAAAGAACGTGCAAAGTTAAATTCACGAGTCCAAGGTCATTTGTGCATTATTTTGTCCTGCTTTATTCTATTGAAGCTTCCCTTGCGCACCAAACTAATTATTAAACAATTTGTACAACGAAGATATGTGCTTCGAATCAAAATTAGGGTAACGAGAGCTGTCAGCGTGATTCATACTCGTGGGATCCACTTTCATTCAAGTATTCAAAATTTATTCGTTTAATTTTTTCCTAAAGAAATCAGAAAAAGAAAATTAATTTTTACATACGCTATTTTTTATAGCGATCTCAAAGTTTTCATAATTATTGGGGAATCTTTGAATGATTACATATACATAATAACATTTCAGCAAAATTTTCAATGTTTAAGTATCGAATGATAATAAAATTCAAATCGTATGGTTCATCTTACTTCCAAAATTTTTTTTGGCTAAAAAACCGGAAAGATAAAATTAGTTTCTAGAAAAGTTTCGAATTTGAACGAAGTCTCAAAGGTTCAACCTATGGTAACTCGGTGGGAAAAAATGATACAGCAACCTCTTTAGGCTCATTTTAAAGGGCAACTCCTCTACTTTCACTTTCCTGAGTTGCATCATTTTCTCGCATTGAAAATTCAGCCTGAAAGCAAAGCCTGTTTTTTCTTCGAGAATCTGACAAAATCATTCTAAACGAGTTTTAAAAAATTAGCGTGGCGACACCACGAATGCGAAGAGTAAAGTCTGCCCGTTGGAATGAGTATATAAAATCGCACATGTGATTCTCCGTGGCCGTTCATATCGCGGTCTGAATGGATAGTGCGCCAAAAAACCGATGTTTTTCCTGAAAGAATCTCGCCGCAATAAACAATAATTCTAAGCATCGTTCCGGCCGATGGAATGCATAATTAATTCCACGGGATTAAACGGCGTGACGCGGCGTCACGTGTTGCGAAACCCTTGGCGAGCCTCGTTTAAACAATTTCGCGTTCGAAACGCAGCTGCCGCGCGGCCTGGCAAGCGTCGAATTATGAAACGGCGGCGACGCCGATTTTTTCCTATATAAGAGCAGAAGTTTCGAGGCGGCGCTCGGTGACTCAGAAACTACTCGAGTGACTCAAAGCCGAGTTAGGCCGATAAGTGGATCGTTTCGCTGAAAAAGGAGAGATCCTTCAAGAGCCAGTGATCTATGATGGCCTATCGCGATCGGAGAACAGACTCACAGTATTCAACAGTCTCGCAACCGGCCCCGACCGACGCGTTCAATTACGCAACAACTTTTACGCGCCAAAATCGAAAATCCAAAATTTCTTCGACTTTCTTAACACGCTGACACGTACAGTTTAAAATTCTCTATTACAAAAAGTACTGGACTATTTATGGCTAAAAACTAAATAAGAAATTGCATTGAAAATATATAATTTCATTTAAGAAAATACAGTTGAACTTTCGTATAATTTCTATGTATGAATCCATAAAAAAACTGCTAGTGGTAAATTGTGTGGTTCATGAGATCATTGAATTTTTATTTGAAATATTTTTCTGTGTCGGCAACGGTTTTGTAAATATTTGACTGATATGAACGGGACCCCCTTCATGTATATATACTTGTAAATTCCTTTTAAAAAAAGAGGAAGGAATAGTCAAGTATTAAAAATGGCGAATTTATATGTCAAAGAATAATAGATTATAAATGTTGATTCTAAAATCTATATTCATCTCCTCATTTAATTAATCGAGTTCTTCAATAAATTAGTCCCAATTTATAAGGAATTTCACAAACCGAAATAAGATAAAATATTTTGGGTGAAAGTGCTGAGTGAGTTGTGAAAGAGAAAGTCCTGCGGAATTTATCGACCGTGGTCGGTAAGGTAGAGCCACGGCGCGCGAAAATTTGAATTTAGAAACACAGGAATTATCTGATTGAGTCTCAAAAATCCGGAGAATCTAAAGAAAAAATATGAGCAGACGATTTGGAGAGTCTTTTTCACACAAACCCACTGAAACAGGATAAGCAAAAGAAAAATTATAAAAAGTAAGGAAGAAGAATGCAGATCAAATTCCAGGAAGATAAAATACTGAGTTTGTTTGCTTCTGCCTGTTGGAATAAGTGACTCACTGTTTTGTTTATATAAACTGTCATCGGAAACTCGTTATCACTTGTAAGATAATGATAAAAATTGTAATATTGTGGAACTTTGAATTTCGAGTTTGTAAAAAATATATACAAATGTGTTCTACAGTTTTCCATGGTTATCTATAAATAAGCTTCGATTACAGAGTGTACGGAGAGGAAACTCAGTGCGGGGAAAAGTTCTTTTTGTAGCAATTGAGAAAAAATGGCTACTATAAAAATAGTTGAAAAAAATATAGACTAGCGAGGAAAGTATGTACAATTACACTTTTCGTAGATGCAATTCTGTGATTGTATATGTGTAAATACCGTTGCACTTCTGTACACAAGTAAAATAACACCTTAGAAAAATGCACTCTCTGGGTTTTTACATCTGCTATGAATCTAGCGAACTCCCCAAATAGATTCGGGGAAAATAGTCCAACCAGAGCAGGTCTCCAATCAAATTAGTCTTGGAAAAAGAGATGAAACCTGGAAGCATTTCGTGATTGGCTTACCGCGTTCGATTTTGGCTTTGAGGCAGCAACGTACGCCAAATATTGGATCACTTTCTTCGTGTTTTCGGTTTTTCCCGCGCCGGACTCGCCGGTGCATAAAATCGACTGGTCCTCTCGATCTGTTAACAGAATTGCCAGGAAAACATTAATCTATATCTAAGTATTCGACGTCTTTGTTAATCTGTATTTGTCCCATTTGTCTCTCTCATTTACTTTTATTGTAATCTAGAAACTTTACGATTTATTATTATCTCATTTAATAGTTTATTTTTATATACTTAGCGATACTTCGTGAAAAATTGAACAGAAAATGTGGAGTAGCATTTTTTTTATGCAATGCTTAGTTTCAAAGCAATTCAAGTTTAAAGACCTCTTAAGTTTCAAACTGAGCGCGCTGTCAGGTCACGTGACGCGCCGCTTCCCTGTCCTCGTCTAGCTGTGTGGACGGGCTATGCCAATTTTGAAACTTGATTTACTCAAAAACTAAGACTTCAATAATTTTTGTGTTGGGCATCGAATGATGTCCTTTTTTTAGCAGAAAAAATAGATGGATCGGTTTAATTACCCTGAAGCATGGAACGGTATGCAGTATCGGTGATGGCGAAAACATGGGGTGGAACCTCGTGTCTTTTGATACCCTTGTACCTCTCCATTATCTTTTCCGTGTAGATTGACAGTCTCTTGTATGGGTTCACAACCACGCAGAAGAGTCCGGAATATGTCTGCAATCACATAATTGATGTCGTAAGTAATTATACCATGAGGAAAAAATTTGGTGATTGATGAGTATGTATACTTCTGTTTCTAATTGGTCTTTTGTAGAAAGAGTTTATCTATAGGGTGATTCTGTTATGTTTTGATGAATAATTTGGTGTATTATCAACTAAAAACTACAGCCTCGTCGAAAAACATTTATCAAGTAGTCAATGATACAGGATTAATTAGTGACCAGTAATTAGACTGTTAATCACTGTGTAATCATATAACTTAATAACATTATAGTGTGGCATAATTACCATTGTGCAATTACAATCTCAATTAGTGTAGGATTTTCTTTATATTATCAGCTCATTTAGAAAATAAGATTATTCAAATCTTGAATTTAATGCGGATAGAAATGACTAAAATTAATTACGTGGTAAAACTGCCACTGATCAATTCTGATTTCAATCGGAATATTTATTTGTTTATATTTTTTCACTCCGCTTAAAATGACAAGATCAATAAAGATTGGTATATAATAAAATGAAAAATTTCTTGTAAGATATTAAAAGTTGTACTGATTTCCCATTTTTCTTTTCAACACTATAGCATTGGCGAGACCCTTGCTGGCTTTAACGCCGCATGAATAATTTACGAGTTGAACGAAAAGAAAAGATAAAGTGTGCGTCACCATTCAAGAAAGATGAGCAAGCGGATCAGTTTACACTTTACACAAATTCATGCCGACGTGTAACCCTGAAAATATGTCGTTTAGAAAGCGGCTCATGATATTTTTCCGATTTTTCTAAGCTCTTATTAAACATTGATTATATCTACTGGCAATTTATTTCCGAATTATTTTTTACTTACTGAGAATAATCTAAAATTTATTTCTCAACATTTTAAAGTCATTCATATTTTCCTTTCATCTACTTCCATTTACATATTTTAAATTTTTACTGTGTTCAAAATGATCTAGAATTTATAACTTGATTTTTTTCCAATTATTCATTTTAAACTTTCATCTTCTCGAGTATTTTCTAAACTTCATTTTTAAAACTAAATAAAGCTATTGATTTTCCTGAGAGTTTTTTAGGATTTATTGTTTGAACAAAGATTGTTTGTTTTCGAGATATTGTATATATAGAACAGTTGTTCAAGAAGGCTCTCCCTGAACAGAGCACTTGCAACAATAGTCAGCGAGATAGCAATGGTACCGGTAGTGGTTTGATAAGAGGTTAAATAACTCTTGTTCGCCTCAGTACTACAGATAAGAGGATAAAGGCAGGTTCATGGTGTCTTCACTGAAATAAACCGATGACCTAATAATCACTGGCAATAATCTTATTGTCACGCAACATGGACCTTGTATTGTCAACTGCAGACTATGTCCCGATTATATCTCCAGAAATTTCTAGTCTTAATAATACTAAAACTAAAATAGAATTAAATACTACTATCTTAAAACAGTGACCAAAATATAAGAAAATCAACAGTTTAAAT
Source organism: Lasioglossum marginatum (assembly GCA_028455795.1). Taxonomy (NCBI): domain Eukaryota; kingdom Metazoa; phylum Arthropoda; class Insecta; order Hymenoptera; family Halictidae; genus Lasioglossum; species Lasioglossum marginatum. Next base: position 702,813 of record CM052274.1, read on the forward strand.
ATATAATTAAATAAATCAATTTGTTAACATTGCTACGGTTAACAGAGGTCAGAGAAAAAACTGTTCACAGTAAAGTGGTAATCCACGGCTATTTGATTCCTTTTTTTTTTAAACAGAACTCCCTCTCCTCCGAAGGGACTCCGAAACCGGTCTCTCCGTGAGTGTTGTGTCGTCGACCTGCCTAACATTCCTGCTTATAGAGCTTACTAACAATCACCGCCTCCAACTCCCTCTTAAGGAAAACTGCATCTTTCCTTTTATTGACTCTATCAAACGCCAATAAGCAACTGCATTATTCATTCCGCTCTGCGATAAATACGATCTGTTATAAATCCACCGTAATTGGATGAAAATGGAATATTGAAATCCTGTTTTAAAATTCGACGAAAAAAAGAAAGTCCCATAAATCACGTTGCAACGGTGCATCCTCTTGCATTTTGTGCGAGAGAAAATCCAAAACGAGTTCTGGGAACCTTGAGATTCCTCTCCTTTTTTTGAAGCACACTTTTCCTTCGACCGATAAAGAGACACTCGGCTGCATTGAATTTAAATTAATGAAACAGAATCTCTAAAAATAAAAAAGAATGAAACGAAATTTCAGAAAACGAAAAGACATTCATCAAAATGTCTTTCACTGTCTTTGCTATCGTTCTTTATATGTATATAAAATAAAATTGTCATGAAATAAGAGATAAGCAAAATGTAATTATGAAAAATACGAAAAATTTCAAATACAATTATACAAGGTAAGAAAAATATGAAATATTATAAATTGTAAAAAGAAAAGAAATGATAAATAACATTGTAAGAAATAAAATGCAATTTTAGAAAGCAAGAAGCAAATAAACTGAAATTAAACAACGTCAGAAGAGATAAAATATCAAGAAACAGGAACACATAAAATCTCATTTAATTGAATTCATAAAAGGTCATAAATGTACAGGGTGATTCACCAAACTGGCTGCCATCGTTTTCCTGAAATTGGCTGGTGGACTTTAACGCCTTTAAAGGGAAAGTTGCATAATTTAAGAGACGTGCACAATGCATCCAATTTTTGCAACGGTGTGTTTCAACTCTTTCGAGCCGCGACTTCTCTCCCAAATTAAAAAACCATGATATAAGAGCAGAAAAATGATTGCTATGATGAGTTCCTCGTGACGTCACGAAGGTTTGTGAAATAGAAAGTTCATGAGGCACGCGTTCCCGGTATGGTGACGCATAACCACGGAAATTTGTGAATCCCCATCACTCTTATTTCTTTTTCCCGGTTTCCTCAAGTTCGAGGGGGAGTAAACGAGACTTATGGCAACGAAAAATTCCAGAACAAGTGGATTATGGTCCATTGGTCCAGTGATGTTTTTAAGTCGACTCAGAGGAAGCTGCACGCGGTCGATTCAAACGTGCAAATCTTTTTTCGGACTAGCTAACCTTTTCGGTTGCTCAGATCTTCATCTGATGGATCTTGGCTCGCGCACACGCTTCTGGATCCGATCTAGCGATCCAAAACAGGCCTAAAATCTTCTGGTATTTTATTCATGTAATCGTCAATAATTTTTCTATTTCTTCCGGCGTTCAATTTTTGCAATTCTACAGCTTCTCTTCAAATTGTCGTAACTATATTATCAAACTGTCATAACTATGTGGAAAACAATCAAACAGCAATCTACCTGTGCTCATTTTAAAGGGTGAGATCTCTTCTTTTTGCCTGATCCAAATTAAATCTTTTTTTAAATGTTGTTGCACCAAGAAACAAGATAGAGAGTAAAATCAGGACGTTTTCCAATTTTCCAAATTGAATCGTCTCTACGATAGTCAAAAAATTCTTTTCCTGGATCAAACCACCACCGATTTAAATACCGAAATCTATTCTTTGTGAGGAGTTCACCAAATTTTATCGATGATTTTTTTATTGTCGCTTTATCGTGCTTCGAACGGAGAGTGCACCACGTGAGATTTTCAATGCAAAACGCTCTCTTAATGCCTTACTGGAGAAGTAACTTATAAAGAGAGCAACTTAGGCTAACTGAAAGTAGAAACTTCGCCTTTTACAATGATCCTAAGTAGATTATGATTCGATCATTTTTCACGAAGCTGTAATAGTGTAAACATTGTAAAGAGGTTTCAACCTAAAATTTTGAAGGAAAACACATCTCCAAAAATTCGACAGTTATGTGGTACACTTAAATATTTCTAAGAAAATCAACTTAGAGGTGATAAGAGTAGAGACTCGGTCCTTTAAATTGAGTCTAAGTAGATGATTTCCACATTCTTTTCCACGAAAGTTATTCAAATAAATAAAGACGTATCACTCTAAAAATGAAAAGACCTTGAAGACCTTCTCTATATTGCTCGCTATTTGGTACAGAACTATTTCGAAAGAAATGAACTTGAGGATGCTAAAAGTACAAAATTCGCCCTTTATTTTGAGCCTAAGTAGACAATTCTCTCATTTTTCTTCACAGAGCTGTAACGGTTTGAATGTTACCAATGCATCACCTTTAAAAATTCGGCAACCCAATTGTGACCATACTGAAACGGGGAAAAATGGTAAAAAGGAAGTCGAGCCTCGCTGGGAAGGAAGAAGGAAGAAGTTGGCGTTGTTAGAGGGGGGATATGGGTGTGTGACGAAGCGTGTACAGCGAATCTATCCCGGAATCTGTGCGGTTTCGTCAGAGAGTTCGGTTTCTTTCCTAAGAAGACCGAAACTGTTTGTTGACTATAAATGGCACGAAGTCTTCAGCGAAACTGAAGCTCTTTCTCTTTCCCTCTTTTACTCGCGGTCGGCATGGTGTACAGTATAGTGAGCCGGCGTTTATGGCACCGCGAGGAAGCGGGTTAAGGACACTGCTCCTTATAAGGATTCCTCCTTGATCGGTCTCATTCTCTTTACTTCTCGCTTAAATTTGATAGATCGAGATGCGTTACAGCTGCTGCGCTCCGATCTACTTTTACGCTAATTACGACCGCTATGCTGCACACCGATTTTCTCGCCGCGGATATTGAAGTTCAAACTTCGCTTCACAATTTACCCGAATAAGTATAACATTCTATGAAATACACTGTGGAACCAAATTGAATAATTGCTGAATTATTTCTGTTTATATACATGATCCTTCAAAAATTACTAGAATTGTATTTTTTATGGAAATGACCCCCAAGAAATTACTAATTACATCTACTTATAAACATGCCCCTAAAAAATTGATGAATTATTTCTTTTTATGCATACGCACCTCAAAAAAAATTACAAAGTTAAAGCAATTATGCATATTCTTCATTATATGACAATAGATAAACGTATCTAATCCATCCTTAATTAGTTATAAAATTAATCTTAATTATTGGAGCCATAAACAATATTCTGACGAGAGTCTTATTCAAATTTCTTAAAATCAGTTCAGTAAACAAATGTTCGACACTCTGTGGATCACTTGAATTTTTATTTTCTGGATGATCTTGTAAATCATATTCAATACTAATCATAACTGGAACAAATTTTGAACAGTGCTGTAGCTGTAGCTATATTTACAAATCTACCAATTTTAATCGAACTTTTTCGGCGGTCTAGATGGCAGAGATTCGTATGATTTCAAAACATTGCACGGAATGCGATATATTGCGGATCGAAAGAAGAAAAATCAGCACGTACGAGGCACATGCATGACGTCATTCCTTCGTGTCCTAGAATGCCTGCCATACGTAAGCAGATATTTCTATATCGTAAGGCCCAATCGACACTCAAATTCTTTTTTAATTGATCCCGACGAAAATCGAAAGGTTCTTCGCCGGATCCGAGTCCTGTGGAACCTCTATTATCGAAACACCCGTTATCTAGACGCTACATCTATTATGCCACCTTACAAGTAACGCAAATGATTCCATATTTATAAATTTCATTTCACGTTTTATCATCTCTTACTTCATATTTATAAACATGATTATATACCACACTTTTGTAAGACAACAATCACGCTTTGAAGATTTTTGGAAATTCGCCACTACTTATGGCGTCATTTGACATTGTTTGTTGTCTGAGCTCATTCGAATTTCGGCGAATAAAAATTATAAGTTTGAAATATTTTTTATGCTCGCACACTGTTCCTTTCCTCGTTCGATCCTCGATGCTCCCCTAATCGCTGGAAACTTTGTACAACCGTATCTCGTGTAACCGCAGATTACATAGTGTGGATACATAAGTTGCACAAAATTCCCGGTGATAATAAAATTTGGAGAAAAACGATTAAGCCTGGAAGAAACCTTCTTCAGTTGACTTCTCAAAAAAATATTGAAAAGTTACTGCACGGTACTCTCTGTTGAAAGGATCGTTAACAATTAGTACATTATTTCTCCTTGAGCTACGACTCTTAACAAAGATAATAAAGTTATATTTTTGTAGAGATGGCCCCTAAAAAATGACTACACTATTTATTATTGTAGATATGACTTTTGAAAATTACTAGAATTAAATTCTTTATAAAAATCATCTTTAAATATTACTACTTCTCTTTATAGAAAGAACACTAAATAATTACTAAACAATTTATCTGTATACATATGACTCTTAACAACTTATTAGAATTGTTTTTTGAAGAAATGTCCCCCCAAAATTACTAAATTATTTCTCTTTTAGATATGAATGAAAAATGTTCCTGGCTTTATAATTCTTTATAAAAATGACCGTGCGATGACAGGAGAAAAAATCGAAATTCCTAGTCTTCCATACTAAAAAACACAGTGACTCAATGTTACGTGGAAGTAAGATAGGACAGTGGTATCAGTTACTGATAACACTTAAGAGACAGGACATATTGCGGTCGTCCAATAAACGAGAATTCTACCTTCCCTCCATTCAAAATGATTTTTCAAAGATCCAATAGCAATTATAACGTTTCCTGCGTTCGTTTGAGTTACCTCTGATAGCATCAACAAGTGAATGCTTTATCAGAGACTACTTAGACCTAATGATAGCTAATGCTTTTTCTATAATATGCTGTCTATGTATTTGCTAGCAGGCAGAATATTACTTTCCGCGATAAGAAAAGATAAGGATCATTAGAATGACCAGTGTTGCATCGAATAAGCGATTGTTAAGTGCAAACGCCTGCTAAATTGCAATTATATCTTGAAAGTAATTGCTTTTGTCGGAAAGACCGTATTTTCAACTTATGTAGATATTTTTTACATGAAACATATTGTCATGAAATATTTGATTCAGAAATGTTTTGGAAAGAAATATCAAATTTTCAATTTTGGTAATTACATTTTGGGAATTTCGGCAATTATATAAGTTTCTTTTACACAAGAAATAGTTTGTTGGTTATTTGAGAAAAAGAATGGGGCTATTCAAATTTTTCCTGTTGAGATTAGCAATCACCACTGTAATGTACTTCGTCCAAACTTATCAAAGGTGATAGCTGATTTACGACATTTACATACCTCCACTATGAAGATAGGTACAGTGATATGATAGTGAATGTCAAAAATAGTAGGCACTTACTAAATAATTAATAGGATAATCAAACCCTGCTAGATGTTTCGCTTAGGTCAGCACTACGTTTACAAATCTATGCACTTTTTTCAGTAATAAAAATCAAAAAACTAGTTATTTAACTTAAAATCGGAAATTTAACCGAAACCGAAAATTCACAAATTTAACTTGATGCCATTCTCAAAGAACAACATTTTTTTCTAATTTTCATGAAATAAAATGTTTCTCAATTTTCACGAATATAAAACTTGGTTTACATTGTCTCAATTATCTACAGTTTCAGTCATTATGATGAAATTACACCTTGCAAAGTACAAAAGTAAGAAAACACTTATATTGAAATGTTGGATACGTATGAAATTATTTTGCAAAATATGATATATTCAAAACAGTGTATAATTTTATGCATAACTTGTTTCGTATGAACTCAGTTTCTTTGAAATAATTGAGCATTGTTAATCTCAATCGCAATGAACTGAGAAATCTAGATAAGAAAATACTATATGATGCTAATTATAGATTAAAATCTGCTACAATATATATATTGTATCTGGCCAACTATCACAATAAAACATAGATGCGGAATCATAAATAAAATTAATAAAAGCTGCACCCATTGTACAACTATAATCAGGTCAAGTTTCTATTGTTTTTCGAATGAAACACATTCCTCAGATATTATCTAAGAATAAACCTTCTCACATTGAACAATAGTAATCATTGTCTTTGTGTCCACTATCATTCGATTTCCCAACTTTCATTAGTACAATCATAACTCCAATAGAGAAACTATAACAATTTTTAAAGAACTGTGATAAACAACTAAGGATTTATCTTAGTGAACTCATTACTCAATTGCAGATTTAGTTGTAAACCAACAAACTATCCAATTTAATATAATGTATGAATTTCTTTTGTAATTATCATATAAAATGAGGTTGTAAAGGTTCTTTCTGTAATGCAATCGTTCAGAAATCTGTTAACACGTTTGCTACCAGTGTTTGTTTCTATTTCGTAGTTACGACATTATACGAACTGCAACTTATCCTTTAAAATTCCTTAGCGTTATGTTGTGTCTTATCATTTCGAACAAAGAAACACTTAGGCGTGTCGATGAGAAATTTTCTTTACGTAAAAAATATAGCGTTACAAGAGTTACAAGAGTAAAACGTTACCGCAAGGAAGTAATAATCTCCTAGAATATCATGCTATGATTCTATCGTGTTATGATTCTAAGTAATAATGATACCGATAACAAACATATCAACAGTTCTCCTATAGACAAACTGGTAAGGGAGGAGCACTGTGTATGAACTTCACAACGCTACAGCTGATTCTACATTTCTGGAGCTCCCAAGGTTAAGAAAACCTCTGAATCACTATGCTACATTCCTGAAAGATACGGGAGCAAGTGCTACCTCTTGTCAAAACTCGTATGACAGTAAAGCAGTAAAATCTGTCAAACTCACATAGATGAGGCCGGAGTAGTATCTGTCTTTGAGGTTATGCAGCACGGAGGCTTCGTTGAGGCACGTCAGTTCGGCCATATCCTCAACCTTGTCGTACTTAGGCGGGTTCATTTTCTGGATATCGTCCTTGGCGACGAGCACGCGTTTCCCCGTCTCGGCGATCTCGACCTCGACCTCGTCGCCACGCTCGCCTTTGATACCTGCCGCCACAAAGCCCTGGGTGTCGTGCGGCACCCACACGAGCTTCTTCTGTGTCCATTCCGCCTGGGTCGCCGGATCGTTGAAATTATTTCTGTCGACGGAAAGGAACCGTAGCTCGGGGTCCGAGTGGTCCACCCTCGAGTCGACGTCCGCCATTTTTGTTTTCGAGATCACTAGCTGCTCGAGCCGGCTTCAGGAACGAGCGATTCCAAGGACGATCCTCCAGAGACTGGCCGCTCCGTGACAGGGACGCACATGTAACTGTCCACACAAAACCGCTTTTTCCCCGTTGTTTCTTTCCAGTGTTTGTTCCTCGGCGGCGGCTCGGACAATGGCGAGGAGAGGCTCGAACGGCTCCTGGTCTGTTCTACTCCGAGGTACGTAGTTGTTCTACAGCCTTCAATGCTCCGAGAGATTGTTTTCTTTATCGCACCGCGCAGCCATCTTCTTTCTTCTTTCGAAGGAGTCCAGTGGTGGGAGATTGATAGGAAAATGCGTCGTACGGCGGCGCACGAGTCGACGCGTGACGTGGTCCTCGAGCGATCTCATTGGCCGGACCACGAGCACGCTAACCAATCAGAGACGTCAGAGTGTGATATATTTTCTGCGAGCAAGGTGCGCTTTCTATAATTTGTATCTGGTATGGTTTTTAGTGCATGCGTCGTATGCGGCGGTTTTAACCGTTATTTTAAGATATATAAATTTAAATGTGCAACACAGTTTTTCTGTAATCGAAGCAAAAATGTATTCTATATTGGAATTTTATATTGATGCCAATTTCGATGCATTACTTTTGCTGTAACAGTATTCCATATTTTTGAATACGACCGTATAATCACGACCGTAGAGATGGCCGTGGCACAATATTTAGTTTTGATTGTGAAGTTTATATAAATGTCCTGCTTGAAACTATTCATTTAAAAGTTCAAGCTAAAGATAACGGTAGAATATGAGTGGAATTTATTTCAGTCATACTACCTGTTATGATACAATAATAATAAACGCCATCTGAAAATGAAAACCGTTGACTTGATTAATCACAATGTGTTGTTCGCATGCGCGTTTGAATCATGCACGTAATAAAGCTGGGACGCTTGGAGTATGGAAAACTTCCACTACGCATGCGTCAAGTATGCAATTGGAACGAAATTTAAAAACACATTCGAATGTGAAGATCATGTCACGTAACAATTTGATACTTCACAAACTAAAGTTCGTTGTAAAAATATTTCAAATAAATTGTTTCGGGAAGATATCTTATGGCTTATGACGGTCACAAATCTTCTCTAGATGGACGTGCTTAATTCAGTATAGCTGCGCTAAATTTTGTATGGCACTAAGTGACCTTGGAAGAGGAGAGTGTATAGTTCTCTCCGAAACAAAATAAGAAACAATGTCCGAGACCAACACTAACGCTACCAAATCAAGGGATTTAAGAGATAAATAGTGGGGGAAATGCTATAGCCAGAACCGAGTAACGTCACGAGCTACTGTGAGCCAGTAACGTTGCAATACGTGCTGAGGGTGGGAAAGGAAAGCATAGCTAGGTTAGGTAGATACGTGGAATATACCCGCCACTATTGGTACGTTGGTCGAATAATCCTCGGAACGTGACGTCATGTAATCCCACGCAGTGATGCTAATCGTGGGACGACTCCAACGACTCTCAAATAGACGGCTCCCACTCTGACGTACCCCACCTTCCACTCAGTGCTTCGATATGGACCGGGGCCAACTTTTCTCGCGCATGCGCGGCAATTTTTGCCTCAGTAAAGTAAAATTCTCGATAAAAAGAGGTACCTTGAGCACCCCGCAGAATTTTAAAAAATTGGTCTGATTTGATTCTGAAAAATGAATGTATAACATGTGTATTTGTGTATATTTTGTAACTCTTAGGACACGTCCTGGAGTCTTTTAGCCCGGAAAAGATTGTTTCGGTACATTCCCGCCAATATAATTGCCTCAGGGCTCTGTTATCTCATCATTGCTCATCATCGTAATATAATATAGATACGTCACTGTTTTGGCCGCGCATGTGCATGAAATCTTGCACAATATCTCAGCTGTGTTACTGATCCCACGGAGGGAATTTTGCGGCAACGCTGCTGGTTACAACGCTGACAACTGAGAATGTCTGTATCTTTTTGAAGTTTCCATAGCGATTTGCTTTGCTACAGTAATTTTGTTGGAAAACTGCTCAACATGAGTAGCGCCGGTTCGAGTAAGTTTGTAACTATTTATATACTCAACCCTTTTCGGTCGAAGTGTGGGAATTTCCCGGGAAAATAATCCCTGTCTGAAGTGCTATGGCCGAAGATTATTAATATTTAAATTTTAATATACAGTCAACCGCGTATCTTCAACTTTTCGAAAAGTGAATCAAGTGATTTTTTTTTAATACTGTTCCATATAGAAAAATTCGAAAACGTAATCTTCAGCATTTTCTTTAGTATTTCGACAAATTGAAATTTTTATAAAGTTCCTTCATCACATCGTCTAGTTTCTAGTTAACTAATTCTACTATGTTCTCCAAAAAATCCAATATAAACCATTATAAAAAATGCAGTGTAGAACAAAACACATAAGTTTGTTTATTTGTGAAGCAAAAATGGCTGGGTGTGGAACATGGTAAATAATTTATTCTGCTTTAAAGAGTAGTCAAAGATTTATACGATTAACTGTATAATCTGTGACAACTAATCAATAATTTATATTTTATGAACAGATAGTACTAACAACATATCGCCACCAGCGAAGAAGAAAGTGTACAAGAAGAACTTTTGTGAGCATTGGCTCAATGAACCTATCTTCGCATCATGGTTGGAAAGGTACAATGGCAATGTATATAATGCGAGGTGCAAAGCATGCAATACTAACTTCAAAGGTGGAAAAAGCGAGCTACTGAGGCATGTAAAAACAACAGTTCATGCTATACAAATGCAACGATTACGTACCTCAAGCAAAGCTGGAACTAAGTCAAAGTATACATTGGGTATTATTGAATACTGCGAATACTTTACAAGTGATATTGCAAGACTGTTTGTTTAATTTCTTTTCCAGTAAAACGTACTATGAAGAGAACAGTTGTGCTAGTCGCATTGCCAATTGCAAAATCGTAAGTAGCGAAAATTTTTGTTTGTAGATTTCAAAATATATAAAATATATTTTTACAGGAAAAAGTTATCGATCTTCGAAGCGACACGTTAACAAAGCCAACAAAGAAAATGAGGGAAGCAATGGCCAATGCAGAAGTTGGTGACGATGTTTTCTCCGAGGATCCAACAGTTCTAAGTAAACATAACAGTTAACAAATCTATTCAGTTAGTATTACACTAAAAAATTTTACTAACTTCTATTGACGTTTTATTAAATTATGAATTTATAGTACTGGAAGAGAAAGCAGCTGATATGCTCGAAATGGAAGCAGCTTTATTTGTGTCCTCTGGGACAATGGGAAACTTAATTGCCAGTAAGCACAGTATACTTCAATCTAATAATTCACCAAATTTCTTTTATTATCTTAATTTTGTTAAATTTAAGTCATGAATCATTGCGATGTCAGAGGAAGCAAGGCATACTGCGGCAGTGATGCTCATTGTATGCTCCATGAACAGTGTAGTGTAGCCCAATTGACAGGAGTGATTCTTCGACCTTTACAAAACAATCCTGATGGCACATTTAACATTCAAGAACTACAATCCAATCTCCGAAAGGACAGAGACCATGAGCCAATTTCAAAACTGGTTATAATAGAAAATACAATCAATGGAAAAATAGTTCCACAGAATTGGATCACGGAACTAATTGATTTCTGTAAGGATTATAATCTGAAGTTGCACATGGATGGGGCAAGACTATGGAATGCAAGTGTGGGATCTGGAAAGTCTGCTGCAGAGATCGTTGCAGGTTTTGACTCTGTTACTTTCTGTCTCAGCAAAGGTTTAGGTACACTTTCCCTAATTTTTCTTTTAAAAATTAACTAGATACATTTCGCTTTGTTTAACCTTAAATTATTTTGTTTAGGTGCTCCTGTGGGTTCTGTGCTCTGTGGGAGCAAGGAGTTTATAGAAAAAGCCAGGAGAGTGCGAAAGATACTGGGGGGAGGAATGAGACAAGTTGGTATTATAGCAGCAGCTGGAATAGTTGCTCTCAATGACATGATTCCAATTTTGAAAGAAGACCATAGAAAAGCTTCTGAATTTGCTAAATCGATAAAAGACACTGCATTAAGTACTTTATTTCGAGGAAAACCAGTGTTTCTAGTGGATTTAGACATAGTACAAACGAATATGGTTTTCGTTAAGGTCAACACAAGTGTTACCACTGCCATGAACTTTGCGAGCCGCTTACGAGAAATCTGCATAGATTACAAAGATGATATAATCGTCAAATGCTTCGCTTTGAATGATTCGACTGCCAGGTTTGTATTTTATCATGAAATTACGGATAAACAATTATCGTTGGCTATCAAGAAAGTTAAGCATGTCATGGTGACTTTGTGCGCCGATAGTTGATGAGTGTTTGTTATTCTTATATTGTATACATTCAATAAATGTTTATTGGTAAATGGTTTAAAAACATCATTGAAACAAATTTAATGTATGGTATATATAACATCACTTTTTCAATTCTAAGCTTGATATTATTTTTAACTTTAATATAATTTTATAGACTGTATTTCCATAGAATAATAATGATTACTAGTAGTAATTTTAGTGGCTCAAAAAGATATGCAAAATTATACAAGGAACGTTTTACTACAGACAAGATCTCGTCTGTGGTTTTACGCGCGCGCGTATACATATCTACATATTCAGAAATACATGAAATCCTGAATGGATTCCTACAGTACCGGCTTCAGTCGGCAAGTATGGTTGTGACACGAGAATGGTAATGAAAAAGTCCAATGGGTAGCTTGTCTATGTTTCTGTCAGTACTATAAATTCCTATACCGTAAAATTGTTCGAGATATTTCTTCTACAACATTTTTCGTCTATGCTTTGCAGTACATCGCCAAAGACTGACATTCTGGTGAATGTATCGCTAAAAATATTTTGAAAATATCGTGAACGTTTTGTATGAAATATGTAAAATAGTTAAAAAGAATTTACTTGAGAAGAATCTTCTAATTGCATGTATGTATATAGAAATTAATCTTTATCTATAATGCGTTTTACGTTTGTTTTGAGCTGTTTGAACAATTACAAAAACAGTCGAAGGAAATATTTGAAAAAAGGAAAAATATGTATATTTGATATTTTATAATGACTTTACATTATTTCCCAAAATTTTTCATCGAATTTATACAATATGTCGTATAATATGTAAAGTTTGATAAACATTGAATTATAGAGTAGTAATCGACACGAGAAAGGTATTTATATGCAAAATCTTTACTGAGCGGAATATTTACAAAATCAGTCGAAAATTGTTTCTTGAAATATTTATTTCGAAAAACATTAGTTTACACGTGTTACATGTGTTTAGTATAATATACGAATGTAATGAACAGCTGTTATGACAGGCCATAATAATTATATATGTACCAAGGCACAGTGAAATTAATACTAGAGTCAACAATATGTAACAAGCAGAAACACAAATTAACAAGTATGCATGCATTCGTAAAAATTGTTTACATGCATAAAAATTTAGAAAACCTTGATGATAAAAACCGTAAAAATTGTCAAAATATTTCGTTAGTATCTAACAAATAAAAATTCATCAGAAAATCTACAAAAAGTAATGAAAATATCCCAAAACTGCTATTGCAAAAATTGCTCAGACGTTACGTCAGAGTGCCAAAAATTTTAAAACGTCATCAACGGACCCAGTTTCGTCAATCCCAAGCCAGCAATAACTTTCGAAAAATCGAACAAGTATCTCAATATATCTTTTCATACTTTTGCCTATATCAAATTTAAATAAATCCCAGTAATAAGACCAGAATTGATTTAAATTTCAATTATCATAAACATCGACTTTCCCCAATTCAAAATTCTGATCTCAATATTTTCTATTATTTCCTCAGCTTCCTGTAATTTATCGTAAATATGTTTCTATTGTAACTTATATTTAAGCAGATTTAACAAAACATCAAAGGGCAGAATCGGCACTGCCGCATGCCGTAACGCGCTCAGGACAAGAGGGAATCAAGAAGGTCTCCCCAGCAACAGAATCACGTGAGTGAAGTGGCGGCTGCGAGAGGCAACAGCGTCGCGCGCAGGCCCGTAACGCTCTAGCCAATCGGGGCGGTTGGCAACTGACGGCGGGATGAGACGGGTGACCGGATTGGCCAGTCGGTCTTCGCGAGCTGCGCGGTGGGGCAACGGATAAACAGATTTCAAAGTTCTCGAGGCGGTCGCCGCGGACGGTCACACGGACCGATTACGCGTGTTTGCTTGGTGTCATCGGACAGTAATCGAAGACGGTAAGTGATCCGTACAATGTCGATCGGAAATACAAGCGACAAGTGAGACCGAGGGCAACCAGCGACTTCCCATCTCCATTAACTTTTGTTCACGACTTCATGGTTTCGTGAAGTGACTTCGATGTTGTCTGCCAGTTTCCCGCGCGACGCACGTGAGCGTGGCGAGTGGGGAGTGTAGCGAGACTTTGAGTTTGTGGTGCGCAACGAATCTATGAAATCAAAGTTAATATGCCTCTAATCTGAAGAATTAAGAGAATATAATGGATTCGATGGAGAGCATAAACATCGGCGAAACGCCGCACTCGAGCACTTCGCATGACAGCGTCGACAGCGGCTACCTGACGCTGACTCCTCATTCATTCACTCCTGTCTCAGGATGCCGGTCCAGGGCGTCTTGCATCACCAACAAAAGGCACCACAGAGCCAGGATCGATCCTCTGCAATCTGAACGCGCTCAAAGGTACAGATCTAAATTAAACCAAGCGTCAGAGAGCTTGAACAGAGACAGTCTACTGGACCAGACATGTATGAGTGATAATTACGAGTCGATGAATGAGAGTACAGGTTGCAAACGTAGAACATGGAGGACCACAGTGCCCATAACTCCTGCCTCAAGGTTACAACTGCTGTCGCCTCCTCCTTCACCGGCTATACCCTCTTCTTCGTTTGTCGCCTGCGAGCCCGTAGAGGAGGATGTGGAGATGAAGCTAGTCGTTGTATCCCAGAGCACTCCCCATGCACCTAGACTTAAAACTCCGCCACCTGTTCCTAGGATCGTAGTTTCTCCAAGTTGCAGAGTGGCCAGTCCTACCTCGGCAGACAATGCTAAGCTCAGTCAGCTTTCCATTGCTGAAATCAAACCGAAACGGCTTGATTTCTCTCATAACGTGCTATTGCATCGTACTAGAGCAACTCCGGACTTCACTGGGAGAGAAACTGTAGATATATTGGCACTTTTAGGGGATAAGAGTAATCATTGGAGGATAGTGTCAAAGATCCTCTCACATCTTGCACCACAAGATCTTTGCTCTGTTAGCATGGTGTCCAAGACATGGAGAAGGATTTGTGTCAACGATTTCAAGGCTAATAACAGAAGATTGACTCATGTTATCCTTAGACAGAATGCGAAGGAGAATTTGAAATTGATTAAGAAGAACAAGATAGAGAGGAACCTTCAGGCTAGTCCTAAGAGCAGATACGCAAGGAAAGGATGTTTGCTAGAGGTGCAGAACCTGCTGAGGGTACCGAACGACCGGCAGCCACCTAGTAGTCCCCCAGTTTCCCCGAGCAAGGTCAAATTCCACTCATTTGTTAAGGTAGGTGATATGAATTTGAAAATGCTTTTGAAATTTTCAGGTATTGCTTGGAGTTTGGAAAGAAAGAATTTATGCTGTTTAGGATGTTGCTTGTTTGATAGGTGCTTTTAGGGAAGGAAAACCCTGTATGGTTTACCGAGTATTGGTTTAGCTAGTTTTCTTATTTGTAAGATGATTCTGGTCTTATTTGGAACTTGCTTTTTGCACAAAGAAACCACAGAATTGTGGAAGTATACTATACATAATATTTAATTGTGCATTCGAATTTCAATTATACAGTGATTCAGTTGAAATTTATACTTGAACATATAAATAAGCAGAGCTGTTTGTATTTCATGTATATTGTAATTTGATACACACTCGTGATTACAATGGTCAGCAGTATACTTGAATTAGTATACATAGAATTAGTATATTAGTATACTACAGTGTAAGCGAATTACAACATAATCGAATAATAATATAATTTAAATACAGAGGAATTGATTTGCAAATAATTGTAGTGCAATGTAATTAAATGACAATGTAGCTGTACTGGAGTGTAATTCAATTGCAGTTACAAATCACATTGATATTTAACTGAATGAGAAATCTGAAGTATATATACAATGTGATCCGATTGCTTCCTAATTATAATTCATACAGTAATTTAATACGAATTTTTCACAACCGATCCCAATGTTGCAAATTTAAATTAACATTGGCGTATTTCTGTTCTCTTCCTTCAAAAAGCAGGTCATAGTATAATTGCTATGATATGTAACTGGTATACAGAATTGTACCGGTCTATAGTGATAGTTTACGATTACGTGTTCGTATAAATACAACCGAACGATCTCGAGTGATGTTTGTATTTATGTTTGACGATTTATGGCCGCGACGGGATATTTGAAACCCACGGTTGGAGACATTGTATCGCGATTAGAACGGATTCGAACCGTCGAAAATAACCGTAGGTGTTGCTCTGGTCAACTAGTTTATTACACGTTACAATTAAACAAGCTTATATTAACATTAAACCTATCATGATCAAATGACCGGCATTTATTATTGCAATTATTGAAAGTATACATATCCATTTGTCGAAAATAATGGAATAAATTTCCTTCTCCAAGCATCTATTTTATATTGGAAATTGCCATTTTTATAAGGCAACATTTACCTATACTTTGAATGCTTGGTAGGTTTAGTATTAACAATTATATTAAGGTCGGAGGAATTAAATCAATTTAAATTTTTCGCGATGAATATAATAGAAATGAAGCAAAATTTTGAACCAAGCGATGATGCATGGTGAAACGTGATTAATTGGATTAGCAGTTAATAATACAAGCTAGTTTCACCATAATCGACTAATAATGATCTACACTGTTGAAATGTACAATGCGGGATGTAGCTAGGCTAAGCTACTGAAACCTATAATTAGGTTGCCGATTTTTTTTTCTCTTGTCGGCGTCCACGGTACCCATCAACGATTGTTTTTTTCGCGGACAGAAATTCGGGGAATAATCATGCCGCTATAATCATCTAGCCCACGGTTTCGTTGAACTGACCAGTGTATACACTAACGTTCAAAAGTTTGCAACTTGTTAAACTCTAGTAAATTTCTTATCACTAAAGTTTCAATTTTGATTTCACTAAATTATTCCGAATTTTAACAAATCCATATGCTCACGCATGCAACGAGCTGAAATCTGAGATCTGAGATTAAAATTTCTTTTGTTAATTTTTCAAATTAATTAATTGTAACAATAAGTTAACGATACACTTGTGTAATTTTAATATTCAAAGGCTAGACAATTTGTAGTGGTATACAATTTTTAAGATAGTTAATTCAGAAATGAAGAATATCGAGATTGTTTATAATTGAAAAAGGTTGCAGTGTCGAAACTTTTGAATGGTAGTGTAGGTCCTCCAGAGGTAATTTGCACAAGATTGAACTTCTCGAACTGAAGATAATTGTTCTGTTCGTGCGATCGCCTTCTTGACATTGATTTATAGTGATTTGCTCTCTGAAACGCCGCAACTCGGCCACATGACTTAGAATAATTTCAGCGTAATGAATTATGAAAATCATTTGAGCATAATCACTTTGTTGTAATGACTCCCTTGCATTACCACACCAGGAATTCAAATAAGAAACATTACCCTTGTTTCTTTTATTTCTGTATCTCCATTCGAAAAAGTCTTTTAAAAATAATTAAGATGCGCGGTAATTAAGAAATACAAATAACTTTGGGGCATAACTGAGAATTTTTGAGGCAAAAAGAACATTTTGGACTCGAAAAAAATCGCAATTTTTATTTTTATTAAAAAATTATAAAATTAATACAAAATTGTGAGGCATACAAGTTTCATATACTTTCGGATATGTTGTATTAATTTTTGTTCTTCAGCATATGCTGGATAAAATTTTCATTCATCTTCGAGGATGAGTTATGCGAGTCTCACCTTGATGATGCGAGCACACCTGCAGGTACCTGCCATTTGCACCTTGAGCTCACATCGGTGTGCATTTCTTCCCGCGATAGCTACAGATTACGGGGCAGACGGCGGCTTTGTTACAGCTCGGCGATAACAAAGCTTCTCTCTTTAGTGAAAGAGTGTGAGAAGGAGAGAGAATGATGCCAGGATAGTTGGTACTTCAAGGCCTCTGTTTATGTGCACTGCGATAACAAAGTACTCATTGGTTATCTTGATCGAGAGGAATTAATGTCGTCGCGAGTCTCACGCGAATTGGTTTATCACACTCACAAGTTGCTCTAATACTTCAACACTAGTTCCCTTTGTTGATTTTCCTCTACATAACAACGGTATTGTAGTACTGGATCAGAATCCTATAGATCCTTCAGTTTAAAATAAAGGATTCATTTCTGATTGTAAATACAGTAAATTCTCTATCGACGCAACAAGTCGGCAGGCGATCAACGCAACAAAAATATCCCCTCCACTGTGTAATCTGATCTCGGCTCGGGTATATCGGTGTGAACCACTACTAATGCGACGCGGAGAGTCGCAGTCGTCGGCACAGTTCAAAGGCCCGTGCGTCCTCACAATGTAACATCAATATTTAATCTTTTTTATTATTACTTTTTTTATGAAACCTTATAGGAGTGGTCTCATTACTCCTACTATATTAAGAGTCCAAAGGGGGCGTGGCTTCGCAGCTCTCAACTTCAACAGAGCCATTTGCCACTTATCTCGTAGGGGAATCTGTGCCCTATAAAACAATTTGTGCTCCACAGAGCATTATGTAGCCCTTGACAAGAAGCTAGCTAGAAGAGCTGGCTCGAAAAAATCGGCGAAAAATGTAGAAACTGACAGCAAAGGGAAGATAAAATGGCAAGCGAAATGAGACGTTATATTAATCGATTTAGCATAATTGACATTCAACCGCGCTACCGCGGTCCCTGAACGATGCCGATCTCACCATGCGCCTCCACATAAATATATTTTGCGCTCTCGCGGAGGTAGCGCGTGTTAACATTTTCATACGGACACGGGCCCGCGTGGCCCCGGGGAGTGTTCCCCAATAAAGTAAATCGAGGGATCGATACGAAGGGAGAAGGAAGGCCCTTTTCGACCCTTGGTGAGACTCTCTTGGTGAGCCACGAATCCTTGCCTTTGCGGCCGCCGCTTCTCAGCCCTCAGGCAAAAACCGGCCGCGGAGAACAATGCGAATATATTACAGTATTCCGTGCGCTGTAACAAAGAACCAGAACCCTGCCAGTCCCTTTGTCCTTTTTACGAGGCATGCCGGGAACGAGCGACACGCTAAATCGGTGCTCGATGCGATTACCGCGAAAATCGATCAGAAACTCTAAGCATGCTCACTGGGGTCTTGAAAAATTCTCATCCCCATAGCATACAGCCAGAAAGCCACTAGCACGAGTGTTTAGAAAATTTTATCCTGATGTTTTAAAAAAATTTTAACTTTTTTTCGCGGAGTTATGGCAGGTCAAATATCACGCACTTCTCAGCCAACGATAACTCTCGCTCTGCTTCGGTTCTTTCAACCTTGACCAATCTATGGGATGCCATAGAAAGTCGTCTCGTGGTGAGAAATTCAGACACCAATCTCTCCGCGGTTCCCATGTCCTTTTTTACGCTTTTTTTCCATAAGGTTTCGTTACCGTATAACTGGAACGCCATAAGAATTTCACACGGTGTAAACTTACACTGTAAAAAAAAAATCATTTCTTCTCAAATTCCATGAAAGTTTCATAATGAAAATTGCATATCTCGTGCACAAATTAATTTTCATTTTTTAAAACGTCATGTCTCCTATATACAGGGTGAATCACGAATCGTGATCAGTAAAGATTAGCCTGCTAATAAGCAGTCCGATCGAAAATGTTTTTATCAGGTATAGCATGGTTTTACAAATTACTGTTTTAATTTTTTTTACAAAAAATTTGCTATAATCACGTGAAAGTTCTCTTGAAACCATGCTATACCTGATAAAAACATTTTCGATCGGACAGCTAATAACAGAGTAATCTTTACTGATCACGATTCGTGATTCACCCTGTATATTATAGTATTATAGACGATAGCGGAATATTGTTTAGTTAACAATTTTTTAAAAGTATTTTGAATAATTTCATCTACTTTCTGCGGTCGTGAAAGATGACACGATAACCCGCGACCCTCATTACCTCGGAATTATGCGCAAAGGAGGAAGAGCTGAGGGAAAGGTCGAGGAAGGAAGTAGTTGTTTGATAATTAGCGACGGCAGGCAGGAACCGTTGAATAGCTTTATAAGATGACAGTTGGTGCGGGCGACTTCCTGCTGCAAGGAAGTCTCCTTCCAAGTCCTTTTTCCGGTGGGTGCTTCGAAATTTCCACCGGTGACACGGCCAATTCCGCCCCGCCGGATCTTGTTCTTACCTTTTGATCATTTCACCCGTCTCGAAACTATAGCTCGTAGCAATTCACCACTTCCTCCAACCCGTTATTCCCACTTTTATTAAATACAGCACAGTCTGTTGAACAATCCAAAAATAGTTTATACCCAGTAACTATTGCGATACGCGTTTGAAAAAATAATGAGGGGGACAAATTGCATGCTTTATAAACTTGCACATTTTTCGAATTTTTTGCAGCCAAGACAAAACTAAAAAGTTAGACAAAAATTCCCTAGAATGACTCTCTATGACCGCAACATACCTCGTTTTTTTTTTTTCAAAATTCTAGGATCCAGTTATCCGAGGAAAAATAATTTTCAAAATTCATGTTGCCAGATCAGATGAACAGAACTTTGAACTTTCTCGAATTTTTGCATCCAGAATTCACGGTCGAGAAATCGGAGAAAATGCCTAGAAATTTGTTAGTCCGCGTTAGTAATGTGCAAGTTTTTTCAGAATTTTTGAAACCGGATTAAAAGCCGAGAAAGTCTACCAACTGCGTAAATGGAAGTGATATAGCAGTTTTGTAGAATCCATGGGATTTGCCACGGTGAGGCAACGGTGCAATGGTATTATCAGGTACGTGTATTGACCCAGTAGCAGCTGGCCAGGTGTACGGCTCGTTTCTCGGTGTTTCATGAAGCGTAAAGTGGTCTGGTAACGGTCGGCGAAAGGGAGAGCGAGAGACGTTTTAGCGTAAAAGCGAGCAAAGCGAGCGTTGTGAATGAGCTAGGTTCGCAGAGAACGGTTACAGTCTGCATACAACCTTCCAGATAATCTATAGAAGCCGCGCGCGGACATGCGTCGTTGCAACTGCACGAGTTGCGTTCCGTTTCAATTAGAAGTGCAATCGCGCAATCGTTAGCAAGCTAATTGAATCTTATCGTCTGTGGTCTCGCGAATCCGTTCAATCAACCATTCATCACTGCAGTCCCTTTCTCTCGTACAACGATACGCGATCCACAGGATGCATATGCAATAGTCGCCGCTCTTGCATTCGATGCACGCAATTCGTTGCTGTAGTTAGATGCACTCTTCCTTTTTAAGAAGCATCCCTTCTTAAATTACATGGAATTTTTCTCCCACTCAAATACTTTACAAAATTCTGCAACGACGCAATCACGTTCACTCAGGTACACTAGAGATTTTGCCTCCTATTTTTTGGTTTAGAATTCTGGCTCGAACAACTTCGAAAAAGAAGAAACTTCTTTTTATAGAAGCATACATAGTACATACAGACTGTCTTTTTTTCTATTTTTTTACATTCCAAAATTCTAAAAACAAAATAAAAATTTGGAAAAGTCGAGATCTCTTATTACAGAAGTGCACGAGCTCATTTTAGAGAATATGTTTTCTCAATTTTTTTACATCCCAAAATTCTGAAAAAAATCTAGGATGTTGGAATCACCATGACGTGCGTTAGGGAATTTTTTCCGATTTTTCGGAAGCACCGGTAGTTGGAAAGCGATTTGCAACGGAGATGGACGGATCTCGGAGAAATTGCACCGCGAAAGTATCGGGCTGCAGTCAACGACAATAGCGTGACAAAGAAATAATTATGCATTCATGAAATTCAAGATGGACGCACATTTGTAGGCGATACGTAAGCACCATCCGATACGAGCGCGGTCCCTGCAACCCAATGAAACTTCTATCGTTTACAAAAAGGATAAGCGCCGTATGAAACTGCTTGCAGGATTTCGCAGAAGCCGCGGAGAAGTCGTCCCTCGAGGACGTATCAGGTCGGGTTTACAATGTACATTCGCAAGCCGATAACGTTGGCCTCTCGAGTAGCGATAGGCAGTCCGTTCGCACTGCAATTCCTAAACCAAAGTAATATTTCATATAGCTACGTTTTATTTAAAAACAATATTTAATAATTTATTCTATTTTAAAACAATATTGCATAGTTTACTTAACTGTTCAATATCTTTTGCTACCAGATTTTTGAGGGAATTGTAAACTTTCTTATAGTTAAAAATATTGTCATCTTCGAATTAAAAGTATGTGAAATCAAAAATGTTTCTAATAATAATGATAATATATTTCATAAATAATTAGATAAATAATTATTTGCTTCAGCTAAAAAAAATGTGTTGCCAAATATTTTAGTGTTTTTAATGTGCGACACTATCTTTTAATTTCATTTGAACTAAGTATCGTTAAAAGGTTCGAGAAATCGATGCTATCGGGATCGAGATCGCAGTCTTTGTTCTTCGAGGGTTGCTGGTATGTAATAACGAGCGCTCGAGCGCTCTGGTCCCACGATTCTCGGAGCACTATAAGCGCAAAAAGACTAGGAATGCTCCGATACCTCTGTAAACGCATTAAATCGCGCTGGGAGACCGCCATTATTAAATACAAAAACGATGTACCAGCCAGAAAATTCAAACAAAAATTACGGAAATCTTAGAAAAGGTCGTTTGTCAACTTAAACGCGAAATTCGTAGAAAATTGTCGTCGTAGAACGCTATTATTAAGCAAGAAGTTTAATTTAAATTTTCAATTTAAAAATAATACAAATTTTTAGAAATACACTATTCCATTCGTAAGAAAATATTCAGCAATTTTTGTTTCAATCCAGAGATGAAATACTGTTTAAAAATGGGGAATCAATTTTTCAGAATTTCTCTCATGTTCATTCTTCAATGTGCGCCATAATAAATTTTAATTTCGCGTTGGCATATAATTTTAAGAAAAATAATTTCATTTTCGGATTTTATTAAATACGATCAAATAATATTATTGCCGAATAAATTCAACAGTAAGTTATCGGTTTCGTATTCGAAACCGTAAATTGCAGCCCGTTGCATCGCGTTGCATCGCGTTGCAACCTGCAATTACCGTGCATCGACCCCGTCCCGTGGTTTCGGGCTTCTAAGAACAATTTTCGAGAAAAAAGAGTGCGTCTGGACCGCGATAGGCCCATTAAATTGCACAGACCGGCTCTCTCAAGAGAGAAATTGCCTCGTGCATCTCCGCCATCTTGCAACCATGCAGAATGAAAAAATCATTCCCTGTCACATAACAAAAGTAACTAAACATTCAGAACTAATTCGTTTCAGAATGAACTTTATTTAGGAACGTTTTAATTAAGAACCTGTCCCCTTAGGGACCCTCAAGGATGCACGATTCATTTTTTTAAATACAAACTCTGTCTTAAATATAAAGCTAAAAATCACTTACAATTAAATTTGTGAAAACATTAAGATTTCATTAATGTTAAAGAATGTACAATCTAATAATAAGAAAATACTTTTTATTATTTATTTTGCTTAGTTTATGCACGTTTGCAACCATTTTAATCACAGTCAAATTAGCCAACGTTAAATTCTATTCAATCTTTAATTAGTTTGTGCACTTCCCAACAATTTTACTGACAATCGAATTAGCCAAAGACAAATTTTTCGTCAACTCTTATTTATTGTGTGCATTTCTGTAACAATTTTAATGTCCAATTAGCTCTCAGCAATCAGGTTTGTTCTCAGATTCTTGTATTAAAGCAAAAATTTAATGTAGAATATTGTTAGAATGTTTTGAAATAATTTTTCGAGGTTACTGGGATGATTCTAAAGATGGGTGAAATGGCAGTGACGGTGTAGACAGTCGACAAAGGTATCGGCCACGTGGCCGACATCGAAACGACAGCTGCAACGATGCGCCAGCAGGATAATCACGTCAGAGGAAATATCACGAGTTGCACCTGGTCCTGATAAATGGAAATGCATCGACCCAAGAATCAGTGCACTCTACTCGACGCACTATAACACTCCACTATATATTCCCTCTGAAAATATTTCTCCAAAAATTGGCGTTTTCCGTAAAATATTTCATCAAAGTTGCATTTTATCATATCTTTAGTATCAACAAAGAATTACTTAATACAGACATTCATAAAACGTTCGATGATTAACATCAATGAATTTTAGTTGAAAGAAAAATTAATAAATCGTTCAAAGATTAATGTGGTTAAAAAGATATAATAACCATTTAGAAAGAGAAAATAAAACAAATCCTAGTTTAAAGACAGATTAATTAATCGTTCAATAATTAATATAAGAATAGAGGAAATTCCATTTCATTATTTCTTTTATCTCGTTGAAAAATTGATAAAGAACATTGAAGAATTAATGTAATAACCATAGCATTCAAAAAGGAATATTCTAATTTTCGTTTTATCATTTTTTTCAATATTGTTAAAAAGGAAAAATTTTGTGGAATCCTTGAAGGGTTATTCAGTTTATTGCTGCGTTTTAAGAATTTCGGTACAATCACGCAAGAAATGAATACACGGTGGTACATAACGATGGAGAACGGTCGTTTCCCGTCCCGTTTCACGTTTTCATGGGAGCCAAAGGACTCCATACAATTTTCTGGTTTCCTCCCTTGCGGTCTCGAGTGTCCTGTCCCTCATTCCTCAGAAACGCCATGGGACGGTGCACACCCTCGCTTCTTCTAAGCATCCTCGACGGATGCAGGTCAGCTTTTCTACCCTCCAGATGTTCACGACATTCACAATGTTCACGAGAAACATCCTACCAAAACTGCGCTGCATCCTAAATCATTTCAAAGCTTTGTTAGTCAAGATGTTTCTACATAAATCTCCATTTTGGAACTGTAAATCGTTTGTAACAATGTCAAAGAAAATTATTCAAAGCAATTTGTTAACCATAGAAAATTGTTACATGAAATAATAGGTCGAAAAAATCGGCGATTGATTCAATCGATTGATGAAGTTAATCGCCATACGGTTTATCCATAAATTTCAGCAGTTAATCAGTTAATCAGTTATCCAGAAGTTTCAGCAGTTAATCATTAATCAATTATCCGATTGACGATTAAAATTGAAAGGAATGTAATCGTTAATCGTAATTAACGATTAATAAGTATTTAATCGTTAACCGCAATTAACGATTAATAAGTATCGTTAACCGCAATTAACGAGTAAACTAGGAGATTAATTGTTAATTGCGATTAACGATTGAAGTAGAAATTTATTCGTCAATCGTTGATTAAATTTTTGCCCAACTCTGAGTTGAAAATAGTAGAGAACGATGCTTCAAATATTTGTGCAACGGTGCAGGTAAGGAAAGCTGCACAGGATAGGACACATTGTTGCGCGCACGTGAACACCACCTTCACGTGCCTTCCCCTTGTCTGCCCCAACTATTCTTTTCCGATTTTACTAGTCAACCCAGACCTTTCTTCTTCAGTATCACCTGCTTCCTCTTATCTTGTCAGTGTAATCATTCCTTCGCGCCTGTACCGCTTGTTAGTACTGTTTGTTTATCCAGAGCTGGTTTAACTACTACATCAAGCAGCGTGAGAATTGTTCATAGCAATCTACACTGTGAATTATAATTATACTGGAAATCTATATTTTCAAGAGTACTTGCAAATTATATAATTTTATTGTAGTCACATTGCAGTTAATTATTGCGTAATTGTATAATTATTACATTATTGTATAATCATAATACTGTAGTGTAGAGACATTGTAGACACTTTCAGACATGCTAGAGAATTTCGGTTCAAAATTTTGTTCTCGAAAAATGTGAGAAAATAAAGATGTGTTATAAACATTTTTCTCTCGTGTATTTGCGTTAAAAAATTTTTAGACTCGATTGGATATTAATACGCTTAACGTGCACGATTAGACCTCGCATTTTGGCAGACAGTGTAGCTAAAGAATACAGAATGTCACAGTGCTCGGTAGCCCAGGGGTCAGCTACTTCCGGCGGAGACAACGACGAATTAAGTCCCTGGTTCTAATCTCGAAGGATGTTATCTCGCATAGTAACAGGCGCAGAGAATTGCGCGTGTCGTTGCTGCTGAAACCCTTTCACCCTTCTGTGAAAAGATAGCGACGACTCTGCGGAGTCATGATAATCCGAGGTGAAGCTTTGCGAGTCTGCAAACATCCTTCGTGCAGAAAACTCTTTCAAAAGCATTCTCCATCTTGTTCATCTTCAAACAAAACCATAAGTTTCCGTTTTATTTCATTTTATTAAGATTCCATAAAAACTTCAAAAATAATGTTTAGCCTCAAGAAAGCACTGACCCAAGGAATTTTCAAAATGGTACAACATTTCCATTACAACCAATAAAAGATACAGTGACAGAAACAGATTGGAAATACTAATTCAGTGATCTTTTTCCCATCACATTCGTGACACTTTTCTCATTTACTGGTTTAAGCCACGATGTGGTCGAACCTTGATTATCCAAGTGATTCGGTTCGGATAACGGAGGTTTTAATCTATCGTAGATTACACAAGTAAATATGATCTGAATTGTATCGTGTTTGGACTCGTTTCAATCAGAAAAATGTCACAAATACGTTGGTGAAAGTCTCATAAAATTAAAATTTTATTGATACAACTAACTTGAGAAACAGTAGAGACATTAACACTAAACCTACCACGAGAGGCCAAATGATCCATTTTATATTTTTTATTTGACAATTATTGATGTAAACGCGTTTTCATGGGAATTTATTGAATATATTTTTTGACTCCAGTATATATTATAGTAAAAATCGCACTAGTATAATTTAATCTTGTTATTTTTATAATACGATACACATCAGTCACTTTCGATGATCGGTAGGTTTAGTGTTAAAAGAATTCAAGAACATCAATATATTATTTGAAGTCGCGTTTGCTGTCTCTCTGACAAGTTAAAATTTATTGAAACGAGATTCAGTTGCTCTTTTCACTCGTTTTCTTTGGTTTTCTCCACGATATTGGGTTTCTCTCTGCCGGTCCCGCTGACAGGGTTCGAAAAGTAAACCCACAGGACATAGGGGCAGCTGTTGTGCATTCCTGCGTCTCTCCATATCTCTCTCTCTCCCTTCTCTCGCCCTTTACGATCCAACCACCGCGCAGCAGCCCTCGGCTTTTCCTTTTCTTTCTACCGCCGTTTGTTAGCTTTCCTTCTCTTGAGTTCTCTTGGACGATGTCGAACCGAATAATCAATGGGCAACCGGCTCGGAGGAAACCCATGGGAAAAGCCGGACCCGACGCAATCATCTCTGGGCCTCTGCTGCACTCTGGGATGCACTTTCTGTGTATATTTTCTTCGTTGATACTCCCCAATTTTTATCTATATCTTCTGTTATCTACTTCTTTAATGTATTCTGTTATAAATTTTTTAGTGAGATTGCACACTACATTAGGCTTGTCGTGAATTCTACAGTGTATAAAAACTGCACAAATTTAATGTTCTTCTTTAACGTTTGAAATCTGCAATTTATTGCAAGACAGTGTTGAATTGAATATTTTATACGATTTTTTTCTGTTCTTTACTAACATCTTTGATTCTACATTTTTCTGATGAAAATACTCGCCATCTTATGGTTGTGCGGCTCTTCCACATCATCTACAAAAATCTAGAAATGTAGCACTAGTTTTAACACGATTTTTATGGTTTATTATGAGGGGTTGATGAATTCAAAGTCCATTCTTAATTTGTACCTTTTATTATAAATCGTTTCTAGTTAAATTGTACCTACACTATTTCATAGTTGTGTGGCTCTTCTACATTTCCTGCGAAAATGTAGAATTACAACACTATTTCTCAACACACGATTTTTATACTTTTATAATTTTATTATGAAACAGTGATTTGAATTATGTTATAGTTGTACGGCTCTATTGCATCGTTCTAACATTCAAATTTTAATGTTAGAACCAAAAATATTCATAGTAAATGTTTAACAAGCAATAATTAACCGTTTAGGACTTGTGAAAGCACATGGTAGCAAAGGGAAGTGACGCAAACAGACAAATTTCCAATGAAAACGCGTCGTTCACATTCATATTCCGACAAGGGCCAGAGAACATTGTTGCAAGCCACGTGGTTCAAATTCTAATCAGCTGTAGCAACGATCCTAACTATACGTGTAACATGGTAGATATATCTAACTTATGGATCCCCCTTTATCTTTACTTCCTTTCTTCTTAACTAAGCGCCGCCTCTCTTGAATTCTCTGCTTGCCACGTCCAGCATAATCAACAGAACCCCTCCGGGGAAAAGTCTTCTACCCAAGCTCCACGTTTTGGGCATTGAAATCTCTTAAGTTTGCCTGTAGCACTTCTATCACGTACCAACAATGTTGATTCGAATTACTGAAAACAGTTCCTGTAGAATTTGTTTAAGAAATATTTTGCTAATATTTTACAATCATAATTTCTGGAATTTTTATGGGCAATACACAAGTCCACATTACATTATGATGAACATGAATTCATGTAATTGTAACATTTAAAATTTTTGGAATTTTTATGATCAAATTATAAAATTACGTATACACTGGTCCATTATATTACCGTCAGTATGAGTTCATGTAACGTGAAAACAGAATTTTTACAATTTCGTTGCAGTAAGTACAATGTAGAATTTTTCATATAAAATTTTGAATAAGTTGTATTGGAACAGGATCAATATAGAATTTTAAATATCAATTTTTAAAATAATCAAGCCTAACAATTTTGTACAATCTTGTTGCAATAGGGGCAATACCGACTTTTTAATATGAAAGTTTAGATTAATGAAGTGTGTTGTAAAACTGCCGATTAACGTAGAATTAAAAAATTTGTACAACACTTGTTGCAACAAGTGTAAAATATTTCTGAAGTTTAAACTATCGCATTTCGGTGTCGAATGAACCGAAATAATTTGTGGTAACGCAAAGAGGCCGTGTTGAAAAATGAATTGGATTTGAGATAAGAGAAGATATCCCCGAAAGCGGGGGTGGCGGTGTCGGCGCAAAAGAAAAAGATAGAAAGCGTGAACAAAAACGGTTTCTGTGGACAGCTGGCGCTGTGCACTACGGCTTTAGGTTTATCATTCTATGCAGGGGAGGTTTCTCTCGGTTCTTTCATGCACTCCACTCCCTGCATGTGTGCACGCTCTTGCCTGCATTGTGCCTTGCCTCTGCATCCACTGCCGACGAACCGTTTTCATTCACTATAACGATAACAAACAAAAACTGTTATCGAACTGTTTTCTTAACCATCGCGTAGGATAATAAATAAAATTTCGTTAACAGTATTGTAGCAAAATTGACCCAAGTATTTCTCAATTTCATTTGATAAAATTCTTCTTGCAAAAAATATATTTTTAATTTTTGGAAGAGGCGCGAGACATTTCCTTCCTTTTTTAGCAAGAATTGTTCTAAATATTTGATAATTCCATTTGACAAAATAATTTATTTTTCTTCATATCAGTTATTTAAAAATGCAACAACACTGCACAAAAATCATTCCAAATAGTTTTATGGACTTTCATTAAAAAAGAATTTTTTTATCAAACATGCAGCGTCAAAAAGAGGAATAAATAAAAAGTTAAAATGATTATCTGCCCCGAAAGAATTCTATCCCACCACTCCTTGATTCTTCTTCGATAATTTCGGTCGACCCTAATGAATGGTCGCACGCACACACGGCCGTGTATTCCCGATAACATTTATTTGAAATGCGGTGTGTGTTTGTCACCCTTGATTGACCCCCGATTTTATCTGTGGAAACTTGGAAAAAGGGGTTCATTGATGGACACCACTCATTCGCTGTGTGTCTTCGAATTAACAAATATTAGAAATTGATACACTGTGTGCCCTCAACAAACAGCGTGAACTATGTTTCTCTGGTGTGGGGACACAGAAAACTGTGAACAGTGGACAGATAACTATAATAATGGCCAGATAACTGGTGATAGAGATTCCGTCTGCAGCTACAGAATTTCTTTTGGGAAAGCATAATGAGGCCTTTTATTGGAAGAAAGGGTGATCACTATCTCCCTCAAAAATAAATTATTCATTATTCTATTTTTATTTTATTGTTTCTCCATTTAAACTTATTTTGTATATATCTTATTCTATTTTCTATTTTTTTAAATATAATTTGTATGTCAAATATTGATATAAATATATTTATTCTGGTTACAGTAACAAATTTTGAAGTTCAATTTATTTAGAAAAATACACTAAATTCCAGTTTATTTTTTAGAAAAAGATTTTCAATTCTCGTTTATTTGAAAATATTCTAAATTCGTATTTTAGTTACATTATCCTTTTTTTTTCACTGACCACAATGTTTGTAAATGACGTTAACAGTGTTGAATGTGTATATTTCAAGCTTCTCAGTTTAAAATTGTATGGAAATGAAGGTCGAGCAGAGAGTTAGAAAGGAATTGTTTGATTTTTATAGGTTCGGTGACATCAAAGGACCCACAAATTGCATAAATTACACAGTGGGTCACGGATTATTAATCAGGCAAATAACCATCGATTTTTAGAACATAGTCCCGATATAGTCGAAGGTACAGGATGATTTCGGGAACACATTTAAATTCGTTTATACCTGCGATTTCCGTATGTTTCGTAACTTTCGCTGGCGAATAATAAATCAGAATGATCGCGATACTAATGTGCGATTTACACAATGCTACCTCTAATGAAAGCCGCTCTAAAAGCTCCATAAAATTCCGAAAAGACTTCCATAGAACCAGTAATACAAAATATCGCTTAATAGAACAATACAGAAAGAAAGAAACAAAATTTTTATCTACTGCAGGTCTTTAAATAAATGCAACAAAACGCCAATTAAATATTGATGACAAAAGAAGAAAATTTTAGAAATGTTCACCACGAATCTAAGCCATTATCATGCAGCAAGGGGTTACTTCTTATCTCTGGGGAAACGAACCTTTCCTCACCAACTCCAACACAATCTCACAGGAGAAATAATTTCTCTTTTAACAGCTTCCTCGAACCATCAGAAAAGTCCCAGCGTCCCGATTTCACCAGGATCACCGAGTATTTCCTATTTTCGAGGTTCTTTTGTCCTCTGATCCTTCCCTTCCCGCCCCCTCCGTCTACATAGTGATTTTGTCAGCTCTTTCCGCATTCACATCTCTCTCTTCTGTCCATCTTTCTCTTACTCTTCGTATTTTGTCCTTCTTTCTTTCCTCTCTCTCTTTTCTCTCTGTTCGAGGCTCCGGCGGCGGACCTCGGAAAGAGAGAAACGGTCCTTGTTGCTATGCAGCGGTCGACGAGGAGATCCGCGGGACCGAGAGAAGGAGCAAAAGAAAGCGAGAGAGAGAGAGAGTGAGGAGCGACCAAACGGAGCAAAGGGGGCGCCCCCCATGATTATTATTCGCAGGCCGAATAACCGGCGCGGCCCTCTCGGGAAGAGGCAGCCGTTCCCCATGCTGTTTAACCGCTTTTTTCCGAGACTCCCCTCCTTCTCCGAGACCACCTCTCCGTCTACACCCCTGCTTGATCCCCCCAATGCCCCTTATCAAGCGGTTATCGGGCGCCGATGCCCGTTTTTCGACGATCGAATCGCGAGCATCGAAGTCTCTCTCCGATGTTAACGGAAATCACGAATTCTAGAATCATAAACAATTTCTGAAAAGTTTAAGTAGAGCAGACATTATGGGGATGTTTATTTTTGTTACGTGACGTTGATAGAGAATAAGATTTTTTAAGGGTTTTTTGGGCCCCTTGGAGACTACTTGCAATGTAATTGTGGAAGGATTATATTTTGAAAATGAATTCATGGCAGAGGGTAGATCACACCCCTACAATTTCGAATGCGCTATAAGTTGCAATTGTCAATTTCATATATTCGCTGTAATAATCGCGAGGTCGTTACCCGTTGCCAAAAAATGTTCTTTCGAGTTCATGTTTCGCGTTGAAAAATTAATTTTCCATCAACAAAAAAGATTTGTTACAATAGACCAAATCTTCTAGATCCGAATAAAAAAAGAATCACGTCAATCCGACAAGTGGTCCTCGAGATAAAAATGATTTTAGGGAAACCGGCCTTAATGAATATTCTAATTAAAACCAGTTCGAATCCAGCAAACTGATGAGTTAAACTACCCTCTTTGAGTGAACTATAACATACACCACTCAGTTTTTAAGAAAGTTAGCGACTTTCGCTACAACACTATCAATTTCGCCAATTTAATTACGTATTATCAAGAATAGCTGCTTAGGATCCCATCTGAACTTTGTTAACAACGTTCAACATCACAAAATCAATTTCCCAAT
The DNA here is from genome assembly GCA_028455795.1 of Lasioglossum marginatum. NCBI lineage: Eukaryota > Metazoa > Arthropoda > Insecta > Hymenoptera > Halictidae > Lasioglossum > Lasioglossum marginatum. The sequence goes on from CM052274.1 coordinate 734,682, forward strand.
AAAAGAAAATTCCTACGTCGAACCCCACACATTCCCAATTAAAACAAAAAAAAGAATCATCTCAATCCTCCAAACAATTCCCAAGATAAAAATTCTCAAACCCAAGCAACCATTGCAAAATTGAAACGCCTGTAACTAATAAACAAATTGATATCCATCAAAGTGATGACATAAACCCTCCCTAATTTGGCGTGCATAACACCATACCATCGATCATTTCGATCCCACTACCTTGTGTGCTGCAGAAACAGCTCGGCCAAGCCACGTGGACGTCGATCATTCATATTCCCACCGGTTCCAGTAGAAATTAATATTTAGATCTCGGTAAATAATCGTGTAATTTGTATGTAAGCAACGTGACAGACAAAGTGTCAATTCTTCGGCGCTCGGGAGATAATTATTCAGGATCCGGAGACATCGCTATGGGTCTGGGTTAGTATAATACGTCGGAGGGCGAAACTCGATGCTGCCGATAGGAAGATAGAGATAGGCGGAACAGGCACGAGCTTTGAGAGTTGGGACACCGACCAGGCTAGACCCTATGGTGACGTAACGTTATTTACTTTCGAGCCTCCCGTTGGCAACAGGTCGATTTCCCAGCGGAATGCTAAAATGACTGAAAAAGTGAGAAAAAGAACGTAGAATGCCGATCTTCGATTCTTAAAATACACCTGACTCACCATCGATGCTCCTCCGACACCATAGATCACAACTGTGACGATTCCCGATATAATTAATATGCATAAAATTCTTCATCTCGTTGTGAATCAGCATCGACCAAATACACTCCTCAAAAGAATTAAGGGATCACTTCTGCGAACCCGAAAAATTTATACCAGTTTACATGGTCATAACTCCGGCCAAAATTACTGTATTGATATCGTTAAACATTGGCGTGAAACCTCTTTTTAGAATTATATAATTATAAAATTGATTGAATAGAAAAATGTAAATGTGTTTGAATTTAGAAAATGTAAGAAAGAAAACATTCGCCTTGCATTATGTAATTATGATTTTGAATTAATTTTTAAAATAGTTTAATTGAAGAGGAATTGAAAGAGAGAGAGAGAGAGAGAGAGAGAGAGAGAGAGAGAGAAAGAGAGAGAGAGCACTTATCCCAAAGAAAATGTTTTGTGAGGAATGGATCCGAAAGGGAAAGGATTGGAATGAGTGGTGCATCGTGGGTCTGCTGGATACGAGCAGACGTCCGGTTGCCTATAAAACGTTTTCCCAAAGTCTCCAAAAGCGATTATAGTCGTCTGCCCAGATTCCAAACGCCCTCGGTCTTGCACGACCTAGACAACATGCGGCGACTAACTCCTTCGAGGATAAAATCTTCTTTGAACGGCCTTGACTCCTCCGACCGGGTGCACCTATGCACTCTGGATGCACCGTTGCAACGGTGGTGTCCTTGGCGAACTATACTTTGCAGTTCTTTAATTAATTTTGCACTCTTCTGCATTGCAGTCTGCATCGTCCTACATTCTAGTTTAGTCTTGCTTGCTTTAAATAATTATATCGAGCTCAATTTTGATTTATTGGGGATTCAAGAATTTCGGGACATAGTTAGACAATGAAGAAAAGTGCACATGGAAGTTGCATACAAATTAGTTTCCCGGTTTTGTGGTGCAAAAATTGCAAAATTACTATAATGTAATAACTCCCTAATATCGTTCTCAGTTTTTGTTGGGTCTTGCTTGTTTAAAATAACTATATCGAGTTCAATTTTCATTTTTTGGGAGTACCGAAATTTGAGGGCGTAGTTGGACGATGAACAAAAGTGCACATGGAAGTTGCATATAAATTAGTTTCCTGGTTCTGTGGTGAACAAATTGCGAAGTTAGCTGGGATTGTGTAGATTGAATGTTAAGTTTTGGCGTGAATTTTGATTATTTTTTCAAAAAAAAATTCAGAGATGTAGTCGAAATATTAACAAAAAGGTACATCGAAGTCCCGTAACGAAAGACTTTGCAGTTTAACGGTAAGAAAATATCAAAGGCCAGAGTTTGATATTAAATATTGGTGTCCAGTAGCTTCTATACAATATTCAGAGCGTGGCCCAATGAGAAAAATTAACCGTAATGTCTTACAGGCGTCGAACACGGTCGCAGAACGTGAATGAACTGCTACATGTATACCGGGTCGTCTATTAAAGCGGTTAAGTTATTCGCTCCACGAATCGAGACCTCATAAAAGTGTTACGGCGCATTTTACTGCTGAACAATTATAAGGCGACGGGGCCGCCATTCGGAGATAATAGTAGTGTACGAGTTCATGTTTATGGTGTATGGGCATTGTCTACTTCTTGTGCGAGAGAAGTCCGATGACTACTAATGAGACACCAAACGTAAAATGGAATCTCTTGCAAAAAAAAGTGCGCCACCCTTTCAATAAGAAAATCAACTTTTCAGTACATTGAAAATTTCTACATTCCTTGCAGAAAATAACCCGTAAAATGATTATTAACATTGTGTAAAAATTATTGGAATCAGAGAGGTTCGAAGCTGACCTGTTCAAGAAAAATGTTGAAAATGTTTATTTTGGTTAAATAAAATTTTGGAGATGTTGTTCAATGTGCTGGAGACATAGATGGGGAATAATCGTACGTGGGCAGTTTAAGTGTGAATAAATAACAAGAGCGTGGGAGAGGGCATCAACGAGATGAGAAACAGTGACTCTTCGTGATTTTCTCGATCAACGAACGGCCTTGCGGAGTACAGCGAAGCTCAAGGCCGAGAAACTCGGCTTGACGTGCGTTAGAAATTCCTGGACGAGCATGCAGTCGATGAGCAAGCAGTTTTTCTTAGACGGTGCAGCTCAAATTTAAGAGATGAATGTCCAAAGTTAAACATTTGTTAGGAATTTTCAGTAAACGTAATTTTAAAAAAAAACTTAACCATAGTCGAGATCCTCTAGATTCATATAAAAAAACAATCAACCAAATCCGACAAATAGTTCGCAAGATAAAAATTGTCAAAATGAACCCTGTCATTACAAAGATAAATAAATATTTTAAAATTCGACGGTTTATATTCGATAAACGAATTGAAGTCTAACAATTTGATGACATAAAATCCCCATAATTTTACGTGTACCACACTATAGAATGTTGCATTCCGATCCCACCAGTTCAAGTGTTACAGAAACTTGTTATGCAAGTCACGTGGAACGGTACTTGTAAATAAAACCTCGATCACCACTCGTAATTTCATTAAGGGAATCAATACAACGTTTGATAGTCATAATTGATAGTTAGCCAAGCACGGTGGCGATACTTGTAGCTATTCCGTGTACTGGCAACGGCGCTAGCGCCAGATAAAACCGGCTGGGAAGCTTAATCGCTCGATAACATTTACCTGACCGGTTTGTTTCTTCATTCATCTCTCTATCAATGGAGCGTCTAGCCCTTGCACTAGGTTAGTGTGTCAGGAATCCCTATAATCCATCGAACGAATTGAACAACAAAATCGCCCTATCAATCAAAATTGCTACGAACCAATCAGCATAATCAACATGTATAAGTAGCCAAAATTACACAAAAACGAATAACCATAGTGAAACGTCAATTTAGGGTCTTGTTACCCCAAGTATCTGCTACATATTCCCTTAAAATTAGTCCAAAAGATAACAATCTATAATAACAATTAAAAAGACTATAAATAGCAGACCAGACATTTCTTACTATTCATTATGTTATAACTTTTATACGAATCGCCTAATCGACTTGAATCTTGGCACGCACACTAACAATAACCTAGCCTACACACCCCTGCGAGCTAGCTACGCTCATCCTTCTCCATCCATTCTATCAAATTTTTTGGATCGGTGTTAATCAAGGTCTTCTCTTTGCTTAAGGGATGAATATTTCGAGATCACGCGAACGGGGCGCGATTAAGGGTACCAAGGGCAATGGACCGGATTCTCCGGATCCAAGCTTCGTTGTAGGTAGCGAAAGCGGGGGTGGGCCGATCTGCTAACAGGTACCGGGCCAGAGTTCACGGCTAACGACGATGCGATAATGAGGCAGAGATAAGGTTTTCTGGGTGTTCCTCTCAGGTTCAGGAGGTCGTACCTGCTTTGAGGACCTGACGAAGTGAGGATGCACTTTACTCGCCAGGGGACAATGGGGACAATGGGATAGCAGCACAGATATGAACCGCTAACTGTGCGAAATTGTCGCTTGCACCCAGTGTTGGTGCACATTGGCAGAATATACCAGAATAATTTAACAAACCCTTCAAGATTTACATCAATCAGAGCCGATTATTTCGAAATATTGCTCGTGATTCTAAATTTTATTAAGTTTATTAAATTTAGAATATGGGAGAATCTAGATTTTCCCGCTAAAAGTTCCTAAAAGCAGACAGTTATTCCTTCAATATATTGGTCGATTTTGACTGTCCGATTGCGTGGTTCAGAATTAATCAAATCGTTACAAAACAAGAAAAAAGCAAGAAATTGCAGACTTTTTTAATTTAAAGGCGATATGGTTCATAGTTTTGTAGCAGCTGTATATTACTGTAACCATTGTTCTTGAATCTCCTCAGATTTTTTAATTGAAAACTCCGGCTGGGAAAAACAAAAATGAAAAAGCTGTAAACGTGAACAAATTCTTTAAAAATGTAGATTATTGATAGAATTCGAGAGCAACAATGTTCATATTTTTACAATAGCTACGTTCTGCTGCGACTGTTATCCTCCGATTTTTCCAGATTTTTCGTCTGCCAAATCCAGTTATGAGAAATCGAAAACTGCCCTCATAGTGAAAAAGCAACTGTTGCTTTCAAAAATTGAATTTTATTAACTTTGACTTATAATAAGAAATGTATAAGAATTGAAGCAAATGCTCTGAAACATTCTGAATTAACTAGGGATGCTTAAAAGGCAGTTCTGTACTAACACAATCAGAATTATATTAATAAAATCAGGCGAAACGCTCGCTTTCAATATTGTCCAAATAAATACAAGGGGAAAGTGTTTCTTGTGAACATTAAGTAATAATCTTTAGTTTCCTCGGTCTGAGGACGAGATGGTGGATGGACCTGATCCGGTAACGTGATTTAAGGAAACCTGTCGATGCTCCTTTGTCCGAAGGTCGGGGTTTCCAGGCTCATTTAGATAAAGCGTATTGGCAGAGCGAGCAAGAAGGGACGGCGGTCGTTGTAAACTGCGCGGCCCTTTCAGTTGTCAGGGTTTCTGTGAGTGCTGTCGGGGATCTGTGGATTAGCAATTTTTCCAGCCGTAAACCATGGCTTACGTTCGATGCGGATTTACTGATCGTTTCGTTTCGAAAAGGTCTCTTCTGCCAATGGTCTCTCGTATACCTGTTTCGATACGGAGAATTTCAAGATTGAGGTACATTTACCTTTGCAGGCTTCATAGCCACTAATCTGTAAATTTTCTGTGCCATTTTCTCCACGGTAATTAATCTTAATTCGTAACTTTCGTTTTTGATATCGATGAATTAAAGCTTTGTAGATTCGTGAAAAGTGGACGGAAGATAATCACTTTTAGTTTCATTTTGAAGAGTGAGATCTAGTTTTGACAAACGTATTCAATCTACTACAACAATGTAGCTAGGCTTATTTTAAAAGGTGAAATCTCTACTTTTAACACCCCCAGGTTATCCTTTCTTGAAATACATTTTTGCTATAAGAATTCAGCCAAAAAGCTACAATAGTTTCCTCAATATCTGGGGTTTACAAGGTTCTACTGGAAGTTTGTAAAAAAAATGGTATAATAATCTACTTTGGATTATTTTAGAGAGTAAAACTTATCCGTTAAGCACCCTAAGTAAAGAAAGATGGACCCATGTTAAAGTCGTCGAAGGCGAGTGTTGCTAATTTCTATCAAAAAGTAAAATACCGAAAGGATTCTTAACGGATATACGTGACCATTAGATCCACGAACAGTGTACACAACGTTCGCGAACGTTTCTGGGAAGAAATTATTACACCTCGACCATACAACACTGCGAGTTCCTGCTCGTGTATTTGTGTTTAGATTCGTGCGTGCCTAATTGTAGGTACAACCGTGAAAGTGTTTGAAAGACACCGACAGCTCGAGCAGACAGGCATGGCAGCGCAAACACACTGTAGCCAATCTGGAAATGTGTGTCTGCCAAATTCCTCCCGGGACATGGGAAAATATTACTTCTTTCAATAAACTACTCCTTCCAAAATTCACTTTCTCCAAATTCAAAACTAAATATCGTCTTTTGTGCAACAAATTTGCATTAGAAATTATGCTACCCCATAAAACGCCCCAGAGGAATAAAGCCTGCACATTTTACAATTTTTCAAATTCAAGCTATTATAAATTTCTTTAAAAAAATCGCACGTCCATCCAACTTAGCTCATTTCCAAGGGTGAAGCCTCTACTTTCAATACCGCTAATTATTTTCTCCTCCCAGAATTTTTTTGCTTTAGAAAACGCTTTACAATTTAAAGAATGTATGTTTCCCACTTTTGCAACTTCGAACATCTCTGCAAAGTTAAAAATTTTTTCTCGAAGTCGAAGCCACCGTGGACTGCAAGCGGGAGGTCTCGCCATCCCAAGGAGCCCTCAAAAGTCTCTTCACGATTTTTCCATACCACATTCTGCCACTTTTGGTCGTACCCGCTCCGCATACTGCGACCACCATTGCACCAGATGTCTCAGACTTTCGGACGCAATTCCGACAAAGTGGAACGCGGCGAAATTGCCATGGGGAGTTGCATTTTCACCGGAGGGGTTCGTTGACCATAGCAAAACATGCCGTTAGGCGGCCGCGTACCGCCAAAAAGGCCCCCGAGAGTTCGGTTGTCGTTAACGAGAAAGCGGGGCCCGGCTCGCCTAACAGCCGTCGAAAACAGAAACATAGCGATCGAGGGAGAGGGGGCTATAGGTGTAGTGACGCGCGTCGGAGAAAGATGGCCGAAAGAGAGAGGCTGAAACAGGTCCTGTTGCCGGGCCCTGTTGCTACGCGGCTGACGGTGCATCGTGCTGAATTCGCAACGAGTCTTTTCGGCGATTGCGATTGTGTCGTGAATAATGTATGTATAATAGACGCGCGTGGCCATGGCTGCCGATCGTTTTGACACCATCGGACACCTTTCTATCCGGCGACCTCGCGCTTTCCGCAGGACGAACGGCCTCGAACTGGTCCACGTCATCCACGGAGAGTCCTGTGTGTCCTGAACCTTGCTCACGCGATCGCCTAACTGCGCAGTTTCTGGTCCACGGCCTTCGGTTAGGTCGCTTGCCAACCCTTTGCGCACTTCAGTCCCTGATCAATAGGAAATCACTCATGTTTTCGTAGAATAATCCTGACTTAATATTTCACGTAAATTTTTGTAGTTCATTACTAATTTATTTTTAAATTCTTATGTCAATCTTATATTTTAGTAATCGCAACGTTTGCAACCATTTTTATGTGTACTGAGTTTTGTTATTCTAACACTCTGCACACATTTATTCTGAAACTGAAAGGACCATTGATGTAATATTTAATTAATTATCGAGATTGTACTACAAAAATTTAGTTAAAATTTTGTTCAAATGAAAGCTTCAAATGAAATTTTCGTCAACATTTTTGTACAATATTTCATTTAATATCCTATACACATATATACGTATATTGAACCGATTGTTTAACTAGAATTAGTATTCTGTAAAGATTCAAGTTGCTGTACGAACTTTTGCGACGAAGCCAGACGTTCGTGCGTCATGAATGAACGAAAACCACATGGCACGTGGTTTTCCCGCGCAGCTGCGCGCGCGTCATCCCGAAAACCACCTCGAAGGCCATGGAGACCTCTTTTAATGGATGCCAAAGAGATGTCTCATTGGTAGTCTGCCTTCTCGATGCAGCAGAAACAACAAAACTATCACAGTGACGATAGTCCAATTTGGATCTTCAGCTCCAATCTTAATCATTTTAACAATTCAATTTTAACAATTCATTTCAACAAAAATTCTTTGCATCCAATCAAAATCTATTGTCAATTTCACGATTTAAACAAAAATAGATTATACCAACTCGAACAATTTCAGGACACGATTCCAAACAAACCTCAATTAATTCTACGACAATTTCAATTTAATTTCTCAACAGTTCGACTTCGACAACCAGAGCTACAATCCCCATCAACTCTCTCGGCACCTCGAGCGAATGCCTCGCTCATACGCGAACGTTTGCCGAATTTCTCCGAGCAATTTCGGCGGGGAAAAAAAGGTGAAACAGGAAGCGGCCATTAAGATTTGTATCCGAGCTCGGAGGCAATTACTTTTGTCTGCCAAAGTTCTTCTTCGTTACGGTCCAGAGGGCCGCAGTGCAAAACGAGCAAGCAACCTCCCTAGAACCCGAAAAAAGATCAGCAGAACCGGCAGAAGCGGAAACGGTCGCTTCTCTCGCGCTCTCACATCCACGTGGTGCTGTTGTTATTGTTGTTGTTGCCGTCCTCGTCTCGAACGCGTTCTCTTATCTCCTCCCCCCTCTCTTCCCCCACTTTTCCCGTCTCCGCTATTCCCCCACCTTCGAGCTGGCGTCACGAAAGGCGCGTCAGACGGGGCGCGAGGGTGGGGACACCCGATTAACGGACTCTAATTGCATAGCAACAGCGAGCCCGAGATAATGATACATCTGACGCTCGTTGCCGGCAGGCAGCTGGCCCACTTCGAAGAGGGACGAGCCTGGACCCGTGCACGTACACGAGCCGTCCGCGTGTCTGTCGCGACGTCCGCGCAGGCCCGTCGCGCAGACCCGTCGCGCAGACCCGCGTTCCTCGAAACTCGAGTTTTGGCGCGAACCGAATTCAACCGCGCGACTCTCCTAACAGGTGCTGGCCCGGAGCGTCATTTTGCAGGACTCGGGAATTTTTCTAAAGAAATCGGACCACCTTTTCAAACCGAGGTTTTGCAAACATATTTTCTATTATCCGGACCATGCAATAGAATTTTTGGTAATCAAAAAACTTGGAATTGTAGTACAGTTACAGTTCCTCGAAGAGCCATATAGTTTCGAGAATACGTTTGAAAATGCATCCGACAAATTATATCTCCGTGTAGAAATATTTGGGTTTATTTTAAAGGGTGGAGTTTCTAGAATAAATACTGCTACGTAACTTTTTGTTAAAAAATTGCACCACACCAGGAAATCATCTGGATTGTAAAAATGATGGTTTCCCAATTGTTCAACTTCGAACATGTACTATATATTGCATATACATATTTTTCCACGGCTCGGACCATCATAAATCGAATCGATCGAAGTTTCCTGTATGCAACGAGCCGATAATGTTTGATGATCGATTTTTCATTGCCGTCTTATTGCACCTTTATTGGAAGCTGTGCCGCAGGCATTGGTTAACTGCCTCGTATATTGATATTAATTTTTTCTTCACACGGACGGATGGAAAATGATAAATGCGGGCTAGTAGATTCGTGTTTCTGTATATGGATATATGATTTTTATAAAGTGTTGAAGTTTTTATTTTTGGAGGAAGAATCCTTTTAAGATTGCTTTGTGTTGCTGAGTGGTTGCACAGGGGTTCTACCTGAACGTACAAACTCGTCGACTGGTAGACCCGTGTTCATGGTGTGCACTTCGGGTTCTTTTAGTGTCCCGTAACCCGAAACTTCCCTCATGGTTGAACACGGCTCCAATCGGACCGAAAGAATCGGTCTTTTGACCGACGGGAATCGTATCGAACCAGAAAAATGGACAGCTTCTTTCTAGTCTAACTCAATCTGGACCAGTCTTCGACATCCACTATGCAGAAGGTTATCATTCCTACAGTCTTAATTAATTGTAAACAGTTTAGATTAGAATTATTAAACAAAGGCAAACAAGTACAATTTATTTAATAGAATAAATTCCCAGTTTGATAATATAATTTGACAATTTTGACAGTTTTATGATACAGTAATTTTTATTGACTTATAATTTGACGATATGATAATTGAATCATTTGGTATATAATTGAGTAATTTGGTAGTTTGATGATTTGTTAATTTGGTTACTTGCGGATTTAATAATTTGATAATTTAAGTGACAACCTCTGATAATTTAATAATTTAGTAATTTTTCAATGTGATCATTTGCTCACTTGGTATCTTGTGAATTTAATAATTTAGTAATTTGGAGAATGCTATACACTTATTAGTACAATTAGCGCGATAATTGTCGCGAGAGATAAAACGTATTTGTAGGTGCGTGTGAAAAGTGAACGACCCAGACGACACGACATCGAGTTAGCCAGTCGATCTCTCGAATTTTTGCTTTCGTCGCTTTAGGCGCGTCGATGTTTAATTCATAAGCACTGATAAACAAAATTTCGATTAATTCCCCTTTTCATTAGAGCGAATGGAGTTTTAATTTTGTGATACTGAGTAGGATTGAGAAGGATTAATAGCTCGCGAGATAGTCGATTGGAGAACGATCGTCGCTGACAGTGAGTGTCCTTCGAGCGACCTTGCTGTACTCAGTATCTGGGCGAATTAATTAATTGCAACAGATGAAAAGCAGAGCAAAGGACAAGGTCAAGGTGGATGCATTGTGCGCCTATTGCAGATCATTTTCATCGGTAATAGAGCATAACGAGATCTGGCTTCTGCTTGTCAAATGCCGACAAATCACATACTGGGTGTGCGAAAATTTGCTCGTAGTACTAATGTAATTTTCACTGAGGGACAAGGATCTCCCAAAAGAATGATCATAACTTTGACAATTATTATTTGTTACTTGAAATAGACCTCCAGGAAAATATCCATAATGTCGAAAATTTTGAATATTCTTTAATGAAAAAATTATAATAATTGCTTGATAACATAATCTAACATATCCAATAAAAATTATTGCCAAATATTTACAGAATCCTTCAGTAGAAAGTTAGAAAGATCAGAAAACTATAAAGGTCAACTAAACCCGAGAAGGAGCTCCAGAAAACTATTCATAACATTGACAATGTTTTAATATTTTTTAATGAAAAAATTAGTAGAATTGCTTGAAAACATGCTCTTTCAAATGCGAAAGGTTTCATCACCAAAGCTTATAAACTTCTTAAAAAAAATTCTCACACATCACGATTGTACGCTTGAGAGTTTTGTGCCGAAAAGTAAACAATAAAAATAGTGCAAAGTATCAGGTTTGAAGGATTTTTAGGTCCGCTAATGCTCGGTATTAGCATGACCGGAGGCTTCGAAAAATTCGGACGATTTGTTCCCCCGTTTTCACCTATCGCCTCGAATTAAGGTGTACCGGTAATACAATATCTCCATTAAACGCACTAGGATCGTATCGAGTTTCGGGCTTTGATTCTGTCAAATTAGATCTCGGTTCGATTAATCCTTGCGTCCTGTGCGCCGCGGCTTTTCCCGTTTACGGTTGTGTCAAAAATTTCTGCTTTCCCCTAACCTCCTTTCCCTCGAAATTTTGACAAATAGTCGACGCTCCGATGGTTCACGATTTTTATCTCGATCTCATGTTTCGTGCTGGTGTCCCAGGAAATCATCGTTATCACTCTAATTACGTTTCTCAGAACTATATGACCCTCCGTCAGAATTATTGATGAAATTTCAGGACTTTTACTAAAATTATTTTGTGAACATAACACAAGTGTTTTGAGAATTTATTATCATAATTTATAATACTTGTTTTCGATATTTTATTGTCCTCAGTATTCCATACAAATTTATTTAAAATAATTTTTCTGAACTTTTTGGATGACATTTTGAGAATTGAGATGTTCAAACATGATAATTAATATAGAGGATATTCTTTTCGCAAAGTGAAATTTTGAAATAATTCCCAATTTGTCAATTTATTGAATATTGCTTGGCCAGACTGCTCTCCGCGCAGAATAATTAGCATAACAATTGGACGCGTTTATAGTAATTCCCTTTGGTCCATTTTTCACGCGCCTTCTTCTATTAACACTACCATCCTTCTGATTTTATCTTGACGTCTCTATTAATAAACGGTCTTAGAAAACCCGGGGAGCGTTTATTTTGAATCGAAAGAATTTTATAAAATATACAGAGAAAAATGTCTTGCATAAATTTACAATTAATACAATCACAACAGTGTACAAGATTTTATACAACGGTAAATCAGATTAATTATTTATAGATAAGTCTGTGAAATATCAACATTGATTTAAATTTATTGAATGTATGTATTTCAAATATACATAGAATTGTAAAGTTGTATTTCAAATATAAATAGAAATTACTGATTTTTGTTTAAGCTTGAAGTAAATATAAAATATAAATAAAAATGTTGTGTATATAATTTGTAGTTCAAATACGCAGTTTCTATATTTTAAATGTATATAAAAATTGCTACTATGAGAAAGAAGCATAAAATAGAAACATTCTCTTATATTTAAAAAATAAATCAAAATTGCTGTTTCTCCACATTCCAAATCCAATCATAAATTATTGAAATTTCAACACGTGTTCACACGCTTTTCAGGGACCATAAAAAAGCCCAAGAAACCCATGGCAAGAGAGGTTGAAAATTTAGTAGCATTTCCAAAGGCAACGGTCGCCGTTTTCAAATACGAGCCGCCCATAGCAACCGAGCTACGGGATCGTTGAAAATTACGGTCCTGACCCTTTTCTCACAATGTAGCAGCTGGGCTAGGGCAACATTGCGTCTCAAACATACGCCGGAATACGAACACATATAGAAAAACGTCTGTGTCGCAACCGGAGGCCCTCAATATTATCTTGCGTCTACCGTAACGGACTTCCCGCGTCGAAGAAGACGCTTGGCTATTATCGTGAAGGGAATCATTATCTGAAGTTCGATATTCTTAATTAGGTTCCTGTCATCGTAGATCACGTTTGCAGTTCGTAAAAACCTCGGAACTAATAAATATCTGTCCTAATAATTTTCTTTCCTTGTGAATGCATACTATATTTTCCTGAACATTTTCTAAGTTATTTTGCTTGTTAATTTTCCTGACCACTTTTGCTGTTAAGTCCTGGTTATCCTTCCTATTATTTTTCTTGTGATTTTTCTATTAATCTTACTACTATTTATCTTGTTATTTTCCTGACCGAATTTTGCTGTTAAGTCCTGGTTATTCTTGCTATTATTATCCTGGTTCATTTTCTTGTTAAATTTTAAATAACCTCACTACTATTTTTCTTGTTATTATCACATTATCCCTGTTATCTTTCTATTATTATTCTTGTTCGATTTTCCTTTTTACTATATTTAAAATGTTGCATGAACTATTGTATAAAATATTAGGAAAACCATTCTGTTTCAAAACAATGTGTTTCTGGAGTGTCCCGAGGGTTATTAGAATAATTGGTTTGGGTAGCAGGCATAACGAACCACAATGTGGCAATAGGAAGTTTAGAAACATTCGTTTGGTCCAAGCATACCAAAGAAAATAAACGGTCGTTTTAATGATTGAGTGAGGGCTCGGTTTCGGTCTACAGTCTACAGTGTACGACAGTGTAGGTAAACGCACGTTGACCGGAAAGGAACCGATACAAAGTTACAGAGGAGCCGCCCCGCACTTCGTAGAACCAAGATAAAGGTTCTGGACCGCATCGAACGGTTCACAAAGTTGAACGAAGAGAAGTGCCATTGTGCCAGCCTGTAGTCGGTCTTTCTTGATTTTTTCGTTGGAACGTGGGTTACAGATGTTCCTAGGCGATAGTGGATGGTTTCGTATCTCTACTCGGTGATAGGGGAGCACAAAGTAGATACAATGGTATGTACTGTGCAACAAAGTAGATACTGTATCGATATTCGGACGAGTTGATCTATCTCTTCAGATATCCTGAAACTGTTGAATGAAATCGCAGAGAAGCTGCTATATGCAACGAAGTAGATTCTAAAAAATTGTAGAGAAATAGTAGAAAATTGTTCAACAAAATCTAGAAATAAAGTGTATTACAAAATTGTGTCAACAATTTACCAATGATTTGATTTCGTTAATTTTGTTTGTACAATATTGCATATAATTATCACGAATAATTAGAACATTTATCAAATCCAGATTTCTCTGTTATTTTTAATTGTCTTGTAAAATGTAACATGGAAATGTTACAAAATTTTTTGAGGATGTGGAGGATGAAATTAAAAATGATTGAAGACATTTTAGAATTTTGTGATTAAATATTATTGTAATAATATTGCAATTAGAAAACTCTAGTTTCTCTAATCTCGGGTTTCTAATATTTCTCGACTTCCGCCTACGATGATTCAATATGGAAGTGTGATATAATGGCCGGAAGTAGCTGAGATTGTTCCCAACTGCAAAATTTATGATACAGCACGATCTGGTTGACAATATCAAAAATTCATTAGAAAGTAGAAGTAAAATAATCAATGTTTTCCTTAATTCTTTAATTTATATAAAATTTTACATAGAGAAAGTCGTCTACTAATTGTGAATAATTCTATGTATAATACTATTTATTTTTGTGGATTAGTTTTGTATTTTGTTTAAGATTGGATAAAGTTTTTAGTTGATAGTTGGTAATTAAATTTATTATACGGTGTCTTTAGGGAACGAAACGAAGGAGCAACGAGATAAGATCATGATCACTCGTGTCCATATGTCTGTTGCGGGCCACGAGGCCCGCCTTTCCCGCCAGAAATCGAGGCGCCAACGATTCGACGTTTTCTTTCGGAATTTACTCGGTTGCTAGGCACGAAGAGTCCTCGCCGAGGACCTCGGTGACACTGCTGTAAATTATTCTTGGCCGAAAGCGTGCTCACTTTTTTGCTTTACCGCCAAACAGGATTAGAATTAAATAAAATAGCCATATTAGAACCGTTACATTACCAATATTACCATTTTAATAAAGAAATGACAAATTGACCAAAACTATCACTTTTTGAAGTAGTAAAGTAAATTAAACAACAATTTTCAAAATATTATTATTTACAGAAATAGAAAATTTGGAATGTTATCTATATTATTTAGTATTATTTATATTATTGTTAACAAAATTTGATTAAGGTCGAATTAGTAATGTCAAATTCTTTTGATAGCAGTTTTATGATGTAAAGTAAATTTAATTTTGTAATGTGTTATTACTTCCTGTATAAATGAATGCTTCTGGGAATTATTTGAACACACCTCTCCCCTGCAGGCAGGAGTATATTTTCACTTTGCACATTTCTGATCGACGAAATTTTCTCACGCACTCCCTGACGTACTAATTACCAATGCACGACAGATGCTCCGAGTAACATGCCGCGACAACGTTGCCCTTTGTTCGTGACGCTATGTTTCCATTTGCAAATATCTCCAATAACTCGCCACCGTTGCTTGCAATCGGTTATTCACCTGTATACAATCCTCATGTACCTTTAGAAACAATTAAAAATAAAAAAAACATCTAATTCATTTAACCAAATTCAATAATAATTTCTTTCTTCAATGTTCTCTACTCTGGATTAATTACAATTACAAATGGACGGAAAGAATAACAAATGGAAACAGTTTCTAATTTTTTATTTATATTCTTCTACAGATCTTTTCACCTTGAATTTCTTGAACTTTTGCTGACCCTTGAAATTTTTATGCATCATTCTCTTTATATGGAATTTTTGTCTTTGTGTAGTATTGAATTTTTCATGACGTCATTAATTGATTTTCCTCGATAATTTTCCCTGGTTTCTCACCTTTTTATCATTTTTTAAAATTGTTTTCCCCGGTTATTAATTTCTTGTCATCATTATGTATAATATTTCTTTGTTCTTCTATAATCTTATCCTGATTTTATGATACGATGATCTATTGAATATTTTGGTTATAAAAAAAGAAAGTTAAGGTAAATTTTGATTGAAACAGTTTGTAATGATCTGTAGAAAAGGCTGTATCATTTTCTGGTAATATTTGCATAAGTGTCAGTTTGTACAATAATTAGCGTAGATGATAATGGTAGGAATTCATTTTTGCGCCTAGGATCACGCGTTTTGAAATATGTATGCAAGCATGCAGGTGAATCCCCCTGTAATCCCCATGTTGGTGTTCGATTCGACGCTCCTTTCACTTCGTGTTATACTGCAATAAGTCACTCTGACGTGAACAGGTGCAACCTGACGTCACTAATACGATTAATTATTGCCCGCACAAAAGGGCTTGAAAAGTGTGATTGTATCGGCTCGGTCACTAATTCCTTTTTCTTCCCATTAGTTGCACTCTAAGTGCAACCAGTTGCATTATCTTCGAGCTCACAGGTTCATGTCGACGATAAGCGTCTTACGCTCTAATGGGTTTTCGCACGTTACTAAAACTCGTTATAGCACGTTATAAAAACAATATTCGCAAACGTGGTCAATCATTTACAATTACAATTCATAATTTATACGAATTGTTTTTTATTTTTATTGTTCAATTTGTAATTATTCAAATATTTCTGAAAATATTTTCATGAGTTTTTGATGTACATTTCGAAAGATGTGATTGTTATCGACATAACATGAAATCTGTTCAAATTCTAAAATTGAATCTACG
Source organism: Lasioglossum marginatum (assembly GCA_028455795.1). NCBI lineage: Eukaryota > Metazoa > Arthropoda > Insecta > Hymenoptera > Halictidae > Lasioglossum > Lasioglossum marginatum. The sequence goes on from CM052274.1 coordinate 751,154, forward strand.
ATACCGACAATTTATCTGTCGGTAACAAATACATCTACTCTAACGATTTTATTTACGATAACTTACCACATGAGCGAAACACACTGTTTACCGACCGAGAATATTGTCCATTTACCAACAAACAATTTAAATAATAATATATTTTATTGAAAATTACGTTTAATTCACAAATTATGTTTAATTCACAATAAAATAAAAATTCAATGCTATATTCAAATCTATATTTGAAACAAGCTTATAACGATGTTCATAAGTTAACAAACTCAAATATCACATTAAGTTTATTTATAATTCAAATTTGAAGCTGTAAAATATTTTATCCGAGTATGGAAAACATAGACAATTCTTTGTCAGTGTAAATATAAATTTAAATTAAGTTTTAATTCGAATTTGAAGTTATGAAATTTTGAACATAAACAAAGAAATATTTTCTTAAATTTTGTCGAATATTTCTGTTAATTATCTGATACTAATTAGTGTTTTGATTTTAGGCTAGTCGCACGCTGGCACCCTGGGAGCATCTGCTGCCCTGTCCGAAGTGTTCGTTCCCTTGTCACGTGAACGACGAGAAGAACGTGGGAACGTGTTCGAGGCAAGGCTGCCTGATGGAATTTTGCACCTCGTGTTCATCAAGGCCGCACAATGGCCCCTGCAAAACACCCTTGCTAGCCACGCCAACCAAGAGGAGCAAACGCTTGGTGGTCGGCTCGAGGCAGAGCAAACGGAATCTCCGGAGATTATGAATGTTTACTCCCCGAAAAACCTCGACCTTGTATTATAAACGCGTTTCTTTCTAAGATCCTTATCTTTCTCATGGTCGAACGTTCACCAAACCTTTGTCTCCAGTAGTTTTGGACTAAAATGGATGATAATTTATTGCTCTGTCACTAGGAGATCATAAATTTCGAGTTTGTTGAGAGTTTTCAAACAGAGAATATTTAATTGTTAGTAAAAGGATAAAAAATTATGAATTTCAGACCTATTACTCTTGCTACAGCTCTCTTCTGATTTTTATGGCAAAAGTGCTCAATCAATGTTGCTTAATCACCAATAACAATATCATTTCTCTAAGGAAACTTTCAACTTGAAATATATAATCCTTAAAAAAATTATTGAACAATGTAGCTAGAGTCTGAAGCTTAAAATCTTCTTGCGAGCTGACAACAGCTATTTTATCATTAACAACTTGCTCGATATATCAAAGGTAAATATTCACTATAATATCTATGTGAAGTCAGACTCGATGTCATAAATTAAAATTCATTCAGTCCCAAAATACTGATGCCCAACTATGAAGAAGAAAGAAGCATCCAAGAAGAATAGGTGAAAATGCGATGCTACCTTGTGTAACCTCCTAGTTACACTTTACAATTTATCTTCGAATACTTAAAGCATTATTAATTATCTACCAATTTAGCATTTGGTTTATGGAACGTTTTAGGGATGTTCTCTCAATCTTCGCTTCGTAAATTCGCGTAGGCGCAAATTAAACGACCATTTTAACAGCCCTAAAATTTTTGGAGGACAAAAGGGTCTGCGATTATCGATTAACAGCGCGAATGAGACGCGAAGGTGAAAAGAGAGAGAGAGCATGGGGGCCCCGTAAAAGCGGACTCGTAAAACCTTAAGAGGTACGACCGCTTTTTACTAGCTTGGAACCGGCGTGCATTGCCAGCTAATGAAGCCGGTATAGCAAGAGAAACTCTGTTATAATGATTCACGGATTTGCCAGCCAATATTTATTTGCCCAAATTATTCAGACTGGAATATTAATTACAAAATTCATTATTCAATAAAACAAAATAGCTACTACACATGCTTATACAAATTCTGTAGGTTTAAATTTCGATATCAAAATCAAGATTTTTATGAAATAACTACTTTAACTCAAAATAGATCTGTTTATAACGGTGAGACTCTTTCTTCGGTATTTTTAATTTAGGGTTCTATCGTTTTGATGGTTGTTTGATTTAGCACCTTTCATTTACGGCCTATTCATGAGGCCCTGGTCGCAGAATCATGCTAATAGAGGAGTAACGAGGATAAATAAATGGCACTGCTATTTCTGAAACATGAGAATTACTATACAACCAAGGAAACGCGTATCTTGTGTTTCACAACTTTTTAAATTATCAACTATTTGTGTCCGTTGAATATTAATAAAAAATGTATTTATTAATTATACTGTTCAAAATAGTTACTGAAACTAATAGACTGCAATCGTTTCCATGTATTTAGGGGACTTGCAATCAAAAATTGATTAGTCCAAAGAGACTTTGTTTGCATTTAAAAAATCATGAACACATTGCTAATAATTATTTATTAATTTCCTGTGAGTCTTTTCACTACCTTGAACACTATAGCTAAATTAAAAGATACAATTTTACCTCTTTGACAAATTTCCATGTTTTAAAAGTGCAGTTTGATTTTTAACAGTTAATTAAAATTACAGAACGTCGGTCAACGAATTTAAAAAATTTTAATAGTGATGATGATGCTCTCTATTTTTAAGGACACTATTTTGCGTGCGTGCGTGGGTGTGTTCCACAGTTGCAACAAGAAGTGTAAAGAGTGAACGAAAACCGTGGGAAAGAAATGTAAAAACTAAATAAGATTGTAGCGCGTGCAAAAAAGGATCGGTTGAACCGGTTGTACGTATTGCTCCTAGTCTCACGAAGCACGAGATCAAAAAGAGAATTGCCATGACTCGTAATGGGGTCGCTCAAAAAGTATTAATCGAAGTATGCGTAGGTTAATAGTTTTTAAGAATACAGTAAGCAATGCACAGTGCCAGAAACTAGAGAATAAACCGAACGGCCTCCGGAAACTATTGGAGCACTTTAACGACAGTGACTATGAAACGGAAATTCAATTTTTCATCTAATCGCACAAATTTCTAAATTTATATTTTTGCTTCTGACTGACATAAAGTATTGAGACCCCAAAAGTATTACTTTCCATATTAACTAGATGAGTATGTGGTATGCTAAAAAATGAAGAAACATTTGTTTCTGATTATATTTTAGAAATTTCTCTCCTGAAAATTATTTGTTGTTACTCAAGTGCTCCAATTTTTAAGATTTTGTACCGGTACAAGAAAAAGCAACACTTTTGTGCCATTATGTAATGTACGCCATAAGAATTGCCATAAGGTATTTCGAGTTAGCGTTTAGGCAAAGGGAAAGGGATGATCCCCTTCGCCATATTTTATTTTTTACAATGTTTTTAGTATGTAGTACGTCGTTTGAAAGTGTTGGTAACGTGCCAGTTTTCGTTTAGGGTTGTTTCGTATTGTTTGAATATCGTTTTTGTACCAATGTATGCTGGATCGCAAAAGACTGCATGTATTTAGCACTGGTTATTTACCAGTGCATAGTAATATATTTTTGTCTGTAGGGAATTTCGTGGTCAATACTCGCCTTTGAATTTTAATCACTTCAAATCTTATTTAATATTGAAATACAATGTTTATATTATCTGGAATTTTAATTAATTTATACAACTCAAACAATTTTACAAGATGTACACACATTTTGGAAAATCGTAAACCCCCCAAAAAAGAACGAAAAATTTTCTAAATGCAATCTTCTTCTATAATCTTCTAAGTACAATCAAAATTAAAATAGCAGTATAAAATTAATTTGAAAGGTTTAGAATATTGGCCACAAAATCGCTATTTTGTAAAGAGGCAAAGAAGTTTATTAATACGTCTCTCTAAGCGAAAATCCAAATGTTTTATACGAAATGCCGCGCCCCATTTTATTTTCGCACTTTTGGTCAGTACCTTAATTTTACGTAACAAGATGCTCTCTATTTACTGCATTGTCGTTTATAATTTATGTCACCAATGTGCCTTGGGTTATCACGAAATTATTTGGTCCCAAAATCATTATAAAAAATACGATTTTGTTAGTTTGATGAATAATTGTAATAAACATTAATTATTTGTGGCAAAATTTTGACTCGCACAACCATTGACATAAATGAAAGACCAGCATAATTTTTACCAATGGAACAGCAAGCCTATTTTATTATCACTAGACTGTAGATTTTTGTGCAATTATATATTTTAAGCAATACAAAGAAAACTGTATATTCGAAATAATTGAATTTGCATTACAGCTGATGGAATTTTGTATTGGATCGGAACGTGCAAATTTTGAATAAAAATCTGCAGTCTAATTAGCGTAGCCAGCATGACAATTCTTTCGCGAATTAATTACTTAATTCTCAGTAGTATAGTGACAAAAATCGTCTCAGAACAGCGTGGGTGCAAATGAGCATCCGTAGCATTTCTGTGATATGGGACAATATCATTCCAGTGTGTTAGTGTTTTAATTAAATATTCATTAAGCGGTATCACTATGCTCAAAGATTTACAAGATTCTTTAGTACATATGGCTGAAAATTCAATTTCGAAAAAATTTATTTTCTAAATAAGAAACTCAGTGCCTTGATATGAAAAAAGACGCCAAAATGTATCATAAAGAAAGCTACATTGTTTTCAAGTGCTAAAGGAGTATTCTCTGTGTAAAAAGTATAATATTAACGAAAACAATACCAGTCTTTTAGAAAGTACATGTTTTTATTAATAAAAACGCGTTGGTGCCTTTTGTAATTAAATTAGCGCTATAGATTAAATAATTTGCCCGTCGTGTATTATTTATATGGAGCATACTGTACCTTATAGGAAATACAATAGAGTTTTACCGTTATTAACTTTTTCGAGGATACATAGAAATAGAAAAATCAAAAATGAACATAATAACTAGAAAAATGAAATCCAAAGCTAAATAATAAAAAATAAGACATAATTAAATTTTCATCATTTTAGTTGTGAAAAAGATTTGAAATCATTTTTTTCTTTATCAACATACACGTGTGCAAAAATGGCGCAAACCGTGCCAGAATTAAAAGTTCTAGAATACACTTGTTTATTATTTCTTAAAAGACATTAGATATTATATTGTTAAAAGACAGGCGAAAAAGAAAATAAATTGTATAAATTAATAATATCTACGTTAGCATGTCTATATTGTAAAAATTCTAATTATAAAAACGAAATTTTTTCAAGAAGCTGAGAATTTCAACACAGGAAAGAGAAATTAATTTTACTACGAAACTTCGGTTACTGACATTTAACATTTTTAATGAACATTTTAAAACGATTTCACACGAAATTTTTTAGCTGAGAATCTATTGAAAAAAAGAAATTATTTATGCATTCGCCCGTTGATTTTAATACTCAGGAGATATTGTAAGAGTTTTAGAGTTAGTGTTACACCAAATAGAAAGAACATTACTATCGTAGTAAATTAAGTTTGTATTTTTCTAGTAAATATACTATCTCACTAGCTAGTAAGTGTTCTTCTAATTTTCATAATTGTATTATTATAGTTCTCTATTAATAAACCAAGATTTAAATTAGTTTTCTATGCGTTAAATTATATTGATAAAATTTTGTAAGCCCTCCCAGGGCAGGTTCCTGTATTTTGTCAATTAAAACATATTTGATTAACTATTTACTACCGCCTACTTTTCTCCATCACTAAAACATTTAATAAACAATAACTCTAAAATGTTTTTGTTTCGGTATAAAAACTTTGTATTTCTTTACAAATCGAGTTACATCAATCAAACCATCAAAAACTTCCATAAAATCCTAAAGATCACAGCAAGGAAAATCATTAGGATCGCAGCGACCCTAAATCTTGATGGTTTCATCTCCACAGGGAGTCCTGAAACAGCTTTCATAGGTAAAAATGGTTTCAATGCTGGAGAAGTTCCTTCGCTTATGGGCTCTCCTTTCATAGAATACTTGGTCGTCTCCACAATCTTCACTTTAACCATTTTTCCCAAGTATGCCTCTTTCAAAGGCACCAAAACCTGTTCGTAAAACTTGTTATGCCCAACATAGTGCTTTTTATCATGTGATAGCTCGGTAACAAGAACATCTTGAACCAGTCCTATCCTGTTATTATCGTAAGGAGAGTATGACTGAAAAAATTCCGACAGCCTTTTCGTTCTTTTTTTCACCTGCTGCGTTGGAACCATTCGCATCCTGGCAGCCGGAGTGCCGGGTCTGGGGAAAAACTGGTTGATAAACAAACTAGGGAATTTATACTGCTCGCACAATTTCATTGTCTCCTCAAAGTCCTCTTCCATTTCTGTCGGAAATCCACAGATAATGTCGGTAGCGATTGTTAAGCCTGGAACACGTTCCCTAAGAAAATTGACAACAGTTTCGAAGTCAGCCTTTGTGTATTCTCTTTTCATATCAGACAGCACCTGATCGCTTCCAGACTGAACAGGAATGTGCAAGAAACTGTACACCTTCGAATGACTCAAGATTTTGCTCATTTCCTCCAAATGTTCCATTATGTATGGTGGATTTGTCATTCCTACTCGAATCATGCATCCATCAGGTACTACTTCAACAAGTTTCCATAGTAATTCTGGCAAACTGGTGCCAATATCTCTGCCATAGGTTCCCGTGTCCTCGGAAGTTAGCCACAGCTCACAAACTCCCTCGTCGAAAGCTTGTTTCGCTCTTTCAATAATTTCCTCTGGAGGATAGCTTCCCAGTTCACCTCTTGCGTGTTTAGTTTTGCAATACGTGCACTGATTTAAGCATCCTGTGTTGATCGCTATGATTTCTATCAGCGGATTCCTGCGCACTTTGGGTAGACTCAGCGAAGCTCCACCCTTTTTCTTGCCAGATTCCTTTTTCTGTTGTAGAAAACGAACCGTGTTGCCTTTTAGAGTTTCTTCAACTACTTCTACTACTCTGTCAATTTGTTGTACACCAATTATACTGAGGCCTTGGAGGAAGGACGATTTTGGTGCTCCTTGCGGCACACATCTGTAAAAGATGATAATTAATATTGATCAATATTAGTTAAAGCGATTGTTTTAGGTGAGATTATATATATAGAGAGATTATATACATACCCAGCCACAACAACATGCTTGCCCAATTTTTTGCCTGCTTCTATTTCATTCCTGAAGTGATCCTCTGCAGGAGATTTTACAGTACATGAGTTTAGGAGCCACAAGTCGGCTTCATCTTTGTTTTCCGTTAATTTGTAGCCATAGGCAGATAGCTGACCAGCTATGTACTCGCTGTCAGAGCTATTATGGGTGCATCCCCAGGTTTTTATGTAGATTATTTGAGTTCCTGGTACAACGCTATTAAGTATTGGGGGTTGCGGTAGTTCCTCTGTTAATTGCTTCTTTTTGGAGCGGACTGTTACCGTTTTCCTTGAGCTGTAGCGTTCTTTTGGTGTAATGTCTTGCGAGGATATTAGGTCCTCTATGTCTCCAATGATATCTTCGCACGGTGCTGGCATTTTTTAAGAGTTTGAATTACATAAGTTGCTTGGAGGTTAAGTCCGTAGATCATGAGACCTGGAAATTATTGTAATAAGAGATTTTTGTGATTTCACTTTTTGGAGTTTGATCAAATTGAGATCGTTAAAAGTGATTGATAATAAAATATAACAGCATGTGTATTGGAAGATATTTACTGTTGTCGATGTAGTCTGAGTTAGGTTATGTTCTACAGGATCCTGTCAACATGTGGAAGTACTGGTTGGGATTTGGGATAATTAGTTTTGGTAGTTTCTGGTAGATGGCTTGGTAAGGATATTTCTATCCTTATTAGTCCTTACAGAGAGGATAAGAGAGTGCTCACGCCCTGTTACTGCGATGCCACCGGTATAGTGCTGAAAAATCCTAGCCTGGATCAGATCCCACACCGACGGCAGAGCGGATTTCTCCCTACCATGCCAGAGAGGATCAGATCTCACATTATTTAAAAGAAAGAAAAATTAATAGTTTTAAAAACAATCTCTCTCTCTCTCTCTCTCTCTCTCTTCTCTCTCTACTTCTAGATTTAATATACAACTTGGAGAAAAGTTCCCGAGAGCTAGAACACATTTTTCTCTCAAATTAATTTATATTTTGCCAGATTTTGCGTAGTTTTTCGCAAAACTTGGCATCTTTCTATTATATAAAATAGTTTTGTGGTTTCTGTCGCCCTAAAACGCCGAGCGGGTTGCCTTCTGAAGGGGAACCGAAAATTGAGAAGCGGGTTGCATTCTGAAGGGGAACTGAAAATTGAGAAGCGGGTTGCCTTCTGAAGGGGAAATGAAAATTGAGAAGCGGGTTGCCTTCTGAAGGGGAACCGAGAATTGAGAAGCGGGTTGCCTTTTGAAGGGGAACCGAAAATTGAGAAGCGGGTTGCCTTCTGAAGGGGAACCGAAAATTGAGAAGCGGGTTGCCTTCTGAAGGGGAACCGAAAATTGAGAAGCGAGTTGCCTTCTGAAAGGGAACCGAGAATTGAGAAGCGGGTTGCCTTCTGAAGGGGAACCGAAAATTGAGAAGCGGGTTGCCTTTTGAACGGGAACCGAAAATTGACAGTGTGTATTTTTCAGAGAGAGAGAGAGCGGGAGAGAGAGAGAGAGAGAGGGAGAGAGAGAGATTGATTAATTGAGCATTTATTAGCTTTCTCAGCTATTTTCGATACATTTGCATTACATTACATTTGTTAAAACGAATTCTTTTAGCATTCTCTTGAATACGTCTAAACTTTCACAGCATTTCACTTCATCTGGTAATGCATTATACATTAATACTCCTTTATAAAATAGACTTTTTTGGGCACTTCTCGTTTTACGAAATTCAATTGCAATATTTCCCGCTTGCCTTGTCACATTGCACATTCAACGCCTACTATTCTTAGCCTATTTCTTAAATGCTCCGGTAACATATTTTTTAAAATCTTATAAATAAATATACTTAAATTATAATATAGCCCTGTCTTATAGCCATAAACTGTAACGTTTGCAGAGTGACGATCAGGTGTCAGCTGAAATGGAAATACTAATTCAACCACTATGTTTCGGCCCTGGGACTGCGGCGGCCTTGGTGTTCTCCATCACGTGATGGGGCGCATGCGCAGAACGCTTGCTTTGCTCTGTATCCACGCTGATCCACGTGTAGCGTCTACTGGAATTGTTCTGAATTGTTCAAAGTGAGTCGAAGTGAAAAAGCAATGTAGTGAAAAAGCCAAGTTCTGTGTGCGATTATGGTAATATTTTCTGGATTCGTACTTTAGTAAATGAATGCACAAACGGAGTGTATGCGGTGATTGTCTTTGGTAACACATAATTTAAACAGCACAATTACAATAATTGTATTATATTTGTCAGGATCTATTTTGAAAGTTTTCAACGCAACAGCTGTCAACCACCTATCCAAGGAGAACAAGAAATGCTATCAGACAATGGTGGACATGCAGAGGAAGATTAAGCAGTGCAACATACAGCATGTAAATATTATGTGAAACGTACATGTAAACGTAAACAAAAATAGGTTTATAATAAACATTTAATTTTATTTGAAGCTGTACAAATTTCTATCCTTTTCACTTGAAAGATTAATTGTACGCGTGTACATTAAAGTACATGCAGCTACGGTATATAGAGTTGTGTGAGTCACGCGAGTATCTGTGTATAAGTGAGTTAGCGTTTATATCTATATATACTGTCATTAGTTTCGCCCTGGGACACAGAGAACGCTGAAATTCGTGTTTCATTTTTAACACGCCAGCTTATGCCCCCTGGGGTAGACTTCCTGGTCCACCTCTGATTTCCGAATTGACCATAGATTTCGGATGCTCCCACGAAATCGAGATTAAATCGGCGTGTCTATAACCATACTATTTGCGTCCACACAGATCCCAACCCATCCACACGAATTGCACATGCGAATGCCACATATACACACACGACCACCGAACACTAACTAAAGAGACACCCTGGGTAAATAACGCGGTGGTATGCGCGAAAGTAGAAACGATTCGGAGTATTTTAACTGAACGCGAGGCAAGCGAGTAAGTGTTTAGCGTTAAACGAGTACAACCAAGTAGACGTTTGGTGTCATTTAACGCGTGTATATGCAGATAGACGGTGGATAAATTTGCAGACGTGAAAGCCGATGTCTCTGTCTGTTCTCTCTCCATCCTGTTAGCAAAATGTGAGTGTGATAAATGTGAGAAATGCATTTGTGATCAGTAGACTGCGGATTTTATACACTCATAACGACACCGAGTAGCTGCAGTTTTAAATAGATTAAGGGAAGCGAAGATTAAGGGAATTCAAAGGAAGATTTTTATTTTGCATGAGAATTCGACAGTTCGCGTAATGTAAAATCTCTCACTCATATAAAATCATTACTGTTGGTCAACGTTTCGATTTCACTGAGTCGAAGACATAACAGTGAAATATGAGAAAGATGAGCTCATCATCTGCAAAAAAAGAGATCATAGATTTTTGTTCCTGACCTGATCCGAGGATTGTTACTCTGTTAACTGGATGCTGTTAATTACCAGCGAGAAACCCTCGTATCCCAAATCGTACATGCCACCCAGGTTACAGCGCATTTCTTTCGCAGTTCTCATCAGCATGAATAATAATATTTTTTGTGACCGCAACGGGATACAGTACCATGACGAACTGCATCTGTTTTCATAGAACAGTGATATTTCTTTACTTATCTCTCATACATGAGAAATGAATTACATGTTCAAACGGTCAAACTCACATTTTATTGAAAATGTACGAGCTAGAGTTTATCACTCTCTGTCCACTTGAATTGTTCAAATACATAATGATGAAGTGTAATAGAACGTCGTTGAAGGAGAAAAACACATTCGAGAAATCATTCATGTTCTGGACTACCAAAAGAAGCTTCGCATATGTACAAAATAGAAATTCTTTCATTACGTCTTGTTTAACAGAAGTGCTTTGTCGCCGATTAATTCGCGAATGTTTTCTGTGATGCTTACACGGAATAAGTTCACAGCGAACGAAATGACAACTGCGAGAATCGCTATCAAATATGATATAATCATGTCGTTCATCATATGATGGAGTATGCTATATTAACGAATTTCCAACGTTTTAGTTGTCAGCGTCGACAATCAATAGTTGCAAGATGGAAAAGATATAAAAGATGTAATACAAAATACAATGAAATAAATAGCAATGTTGTTGCAATATCTAAACGAAGATACCAACTCAGCAGCTCGTTCGTGTGCCTCCACAACTGGTCGTACTTGTATTACCTCCGATGTATTGGAGTGTAGCACGTTGTTGATTGCCACCTCAATTCGGTAGCTGAAAACAATTAACATACACTCAAATCTCTTATAACACGGTATACGAAACATGCGATATTTAACAGCGAAGCCTATGCTCCACCAGCTACTAAGAAAAAGAGGGATCTCGGACTATGGCTATGGGAAGCACAAAAAGTGACTATGCGAAGACCTCGAAAGACCTTTATAGACTATCTTAGCACCTAGAGGACTTTCATGACCTAGGAAACCTCTGTGGACCCCTCCAGGACCTAGACGGGCCCCTATGGAGCTCCCTCACTCCCCTCTACACGACCCTAGGCCTATATTGACACCCCTCCCCTAGGACCTAGAAAGATCTCTATGGACCCTCCCTATGACTGTGCCTAGCTCTTCCCCAAGGCAGCCTATTAGTTCAAGTCTGCCCATCAGCCTAGACGGTAGTGATTCGGTCGGGGGTAACGTCTCTCGAGCTTCCAGCTAGAATTGCGTCTCCCAAGATAAAGAAGATGTGGTTCTGCGACCACGTAATAGCAATTTCATACCCCGGAGTAAAAAAGTCCTTGGTGGGACTATCCAGTGAGCAATCACCGATGTCAATCGTCATCAGTGAGGCCAGATTGCAATCCAAACGGATTGCAAGACTCTCCTCCTTTTCCCCTTCCACTACCCTATTCCACCACCATGAGCATACTCCAGCGTCCCCCACTAAGACCGTAGACTGGTCGCGCAGTCGTGCAACGTGGAGAGGGGGTACCTGTATTCCCCTCAATTTTCTCGATCTGGCCTCACTGATCATCATTTCTATGAGGTCCATATGCTGAAAGCGAAAACACGAGATTGCTGAACATGAGTTTGGAGAAATAGTTCCAAGATACCTGGCAATTTCAAGCAGTCCACACAGATAGGCACTAGTCACAGCGACTGCCGATTCCGTGCTTGCTATCGATAGGAGACCCATCAGAATAACCAATGCGAAATGCACGCTAACCAAATCAGTATGCCGGCTCATCTCAGGATAGAAGAATCCGAAAATGTGTAGATATTGTAGTTGCATTTTAGAGTGTAGAATTGTTGGTATTAGTAGTACCACAAACACGTATACTATTAGTACAACCGTTAAGCCTGGAATTCAGAGTTTCATTAATTGGTTTCGGCGATACACGTATTTTTGGAACCAAGTCGAAACAACTCATTGTCATACGTAGGGTAACTGTATCGATTACTGAGGTATCATGCCTTGATCGTACTTTATTTTAATATTATTCCTAATTTATCACGAAATAATATGTGTAATAAAAATATGAGAATGATTGAGAATTTTGTTCGTCTCGCCAACGGGAATATATTTTCATTGGATTGTACAAATTTATTCGAGGAAAAATATTTATTTTTACGTATTTTAATCTGATTGGAAAAAAATAACGCAGTGAAACGCACGCCCGCGGTAATAGATACACGTACCCTATCAAATTATATAAAAATCTGTTGAGTATCGGTACCTAAAAATGCGAAAATCACGCGTTTCGCCTTTATTATTTGCCTCTCGAATATGTCCAATTCGACGGGATCTTTCGTCACGCTATAATCGTTTGAAAAATTATCGAACACATTTCTCATCTAAAGACATATAGGAGGACATATAAGAAGACGTTAGAATTACGTTAGTTGTGTGTTGTTTAACGGATATAATAATTACAATAACAATACTAAACGATAGTTAACGTGTTATGTAACGTACTAATTTATGGTTGATCGCAAAGCCGATGTACCGTAGCAACATCAGCAATATTGGGCAACCGACCGATAGCATCATCAGTATATTGTACAGTGATTTTTCTACCCATCTTAGCGTCGATACCTGAACAACACTTTATTCGTTTTAAACAAATAACCAGAATAACAGTGGATACTGATTTTACATGAAACCAGGAGGGGGCTGGCTAACTTAGAACAAGCTGAAAACGGCAATGTTGTAGCAGTAAAACCAGCAACGCCAGAAAATATAGCTAGTAACTTCTTATGTTGCAATCTTAACCCTTTGCACTCGGTTGTCCCCTCTGAGGCACCACTAAAAATTGCGGTACCATTATTCAAAATATTGTTTACGTTATTAAATATATCGATATCTAATCAATTACTAGACATTTAGGTATTGTATGAGGTATTATACCAATTTCATATGCATAAAATTTCAAAAATCATAGGGAATGGAAATATTCTAGATCGGAAGAAATGTTTAATTTTCCAGTTAAAATAGTTCCGAGTGCAAAGGGTTAAAAAGTTCGCTAACTGGCCCCTCTATTTGGGCAGATGACGTTAGAAAACTACGGTTTTTAGCAAGGACGCGATGGCACGTCAGATTCGGAAAATAAGATTGTTTCGTTTGGATAGAGTCCCACGTTACCGAAAAACTGATGAATTTTGGGCCAAAATGACAAAAAACACAAAATTCGAACGATTTGAAGGCAATTCTATGATTTGATTATAGAATGTGAGAGGGAGATCCCGTAGGAATTTTTAAAGGTGGGAGGTCGCATTTTATGATAGAGGCGCTCGGGTTAAAGAAGGAATACAGAAACCGTGTAAAAAAACCGACAAGGTCAACTATTCCATAAACTTTTTCTGATAACAATTTTTAATTGGGTTTTGGTATGATACTAGAAAACTGTAGCAACACAGATTAGGTATTGTCATTTTCGGGTCGCGTTCGACAGAAATTCTTTATAATTAAATTGTGGGAATGTCTCGCAATCGCACAAATCTAATAATAATCAAATCTTAATTACCTGTATCACTAAAATGCTGAGAAAAAGCACGCTAAGCGCGACTCTCTGCATCTTTCCTAGTAGAGTATTATCGTAAGGCCAGAGCGCAGTAAAGCCCAACAGAGAAGAGTATAGACTGAAGTTCTTCCGAAACACCTCCATCTCATTGAATGTTAAAAAATATCTGTATGGAAAGTTTGCGATAGCACGCGACTACACCTCGTAGCATTAATCTTTCACGCGGTTCCACTTCCACTATACATTAGCGGCAATTACGTACTTCCGACCGATATCGATTGATATTAATACCTGTCCTGAGGTAGCATCAAACATTCATGGTACTCTTCTCTCTCTTTCATACGGGGCTTCGTTCCTCTTATTTCTTTCCCATTAAAAATTAACCAGCAAAATTCGCTTCTTTACCATTTTTAATTCTACGTAACTGCGACTATCAGCATTGACACGGAAATCGTGAGAACTGTGCACGCTGAACACTTTTTTAATCTCTTTTTTATTGACAACCGCAATGAGACCGACCAGTATGCGAGTATGACTTTCATAGAATTTTAAACAGCACGTTGCACATTTATGTTCTTGTCCTGTGAATTTTCTTGCGGAAATGTATTTCCTTTAGTTGCAAATTGTCTCGAAGAAATCCATTCTCTTCTCGTGTGAATTGTCTTGCAGTCGCTTCGAAGTAATTGTTGCAGACACAGAACAGAAGAAATTGAAAGTGATCGTAACAGTCAAATGACAATTGTGAAAGTAATCTACAGCAAATATTTTTTAAATTAAATATTGCGAATTTCCATTCCACGCTGATATTATATTATTATTGATGCTACTGATATTATTATAGCTTATTAAATTCTTGGTCAAACTTTGCACAGGGTGACAGTCGAATAAAAGCCAATTAGTTGCATACAATTAGCGACGTTTGATTTTATTATGAGCTGTTAGCCTCTCACTAACGTAGTTACACATCGTCATGTGGTACCTGTTGACCACACGATTCCACTAAATACAGATTATTATCACATTACAAGTTGCGTTCTTTTACAAAAATACGTTTCACGGTTACAGATGTATCCATGGGGGGAACACGAGTACAAGCGACGGCGCGGGAACCAAAACTTTCAAACACGGAGTTACTTAGGAACATTTCGCTGAAATCATTATTTGGCAACGAAGCTGTTGTTTCATCAAAATTATGAATACATTCTCGCTGAAAAATCTTTGATAATATTGTCGTCTCTGATATCAGAACCCTCAGGAAGACACAGCTACTCCTGGACTCGAAACGATGAAAATGATCAAAGATTTTTCAGCGTTACTGTATTAAGTTTCGTTTTTCGTTAGGGAACTTGTCCGATATATTCCACGATTACGCGGAAGACATTGGTCCGCACAATGTCGCAAACCATTCGCCTAATTCAGTCAAACCCGTTCCTTGCATAATACATGAGATATTAGCCGCGATTTTTTTTCATAATAATTCATTCATAATCTACGCATATTCGTTTCGATACATTTATCTCGCTTCGCGTTTCTTCTCAGCGTGATCGCACGTGGTCACCATAACAATACAATTTCCTTACGATCTACCAGATATGTTGAGCTCAAAGTATATTTACATCTTTCAGAACCCCCTAGCTATGTTAATCGTCAGGTGTAAAAACGTCTTATATCCATAAATAGAAATTTGTACAAAAGGTTCGATTGATTTCACAGTTTGGGGGTCTGAAGAAGTTTCTTTTCCATGGATCTCATTTTGATACACTTGGCGAGCAGCGCAACGATAGTGAGAACAGCACCGAGGAATGACACAATGCCAAGAACTACCAGCACCATGAACCAGTTCTTGAAGCTGCCTATTCTGTCTCCAAAGTCGCAGTTGCAATTCTCACTGTCGCTAAGGTTAAGGGCCGAGAAGTTGACTGGCCTGAGGGAGATGAGTTTAAAATCGTCCTGGACTTGTCTCCTGGTTGTGGAGTTCTGAGGCTTCTTGGTGAACCTATAGGATATGGTGTAGATGAACTCTTGGCCGTCGTACGAACCCCTTGCACTATAGTATTGAATTAATAGTTCTTTTCCAGTGGATGTTAGGGGGACCTGGATGTTGTTGATGTCTTGGTGGGACACGTCACAGTAGGACCACATCAGGACACTGTTGTTTGCCTGAAAAATGTTATTGTTTATTTTATTGAGAAATGTTACAAATATTCCTGTTATTAATAATATTAGGTGTTGGGGTCACCCTGTGTATGTCTATCTTAATTACTTTAATCTTAATCATATTTCTAACTCTACCTCTACGCCATTGTAGACAGCAATCTCATTCCCAGTGCAATATTTCATTGAAAGATTCTGTTTTTGATTAATGTAGTCCTGGTCTGCTTCGTTCCTGATAATCTTCATGTGGATAGAGATCTTTTCAGACGCTCTCCCAATGAATTTATAGTTGCACAGGGTATTTGGAGGGTACCAGCTCTGCAGAGACTTGATGTTCTCCCTAGTGCGCTCAGTGCTTCTGTATACAAATTCGCAGTTCCTGTCGTGTTTGACACCAGCTGGTTCCTCGGTTTCTTGAAGAGATAATTGGAACCCGTCGTGCATGATAGTTCCATCTTGCTCAGCAAAGAATTCAATGATGACGTTCTTTCCACGTGAGAGGATCCGAGGTATGTGACCGTCACCGCAGAATTTTGAGATTTCAAAGATTTTACCATCTACATTTTCCTGAAGAGAGAGGTAGTCACCCACGCAGCTACTGCTACCTAATTTCTCTTGCATACGACCCCTCCTGATGTAGCGGTACTCGGGGATCTGGAGGAAACAGACAAGTTGTGGATTTGTTTATTTAAAAATTAGACTAATTCATCAACTTCCTGTTCAATCTCTACTCTCACATCTCTAATCTATGCCTCAATTCTCACATCGGTAAAACAGTTGGACGAAAATCCCACACGATAAGTGCCTTACCAACCCAACCAAATTTTCACCATCCTGCATTGTAGAGTCTACAAGAAACTTGATTTTTCTCAGATTATAAAGCCAAACAAATCGCTTCACGGACATGGAAGGGTAGACATATGACCTAGTGCACCATCCCAAAGCCCTCTCTCACCTGCAAGAGGGTGACTATTTCTTGGCTGACCCTCTTTCTACCCATCTCGTGCGTTCCGTCAGGAAGAATCTTCACGTCAGACACGTCCTGTAGATCTCGATAAGGATTCCTCTTGGAGTTTATCGACCCCATGGACTTCTTATGGACGCGTTGCGGGTGACGGAGTCGTTTCTGGACAGTTACCGGCCGAGCATCCTGATCACGATAGCCGCCGGCTAGCCTGGAGCCTGGTATGCTTGGGGAGACGTCCTCGGCAGACGTCCGTACGTCCTTGACAGCCCCTTTTCCGTGGGAATTGAGCGAAGCCTTTGATCCAGCGGCTTCCTTCCTCGCTTTCTTCTGCCTACGCCGATTATTTCTGCCTCTCCTTAACTTGCGCGACGTCTGCCCGATGATAAATTCAAGCTCCTCCTCCTGGTCCGGGCTCCTGGCTCTTCTGACCGGCTCAATTTGCGGTAGATAGCCTCCGGAAGACCTAGAGACCCTCGTCTTCTCCACTTCCGCCACTATTTCTACATGCTGCTCGCAGTTCTCAGTCTGACAGCTGTCTTGGGACGTGCGGTTCATCAGGTCGAACAGGTCCTCGGGTTGCCCACCGATTTTAAAGCGACCCATTCCCGATTCCAGGGCGATCCTGCATCTGATTCCGCGAGGGTACACGCCTGGATACCCTGGGGATGATAGTCTGCAGGTTCTCCTGTCTTTTCGGATGGCGCATTCTAGAGGACAGTCTGACGATGAAGACGGGAAAAAACCGCGATGGCGTTCGATGGCTAGCTGGGCTGGCAGGATCGAGAACTGGGCTGAAAACATAACTGGGTTCTCGGCTGCGAATTTCGCGTCTGAGTCCATCGTTATCGTCAGGTTCGGCCCCTTCCTCAGGAACAACCTGTAAATTGAAAACACGATTTTAATCTGAGAGAACATATTCTACATTCCCTAAATTTAGAGGCTGTTTTCACCTTTCCAGAGCAAAGTAATATAAAAATGTGTAATACTTTTATTGAATATGTTTTCGATTACACCATCAGATCGAACCGTCATTTTCAAGGCCTTTAATTAATTATCATTCGTTTGATTGGGAGTTTAACGTGTTTCAATTGAAGCTAGATTAAAGGGATGTAATGGAGCTCTGTAAAGAATATTTATTTATACGTCAGCGAATACCGTGATAGGGCACTGCCAGCAAATTGAAATTAAAGCAAACCAAAATGATGGGTTTATCGGGGGTGGGTAGCATCTACACACATTAAATGCACGTTTATAAGCGGCTTGGAAGTGCCGTGTTTCGAACGCCCGGCACCCGTTTAATCCATTATCTACCAAAGATAAGCATGCCCGGTTTATATAACCTGCTGTCAATATTATAATCACGTCGGTTAATTATTTTTCCTGAACGATGCGCCCATAAAAATATCGCGTTTCGCGAACTTCAAATTTAATGGTAATTTCATAGCGCAAATATTCGCGAAGTTAAATTACATTCATTTTCTTACTCGATAATGAACAAATCTAAAAATGTATAATATTGAATGACGTACCTGGTCACATTTCCGGACACATGTCCACAGTATCGTCCAGACTCGTCCTCAAGTTCATCGGCGTCCTCGGACAATTGAATATAAGCACCCTCGCATTTAGTGTCTTTCAGAAAGCCAACTTGCAATCTCCGAACTTTCAATTCTATCACCTGTACCAAATTCAGTTTTTATCGTTTAAATTTTTAGTAATACAAGATAAATCTGCGTTTTTAATTAACCTGCGGATCTCTAGGTGGTGCCCTGATCCTGATGACACATCTTCCCATACGTCCCGTCCATCGTATCCATCCGACAGAGTTTCTGACAGTCCGATTGCATCCTGGGAAAAATAAAGGTAAAAACAAAGATTAGAAACAAAAAATTGTACTGTAGTACTTTTCTTCCGTGGTCAAGAAATATTTCATTCGACTTGAATTCCATTCAGAACGTAGTAGTTTTTCTACCAAGGTCATTTCAAGATCAAGTTTCAATGAACATTTTTATATACAATCACAATTTCGTGTACAAGTTAAACACGAAGAAATGTTCAATTTCTTCTTAGCTTTCATTCAAGGTATGGTGCTTTTGCTTTTTCAAGGTCGTTCGTAGGTTAAATTTGAAAGGACACTTTTGTGCCCGGGTCAAAAATGGTCCAGAGTAAAGACTCGGACAGGGAGAAACAAGCATTCGCAGTTCAGGAATGCGCGCGCTAAGAAGAATTAACTCGTTTACGCCGAATGATTCTTTTTAGCAGCTCCCCTTCGCTTGAACCGGAGAAATTGATGAGGTTTCGCGAGCGAAACTTTGTAAGGGAGACCGTGAGTGCACAGTGATTTATTGACGGCCGATAAAATAAATGATTTTGGCCGCCTCTAATGATCCTTAAAGAACGCTCGACAAAAACACACTAGTTTTATGAAACACGCGCGAAGTTCTTGTAACAGTTTACAAGCACGCTATGAAGGTAAAAAATATTCAAAATCATTATAATATTAATATTTAAAGTATCATCTCTATATATAATAAAATCGTGTCTGTCTGTATGTATGTATGTTTGTAACGGCATCAATTGAGAACGGCTCAACGTAGAAAGCTGGGGTTTGAACCATTAGACGCGGCGTTTCTTCGAGAAGGTTTAGGAGACCGCATTCAAAAAGGTATATTCGTTCAAAAGTTGTGACGTCATTAGTGAACAACTTTTTCGCTCTCTTTTGGGCACGTTTCTGCTTATAACTTTTGACTGGTAGCACCTATGTTCAATTTGTGTGAGAGAGAGAGAGAGAGAGCAACGCGAAATGGAATTGAACGAAATAGATTATCACAAACACGTTCAATACGTACATGCTTTTAAAAAATACTGTGCCACAGCAACGCGTGACGGGGGAAAGTAGTATATAAAAAATAGAGAGTACATACTGACATTGTCTTGCTTTAGTAGCTAATGGGAAAGCCAAAGTGTATTTAATTAATACTAATTGAATAATAGATTAGATCAATAGTAGACTAGACAAAAAGATTTAGTTAGTAACCAAACAAGATTAAAATTGAGAATGATTTGCATTAATAATTTCAAGAAGCTATCTTAATGACGAGAAGAAAACTCGTCCCAATATAAATGTATCTTTGGGATCGACCAGTAAAAACGCATCTTTTAAAAAGATTGTATTTGTTTACGGTGTATCCATAGTTACTTTTAGTAACTTTAATACCCGAGGGTTTGCAGTTGTGAACGCGGCGTAATACTTATATTAACAATCAAAATTCCATTATGTGCAATTGGTTCCATCATGAATACATTTTAAAAGAATTTAGAAGAACAGTTTCGAAAGTGTTCGTTCAGAGTGTATTATCTTCACACACAGTTACTTTCAGTAACTTCTAATACTTGGGGGCTTGCAGTTATGAACACAGCTTAACGCGGCGCCACGGCGACAAACGAAACGTTAAGTCTGCTGTTTGCCGGATTGTCCCGGCAATATTCGTGGCGCGCACGCGATAGGGCTGGCATTATTTGCGCGTCACAATGGAGACGTCGCGCGAGTAACGATATAAGCATGAATTACGTCCATCGGAGCTGTTGCCGTCCGATACAGTGGCTTTTCGTTGCTGTAAAGCCGAATCCACATCCGCAGAACGCTTCTCCACGTTTATGGTATCCATTTCCGCGAATACACTGGGTGTTCAATTTAAATTCGCGCCATGCTTTCCAACATACGCTGAAACCTTCCAGTGCGCATGAGTAGATTGTCCGTCACGAATATAAGTAATTTAAAATTCGATGTACACCGTGAATGTAGCTTTGAAATTTGTTTATTACTTTATAGAACTTAGAAATGGCATCGTGTTTGGTATCATTCTAATCAGGAAAACGTCGCAAACATGCTGATGAAAGTTTCATTAATAAATAATTAAAAGCAGAAAAGTATTATATTGGATTAGAACCAGTACGCTGGTGTGGATATTTTGTTGTCTAGCTGTCCTGTTCTACGAGACATGTATTCGTCAATTCATTCAATCTTTTCCGAAAGTGTCTTCTTCCAGAAAGCAGACCATAATAATATTAAACATGAACGTCGGGACAGTTGATCATTAATAAATGTCGGCAATTACTTTATTACCACTGTATGCACTTTCGTAAATGTTCTATGTAGCTAGCATATTTAACTGAGATCAAAGGGACGATGGGAATATCAGTTCCGTGGGAATTGTCAGCGGCCCAGGCATCTTGAAGGCAGATAGGGCGATTAGATGAGTGACCCGAGCCGAAATCGTTACCGAAACGCCGGACGACGTTATTCACGGTGAAAACAGGACCTTATTTATTCAACGGCCCTCGACAAGCAACAAGGACTAATGAAATTACTCGGCGGCCGTCGACCGCCAGGAGTTTACCGGCTAATTAATTGGCATTGATGCAGCCAATCCCATTGAAATCAAGCGGCGCTCATGCGATTTCTCTCTACGCTATCCCTTACCTTATCATTTCCCTCTTGGGCGTCCCTCAATGCCTTCCTCTGTCCTTAGACTCCGTATTTGCTTTTCCACGATTCGTATTTCCCGCCAATTTACACTTTTTCGTTTAACACGTTGAATCGCGGTAACCGCGAAGATTAGGTAAAATCAAATTTGTTTAGAGAACTTTTATTTTTCTTGCATTTCGAAGATCGAAAGTTTTGTATACAAATATATTAGCGTAAAAATTAATTTTCAAATTTGGACGAACAATTCTCTCTACGGCAGTTAACCTGTTAAATCATATACAAACTTTTTACAGTATTTTCTTTTCTGTTATTATTTTAATGTCTTCCTGGGGATTCTTATTTCTCGTTAATTTATATTTTTAATAATGAAATGCTCTTTTCATGCTATTAACAGATTAACTGTTTTTTTTCTTTTGTTACTTTTTGTCTGCGATTATTTTTGTTTCTGGTTAAATTGATCTCTTTTCAATGACGCCGACTTTCAAAAGATGTTTGTGCAGCCACGCGACGAGAGTTGGGTTTCATTACATTAAAATTGCTGCGAATGCGTTCAAAGCTCAATTTTGAGAGCCATTGAGTTGATCGTGCTGCGATATCGATGGAAAATACGATGAATTAAATTCAGCGGTAAACTAAATGCATCGAATGTAAATCAAATGTGGAAAGCTAGGACTCGGTGGAGCTCGCGACAGACAGTTCAATACATCATAAAGAAAATGTCAATACTTCAACGATAGTGGATTTGCATTTCCAAATTTGGGAACCGTTTGACTTTATGAAAAAATGTTTGATTTTGATAAATTTGTTGTTCTTCAACAGTGATAGATATGCAAAAGTTTATTAGACCAAACAATTCCATAAAGATCCTGATTGGAATCATATTATGCAATAATATAAATAGATAAACATGTTTAAACAAAAGACTAAGCCTACGTATCAGTGTTCTTTGATGTAAATAATGGAAGCATAATTAACAAAAAAACATCGGAGTGTACAGAGAGTACAAATCTAGAAGCTATTTTCTTCGATTGTTTTCGAGAAATTGAATTTGAACAACAAATATTCCATTGGAAAGTTTGTGTTCTCAATTTTGGAGACATTTTACGCTTCGAACAGAAAATCTACCCAGATGTGTCTTACATAAAACGATTCTATGCACTCTGGCAACTGCCTAGGGGAGCTGACAATAAACACATTACGTTAATGTCGATCTGCACAGACGAGCCAGCGGAAACGAAGAATCCCATGCAAATAACATTAAAAGGGAAACGTTATTAAGGGGATCACCGGCTTCTTGCATATCTTTAATGAGGGCCGCCTAGTCGCATATGGCGTCTTTTCATGAATTGAATGCGATGAAAGAGGCGTGCACCTCCGCGACTATGCTAAAATGAATGTGATTGCACCGAACGATAAACTGTCCGGGATTATCATAAAAATCGCGGGCATCAACGTCTGCCATCGCATTAACGCGATATTCAATTAAGAATCCGGGAAGAAAAAATCGTGTATTAATTTGTACGATAACATTGTAAGGTGAAATACCCCATTCACAGAAATATAATTATATCGGTTTAGATAAACAAAAATAATTTTTTAAGAGTTTTAACATAAAATTCCGATTGTGCAAAGTAATTTAAAATCCCAAAATCATTGTTTAGATTAATATCTTAATTGTATTAACAAGAATAATTCTAACCTGTAGTTGGACATATTAAATCCAATCTAAGCTAGTACCTGGACAGAAGTAAACCGGGACAAATTGAATTTACATATAATCTGTAACAGGCACTGTAGCATTCGCATTCGCATTATATCTTTGATTCGCATGAAAATAGACTATTTTGTATACTGTTTTCAGATAAACTTCGAATTTATTTTTAAATTTCAATTGATGTCTTAATCAAATGGTATTCACACTTACTTGTAGCTAAGGCCTCAGAATATATAAAGAATTATTTAATCTCTTAATTATTGATTTACTATAAAAATTCAATTGTCCAGATTTAGGCCTCGCTTTTGGCTTGTCCACACATAGGGCAGGTCACCTTATACGTAGACCAGGCTTCGACCTTTGAATTCACGGTGGTTGGGGAGTAACAATTAAAATTTGAAAATCGTTTGACGTCGAAATTTTCGAAAAACGAAAAAGAAGAAGAATTGACAATCCAGCGTTTTGCCATATGTTTTCATCTACGGAAGGAGAACAGGGAGGGTTGAAGGTGGTGCAGAGACAGTTTGAAGGAAATTCCAACATGGCCGATGTCTCCAGAAACAAAGGAAGGGATTAAAAAGCCGTGGGAAACGTTTCTATTGCGTTGCGTCCCGACAATCGCGATCATTTGCGGGATAATCTCGCCGCGCGGAGAAAAATATAGCGGAGCGGATGCAAATTCGTTCTTAACGAGATATTTCCATAGGTGGAGGAGGGCTGGGGCTGGAGGTGGGGGGGAGCGGAAGATTGCGCCCTTGTCCCCCGCGAACGGAGCCGTCGAGGTTGTCGGAGGTACAGGGGAATTCCGCCGTTAAAACGACGTTAATCCCTTTTATAATAATATCCGGTGAGATTGAAGGACAACCTGATTAGCCGGGACCGTGAGGACCTCCGCGGAACACCAGGACGTCGTCCCCGAGGACCGAGATTCACCGATTATGGGGGAATCCGCCATTATAGATTCATTTTCCCCGTAAGTGCTGTGATCAGCGCGCGAGTGCATTATTGCCGAGCACCGAAATTCGGCTGGCGAAATCGCAACGTTAACGTTACTCAGAATTCCCCATACATGATTTTCGAAGAGGCTTTTCTGTGCTTCACGACGTAATAAATTATTTTTTTGCGGTTTCATTCGCTTTACTTCACAGGGGAATGGACAGAAGAATTCCCCTGGAAGAATTCAGTTGGAAATATCTTTCCGAGTGGGATTAAACTTTCGGACAAAGTCAAATTTAGTAGAATTTTGAATGGAAGCAAGGCGACAGATTTTCCTGATTTTCATCCCCTAACTCCAGAAATCTCTGTGGAGCTTGAAAAAATTTTTTAGTGGTCCAATCCACCATGCATTCAAAGATTGAAGCCTCCCTTTTACGAGCACACCATAAAACACGAGATTTTTCGTTGCCGCATGGTAACGTTCTGAATGAAAGATTCTTCTGATTTCTATCCTTTAACTTCAGATATCTCCACAGAGCTTAAAAAATTTTGTTCGTAACTCAAACCACCGTAAATTTCAAGCTTAAAGTCTCCTGTTTTACGACGGCACCATAAAATTTGTAATACGATTTTTTCCTGCTGTTTTATCCCACTTTAGGTCAATTCTTCTCCCATTTCGAGTAAGCAGCAAAATTCTCCTGACCAGAATGTTAAAAAATTGTTTAAATAAACTTGAATGTTTACGATATTGTAAATCTCGTTATATTGGGGGCAGTCTATAGGAATCACTTTCTGCATGATTGCATAGCCTTCACGCATAAATCAGAAAAAATTGGCAAAGTTGAGGAACTTAAAGTAGGTGTCGCCCAGTGCGAACAAAAAGGAGCTGTAACAAAGAGCGAGATACAAAATGATTAATTCACGAGGGAGCGGGGGTGGGGGGAGTAACGGAGGCAGCCACTCTGTCTTTTATAATCTTAACCATCTCTTAATCTCGCCTCGCATGATTTAAGCGTGCACCGTGAATAAGGCTCTGCCTCTCGCGATAAATGAAGGCGATGGGAACCGGGTCACGCAGCCCGGCTGAATTTCGCATGCAACTTTGAATTATGAAGATCGTAATCTCGATTCCGCCAGGCGTGCGAAGTAATTACTAATAACCACTCACTTATCGCTAATTACACGCCTCGCAGACGTCGAACCTGCATCCCCCCTGCCCCTCCATGTTGTTCATCAGCTTCAGAAATTACGACGAACTCAGATTATGACGAACTCATTACTCGAGAATTCAAAATTCTTTATGGTTATAATATCTCCCTCATTCAATTCTAACACTCCACTAAACGTTTACTCTAAAATCCGAAAAAAACTCGGGCCAGATAGAAACATGACAATATAGCTGTAACAAAAATTTCCTAGTTCCCAAATTTTTGTAAAAATTGTGCACTTCGATCAACTTTCCTACATCGTTCCGTCATATTTCCGAGATTTTTACTTTTGCGAACAGTATTTGCGACCAAAAAAAAGCTGAAAAAACTCGGAGCTCATGAAAATGATCATCCAAAACTCAGTAGAAACATTTCACGTTTCTGGCTTCCAACTTTCTGTACAAACTGCATTTTTTAAACTTCTCCGCATTGTTCGGTTATATGTTCAAGTTTTTTCATTTTTTAAAGCTACTGTAAAATTTCCCGAAAAAACGTATATTCTATTTGGTGTTGGACATTGTTCGCCGTATTTTCGCGCTTTCCATTTTGTAAGACCAGAAAATTTGCAACATCCCGTATACATCACGTTTTTTCCCACAATTTTGATATAAAATATCTAATAACAACGATTAAAACAAAATCGACTAAATCGAGCTTCTCGAATTATCCGCTGTCTTTACCCGGTACAATGGTTAACTTCCAACTACCCTCGCCTACCATCTGCCCTCGTCGAGATGCCGAAACGATTTCCCAGCATCAGGTTTATTTTCAAAAAGGTCGCGGAAGCTAAACAAACGCGATTCGCCGAGTTCCGCGCACGGAAAACGCGTTTCCATCACTTTTGCTCGGACACCGGAGGATGTTGCGAGCAAAGCTGGGGGTATAAAGCAAAGGGGAACGTTTTCCCGGCACCTCGACGCAAGATCGATAAAATCTCGGCGATGTTCCCCTGCCGCTTGATAGCTCTGTACCCGCTGTCTTTCCCGAAAATTTTCGAGCGTTTTAGCATTCGTCTAGTGTTCACTAGCCGGGTATAAATAACCGGGGCTTCACTCGATTCCGGGGCATAAGCCTTTGAAGCTTAGTGGGTTATGCTCCGGCCCACTTAATATAATAACGATAATGCACAGCGGATCAATTTGGTTCCCCACTTTGCCAAAGCGCCCCGCGTCCTTAAAGCACACGGACTCAATACCGGCTATTATCTATCGGTGATGGATCGTGCACCGCCGCCGCACCGCCGGACAATTTCACAGTGATTTATTCAATCGTTCCGGGGCCCTTTGCTCATTGTTTGCCCGGCATTTTCGGACGGAAATGAATAAATCTGGATAATGTCAGTGAATGCGGAATAGTTATGCAAAAGTGGGATAAAACGATAAGAAGAAATTCAATGTTGAATTTCAGGGTGGCATTGGAGAGAGGAAGCTTCGATCTGTAAATCCATCGTGATTTCAGTCCGGAGAAAAATTCTTTCGACCTTGGAATCTTCGAAAGAGGACCGTCTTTAATTTGCATTGAATTCAAAGTAAAATAAAAATATAACACCAGCAAACCGCTAGTAACAGTTAGGAGCATAACTGATCACTAGACACTGCGGACTTTATGCGTTTACGACAAGAGTGGGCACGTACAATTTAAAGCAGTGGACATGTTAAATAAAAAATATATAAAAAAGAACCTTTTAAAAATCACGCTTATATTAAAATGCATTAGAAAGGAGGAAATAATTTTTATAGACACATTAGTGACATCTTTAAACGTTTGTAGCTCGTCGACCGATTTTGACGAAATTTTTAGAATATGTTTAATTCGCACAGATCTACAAAACGTATTTTTTAAATTTTCAATATAGGCCCACATAAAAGAATTGCAAAATGCAGCTTTTAGTATTTTTTCTAGAATTCCGAACTATTGCAATTTTTGAAAAAATTTCCCATTCTTTAGTAAACTAATTGCTCTAACTTCCCAAAAAAGTTCAAATCGTATAGTACGATATTAAAAAAGTTATCGTCTTTTTTAGAGCGTCCGAATATTAATTCCGGCCACTGTATGTAACATATAATTATGATTTCATTAAAAAAGCAGATGATTTGTATTATTTTTTGTAATGGTTAGAAAGGATTGAATATTTTATTTTTTCATGTTATTATGAATTAAATGAAGTTACTGCTTCTAAATATGTATATTTTTTGAGCGAATCTTACTATTCCGAGTAAATCGGGAACGCCGCGCCGCTCAGCGATGACGTCACAGCTGTTTGACTTTATTCTATAGGTGGTTAAGAGTGCATTAAGAGAAAAAGAATAATTTTGAATTCGACGGCAACTTGTATGACGCGCGAATTGTTGGAAACGAGAAACGGAAAGTTTGAAGAACGCCTATAAGCAGAGGAACTCGGGAGCATTCATAATGCGGCTCATCGAAGCAGGCACGGCCGCGCAACTACTAATAAGTAGCGCGCATTAATAATTAATTAGCAAGCTGGCGGGCAAGCTACCGACCAATTTCCATAATTCAACGACTGCCGGAATATACAATATCGCGAGTGTTTTCGAACGTGAGGACTAGCGGCGCAATAATGCCGAGCCCGATACTAATGATTACCCGCAGATTCGCACGCGAGTCAATTGCAAATTAGTCGACGGCTGTGTATAATTGCCGAGTTTTTTGCCGGCCGAATCGTTAAGTCCTCGGCTGCTTTGTATGGCAAACAGCCGACGTTCGAGTGTAAACGCCCCTTCATCCTCAGCTATCGAAATAAATAAATGTCCCTCGTAGGTAAACAAACTCTGTGTTGGCATTGGTATTGTTTACGCGAGAATTATGAAAAAAAATCCCACACGTAACACTCATCAATCTACACATTTCAGAATTTTTTCACATTTTTCTGTCGAAAATTCTCGTTGTAAAAAATTTGGAACTGTCGACAAATGCAAAAATCGGGCGAAACAAATGTTTTTGTGCAAATTCAATATGACGAACACGATATTTTTACAGTAGCGAGTTATCGTTGTAACAGCTATTATGGAATCTTTTCAGATTTTTTGGTCGACGATCTTGGCTGTAAAAAATCAATAACCCCGAAAAATCACGAGAAAGCGTGACAAAAGATGACGAATGGGACGAGTTTTTATCGAAGTATAAAAGTGAGGGACATAAAATTTATGCAGCAGCAACCTATTGTTATTGTTTATCGTCTTTGAATTTTTTCAAATTTTTTCGGCGAGGTATATCCTAATGAAAAAATAGATAAAATCGCGAAAACCGTATGAAGCAACGTATATGGATTATAAAAATGTACATTTTTCAAATAGAAATTTAAAAGCGGCGGATCTGAAAATTTTATCATCGGTGCCTATTACCGAAGCTTATTGTCTGCGATTTTTTTTAGATTTTTTTGGTCAGAGGCGTAGCGGGAAAAAAGTGGAAATTGATTTTGATAATCCTTTTGAATTCCGAGCATGGCCAGGGCGGGAAGGTGTTAGCCGAAATAAAGAGCGAGTAAATTAAGGATGATCCGCTTATCAGGTACGTGCCGGCGCATACGATTAATTACATCGAGTATTGCACATTCGCAAGCCGCCCCGCGTCGTTGCTTAGGAATTTTTCGCGAAGGGGTGACAGCTATGAATATTCAAAGGCGGCCGGGGACCGGCAAAGTCGAATATAATCCGGCGGTTCGACAACGTGACAATCATTTCTGATTTTCCCTTAATTTGCCCGACTCGCCCGGGCTACCGGTTATTCAAATGGGCCGCTGTAAAACGGAGAACATTTAAATTCCGCGTATCCGCGCCGATTTAAATTAAACAATTCGACCGCCGCAATTATTCAAACCGCTCGCCCAATCCCGCGCGATTTTAATTAACCCGTCGAATAAGAACCACAATAATTCAGAATCCTCCCGTGTTTTTATGTAATCGGCATTTTCCCGCTGGAAAATCAATTGTTCCGCAACGAATTAATCGTGATTATCAACCATTTGTTGTGTGATCCTCCGGAAAAACCCTGTTTTCGTTGTTTTCAACTGTAACGTACGGTTACGAAAATGCCTCAAAAATTAATATTCAATGGCAACGACAATAGGCAGCTATTGTAAAAACTTTATATTTGTTGCTTTCAAGCTTCCATAGTAATCCTCCTTTTTATTAGCCTCAGTCTCCTTTTTTATTGAATTATCTTTTGCTACACGTTTTGTTTCCAATAATTCCTCTTCGAAATTATCGCTAACATATTTGTGACATTTTTCTGATTAAAACGATCATAAACACGACACAAGTCGAGCCACATTGACCTGTTTAATCCACGATACAGAAGAACCTCGGTTATCCGAACTAATCTCGGTGGAACACGAGTGTTCGATAAATAGAACGGCTGTTCAAGTACAATATTCATTGACTTGTACAATAGACCGTGACCATGAATTCATAATAAAGGACTGAGTATCATGGGTTCGGATAAGGGAGATCCCAATAAATCGTGGATTAAACAAGCACACATGATCCTAATGGTACCGTGTTTGGACTCGTTTCAATCGGGAAAATGTAACAAATACGCCAGCGAAATTTTTATAAAGAAATAAAAGTTTACTAAGAGCAAAGTTTACTATCGGATTAGTATTATCGACGTATCCAATCTCGAATGTAACACGTCTGAACGGTTGAGGTTGTGGGTCACATCCGGTGATATTGGGGATAAATTTTTCACAAATATGCGAAGGCTCGGCGCGTTACCTCGTGTATCGACGAAGGCCCAGCAAAGATTGGCCAGCGAAAAGAGCATCAGCGAAAGCAGGTACAGCACAGCGCCCCATCTCATCTTCGTTGTTCCGGGTGGCTTCCTGGGTGCCTGCCTTCACTCTTCCCTGGGTCCTCCTTCACCGGTCGCGCTCATCTTCCAGCATCCTCCGCGACTTCCGTTCCAGCTGGAGGACTTCGCCACCCTTCGCCCTGGAGAGCCAGAGAGGGTGGGAAAAAAAGAAGATGAAGAAGAAGAAGCCCGGTGTCAGCGCGAGCGACGGGTTTACGGCCGAGGAGGGTGCTTATCACCTGGCTGATAACACCTGCAAGACAAATAGCCCGGCTGGTAAACAGAAGCACCGCTCTCTCGTCCTTGTAATTAACCTGCTGGTAATCCTAAGGTGGCCGGAGAATTTTCGCGTACATTCTCGCACGCAATTTCTCTATTTCCCCGGCGGTTCGCCGAGGTTTTCTTTGGCACCTTTAACGAGGCCGCGGACGCCTGGACGCGAGATTGAAATAAAAGCGGACCAACGAGTCGTGCGAGCGTAAAGCAGCTAATTTAACCGAGATTGGTGCTGCGGAATCCGTTCCTTTGAGTGGACTTGCGCAAAAATTAATTATCGTACCGCGTACACCACGGAAAATTAATCGAGCTTTAAGTCATAACTTTGCTGACTTCGAGGTTTTCTGGAAAATACAGTGCTTTTTTGCAATTTTTTGAAAGAATATAGAAGCTCTCTTTGGAACTGTAACTTTCATTTTAAGTTCTTGCTCAAAATTAATTGTTGTATCATATAATGTATAGAAAATTAGGGAGGGTTTGAGTCATCACTTTGCTGATTTCGAAAGCTTTGAACCTTGATTATACACGTTTTCTTAGGAATTGGACATATCAATGCATATTCAATCATCAATAACATCTTCTTGTTGAAAAATGACTATCGTATGACGTAGTACACCCTAAATTAAGAGGGGTTTCATTCACGATTTCACTAGTTTCGAATTTGTTTACGAAACACAGATTTTTGAAGTTATTGCAACAATTTCCAAGTACATACATATTTCTGCTAGTATATCATTTTGAAGAAGGCTTTCAGGGCTTTTCCGGTGGATGTCGGCCATTCTGTCAAAAATTAATTATTGGACGATGTAATGCACCGAAAATGAAGCGAGGTTTATGTCATGACTTCGGCAATTTCGAAATTGTTTATAAAATACGAGCTTGTACAAGGTTGCACTTAAAAATGTTTATCTCGAGAACTATTTATCCGATTTTTGTTCTATATCAATTTAGAAGGTTTTGTCCATCACTGCAATGTTTCTCTCAACAAAAAATCCGTTTGGCAACACCGAAAATTATAAACAAATTTTTCTAGAATCCCCGTACTCGATCAAACTCTTACATTTTCAACAATTAATATTTCAATATCGATTGAGAATCCAGCAAGACAATTTCGCAAGACGATTCCCCCGACCTTGGACCAGAGTTCAGCAGAATTTCATTCAAATGACATAACTGCTTCGACCGCTACACCCGCGCGAACGCGCCGGGGGAGCCGGAGCGAAAAGAAGCGGGAAAAGGAAGCGTTCCAAGTGTTTACAAGACAGATAACGAAACTAACGAGTCTAATTCAATTTGGAGGGGTCCCGGGTTAGCCCCGGGTTAGATAGAAGGCATAATCTTAAGGGGGTTGGGTGGCTTTTTGTCCGGAACATTTTCTCGCAGTCGTCGCTGCGAATTTCATTCGGTTGCTTTTCTAATTCAAGGGACCGGGTTCTTGTTTCCCAGCCGGCGTGTCGTCGCTTTTACGACGCCCAAGGTCGTTTTCGTCTATTCAACTTCCAATTGGATCCGGTAATTGCCGGTAAAATTATCCGGCCCGCCTCTCCTCCGTTCTCCTTGGCTCGGCCGACTCGCATTCGGCAGGATCGATCGGACACGTGGAAATCTATGCGCTGCTAGTCCAATCTGTCCGCCAGTTTCATCGTTTTCAGACATATCCCTAATTGTAAGCCACGGAGAACAGATAAAAATGCGGAAGACAGTTGCGAACGTTCGACGAACCGAGTTCCAGTGGAAATTAGAACGCGGAGAACGTAAAACTTTTATTTCATTTGCCTCTTCTCGCGAGAAATTCTGTTTTACAGTAATGCCTCGATGTATGGACAAGAAATTTATGAAATAACATGTTCCGCACATTTTTCTGAATAAAATGAGTCCGAACACGGCACACTTGCTCGTTTAATGCATGACCCAGTGGAAGCTCGATTATCCGAATGGATAATCAGAACCAAGGTGGTTCGAGCCATGTATAAAAATTGGAAGTCGTTTGAATTCAACATTTTTGAAAAGATAATGATTGAGACCAATTGTATCGTGTTTGGTATCATTTTAATCAGAAAAATGTCACGAATACGTTAGTGAAAGTTTCACAAAAGAATAATTAAAAACAAAAAAATGGCCGAGAAATTTGTCGCATAAGAGAAATTTTTGGCGAACTCGAACCAAATTGCGGTGAAAGAGTGACATCTAATCTTTACGGTGACGGCATAACATTTCAGCTACGATTTTTTGTGACCACTTGATACCATTTCTGGTTTTCATCCCCTAACTTTAAAAATCTCTGTGGAGCTGGAAAAAATTGTTTAATGGTACAATCCACCGCGGATTTAAAGATTGAAGTCTTCTCTTTACGACCACATCGTAAAACATGAGATATGATTTTTTGCGTGCATATGGAGGCATTTTAAATCAAAGGAAAAGCGAAAGATTCTTCTGATTTCTACGCTTCAACTTCGGGTATCTCGGCAGAGTTTAAAAAATTTTGTTCGTCGCGCAGACCACCGTAAATTTTAAGATTGAGGTGTTCCTTTTACGATGACATCATAAAATTTGGAATACGATTTTTTCTTGCTGTTTTACCCCATTTTCAACGAAAGCAATTCTGCCATTTTGAATGAGTGGAAATTCTTCTGACCTGAACGCTAAGATCGTTCAAACATTGTTTAAATAAAATCGAAGTTTGAAAGCCATTGTCGAATCTTTAG
Organism: Lasioglossum marginatum; assembly: GCA_028455795.1. Classification (NCBI taxonomy): domain Eukaryota; kingdom Metazoa; phylum Arthropoda; class Insecta; order Hymenoptera; family Halictidae; genus Lasioglossum; species Lasioglossum marginatum. The sequence goes on from CM052274.1 coordinate 784,341, forward strand.
GTACCTATCGTCACTGATGTTCGTGAATTTTATCATTTTTATTGGGAAGTTGCAGCATAGTTAACTACAAAGGAAAACGTTCAAAGAAATGCGAATTTTTGAAGGGAAGTTTGAAAGCAACGATTGTGAAATTTTTATGGCAGTTACCAATTGTTATTACTATTGTCCACCAGTTTTTTCGCATTTTTCGGTATGTCGAGGTTGAACAAATGAAAATGTTGAAAAATTTACGGAACGAGATGGAAATGCTCGAATAGATGCCAATTTTTTATGGTGGTTTTGAAAGCGATGACCGAGCAAATTTTTATAGTGACTACATGTTGTTATTGCTATTATTCTTGTGTCCGTAATTTTCGGTTCAAAACCCAAGTCATCAAAAATTGAAGTCATGAGAAATGTCCGGAAAACCACACAAAAATGTGCTGAAATTGTGAGTTTCACACAGATGCTTCAGATACTTCATTGTTTGTTTATTCATAAAACTGAAATTAACGAAGTGATGACTTAAACCCCTCCTAATTATCCATGCTCTACGTCATACAGTAATCAGTTTTTTAAAAAATAAATTAAATGGAATATGTACTTTCTAAAAGTAATTTCAAAGTCTCGTGTCCTGCGAACTAATTAAAAACAAACGAAGCGGTGACTTAAACTCTCCCTAATTATCTATGCTGCACGTCATACAGTAATTAGTTATTGACAAAATGGTCGACACCGACCGAAAAACGTAGTCCATTTAAAATGACGCATCAGCAAAATCGTGTACTTACGAATTTTTATAGCAACTTTGAAGTTCTGGATATTTCAAACTAATCGAAAATCGACGAAGCGATAACATAAACCTTCCCTATAATTTCCCCCACTCTTCACCCCATAACAGTTAATTTCGATTAGATCCATATACCGCCCTCAGAAACTGTCAATATCGATTGCACTTCAGATTTCGACTCGAAAACGGCCCGAACTGTAACGACCGTACTTGCAGTCGAAGTGAAAGTTGGAACGATCAGTGTTATAGCTTCCTCGCCATTCGATTAGGAAGATTTCGGTGCCACTTAGCTGTGGACATTCGCATAAACCCCGGGAACAATAGAAGGGAAGAGACTTCGACGAGAACATGAAAATTGAGCGATCTGTAAAATAAATTTTTCTGAAATCTCCAAGAATTTTGGAAAATTATCTACGTATACATATTTAGAAAAAACTCTTCTACTTCTTTCTGTGAGATCAGTTTGAATTTCCTGGCATTTGTACTTTACATGTGGCAGACGATTTTCAGAAGACAAATGCGGTTTTCATGGTGGGGGGGTTGAGCTTCACGAAAAATCGCGGATAATTTTTCTTCGGGAATTGGCCAGGATGTCTGCTTCCCCCTTCCCTTTAATCCGATATCCGAAGCTGCTGGCCATGAAGAAATTAAGCGAGGGAAGAACGAAAGCCGAAGTTTGGTTGACCTAATCAAAAGTGGCTGCGAGCGGAGTCGGCTAATTGTAAGTAAGCATCGAGGATCCCAGCCCGGCCCGGACGATATACACTGCCAATAAAGCAGTTAAACTGAGTAACTTGCTGGACACGGTATCTTAAACTATCCAATTACCGTTCAAAGATTCAAATTACGCGCACTTGTACGGAAACGGAAATTCGTTCTACTTGTCGAGTCCGCGGTACAGATGTAGCTCTTATCAGGCTGCCTTTGATTAGAAACTGCAGTGCTTCAGCCTCGTAATAGCTTTTTGGAAAGTTGAAAGTGAACCGGAGAATTTTTAATGCATTTTTAGACGGTTAATAATAAAATACAGTAGGACCTCGATTAACCGGATCCCGATTATACACAAATATGCGTTTAAATATGATTATACTATGTGTGAAGGGATATAAAAATTTTCAAAAATGTAACATTTATTTTGGAATATAATGTACATTTTAATTATTTCCTCGGGTCTCGATTATCCGATCGGGGCTTAATTTATCCGGGCTGTTTGTCTTCCGATCGAGCCGGTTAATCGAGGCTCTACTGTATACCGAAAATACGTGGAATATTGTGTATACTTATACAGGGTGTCTCAAAATTCCTTCAACCATTTGAAGCGACATTTTCCTTTGCAAAAATGGCGTCCGCGGCTTTGTTAAGGAGTTATTAACAAAAAGCCAAACCAATCAGAGCGCGACCTAGACGTGTGTTAGTCGGCCCGGCGCGCCAACTGTCAACTGGCCGCTTGTGCCAACACGCGTCCAGGTCACGCTCTGATTGGTCCATGTTTTCCGTTAATAATTCCTTAACAAAGCCGCGGACGCCATTTTTGCAAAGGAAAACGTTGCTTCAAATGATCTAGGAACCTCCTATTTCCGGATGTTGAATGAATTTTGAGACACCCTGTATACTATTGCTATATATATACTATTATAGACTGCTGGTTTTTGTATTGAAATTAATGAGAACGTCTAACGACCAAAAACGATAGAATTGAACTGGCAACTCATTATTAGAATGTCACTGTGTGCATCTCTTATTAATGGTCTGAGTCATGTCTTATTCAAATTACCGATTAAATTCAGATTATATTGAACAGGACTGGCGAAGCGACATATGGAGATTTCATGCTTCATGACTTATGAATCACAATTGATAAATTCATATATTATTGCAACAAGAACCGTATAGAATAAAGTATGCTAAATATGTAGGGAATGTGTAATGTATTCAGTTATTTGTCTTTTATGTGATATATGTAAAACGTATGCAATATTGAATTTATTTGCATTACAATCTGCATTTTGAAATAATCTCGTATGAAAAGTTTTAATATATTTGTATGTTAGAGTGATTTTGTTTAAGTCAATCAAATGATACAATCCTCAGAATATTATTTGAATGTAATTGTTGGTTCTTGAGATCAATTTTTCAAGGAACAGGTACAGTTCTGATTCTAAGAATTTTTGATTAATTACACCAAGTATGTAATTTTTCTTACATGAAAGACTCTCCAGAATGCAATGATTTATTTCCCAATAACAATATAAACATCTAACGCGTTCAAATACAATGTAAAAGAGAAATGTACAAAACATAATAGCTTCACTTTGAACAATTTTCGTACGTCAACCATAAAAGCTACAAGAATTTTTCTTACGCAAAATACTAAACCCACCACCACCGATCAAATAACCGGTTCCAGATTTTTTATTTCACAATTATTGAAATTATAAAGATGCTTTCGTGGTAAATGATTAAACTAATATATTTCGCAGCGTAGATATTATAATATGAACCGCACAAAGTTCAAAGAAATTTCATCTTGTTATTTTTATAAGGCAACATGTACCGGCTACTGTTAAAGCTCGGTAGGTTTAGTGTTAAATATAATATTTAATGCCACTATAAGCCTTTAACGCATCCACCTTGCAAGAAAAATGAGCGAGAACCGACTTTGAAAAATTGTTATACCTTCATCACAAAAGTTATAAACAAGCAACTAATTTAGAACGACTCCTCAGATTTTCTCAAAGACAACAATACCAATTTTTTCCAGTATCGGAACCACGTTCGAGTACCTATCCCTCAGAATGTTTGCCGCAGCTCCTCGAAGGATTAACGTGTCCTAAATTCGAGCTCCTCGGACGAAGTGAGGACAGGAAAAGGGTCGGGAAGAGAGCCGGTAATTCAGGGACCGGTGCTCCCAGGGGAATAAAAAGCGACCTGATTATCCTTTGTTTTATCCCCGGGGACTCCAGGAGCCACGAAAAACTTTTTAAAGACCGTCGGCCGCCTCGTTCCGTGACTTGTTTCCCCGAGCAGAAACTTTCCGAATTTCATTCCCGGGCTCTCTCGACTTTCGCAACCGAGCCGTCCACGCGATCAACCGTCACGGATCGAGAAAGCCCCATGGATCCCCCTGGATCCTCGTGTTTACCATAAGGGCCCCGGCACACACCAACCGAGCACGTGGGATCACCTGGATCCCGTGGATCACGGATTCGGAATAACTTCCAAGAAGGATAAGGACACTTCCGCACAGGATTCTACAGAGATTCTATGTGTGTGTGTACTGTCGATATTGCTTGATGGATCGCTGATCGGTATGTGATCCAGATTTGGATTCTTTTTTGGAAAGGTGCAGTGAATTCCAAAAGTATTTGCACGCTACATTTTCGGTTCTCACCAAATTGTTCTGAAGGATCTTCTTCGATCTTCAAAATTGAATAACTTCGTCATTTCAAATAATTCTCACGTGGAAAAAATTGCAAACTGGAACCGAAACTTGCACTTTCATGTCACCAAATAATAAAAATTTTCTTATTCATCGATCTCAATTTGAGTAATTTTTTTCGTCGACCAAATCTGTCCATTATAAAATCAAGAAGCTCCGATCTTCAAAAAAGAATAACTTTGTAATTTCAAACAATTCTCACGTGGAAAAAATTGCAAATTGAAGTCGAGACTTGCACTGTCATGTCCAAAATAATAAAAATTTTCTTATTTCTCGATTTCAATTTGAGTAATTTTTTTCGTCGACCAAATCTGTCCATTACAAAATCAAGAAGCTCCGATCTTCAAAATAGAATAACTTTGTAATTTCAAACATGAAAATTTCAATTTCAGAATTTCAAACGTGGAAAAAATTGCAAGCTGAGGCTGAGACTTGCATTTTTAAGTCTCCAAATTCCATTTATCGATCACAATTCGTATAATTTTTATCGTCAATGAAACTTGTTCATCACAAAATGCAGGAAATTTTCACTTGGAAAAAATAGCAAACTGAAGTCGAGATTTTTATGTACCCAAGAAGCGGAGACTTTTCATTTGTTTTCGTGTACAGGAAAAATTCGTGAAGTGTACACTTTCGAGCAGGGTTCCGATCACGTCGTCTGTTTTCATGAAAAAGTTTGACGACGTACCGCGTCCGCTTTGACGCGAGCGGTTTTCCGATCGATTTCATTTGCACACTCGACTGGGCGGATGGTTCTATCAAGAAAAGTAACTTTTAATTACTCGGCAGAAGTGTATTGACCGAGCGGAAACCAGTCTCCATCAAATTCCGTTAAAATACGATCGGCGATTCGCGAATTGGGACATGCGACTGAACGGACGCGATACGATTCTGTGTCCCATACTCTCCCCCTCTCTCTCTCTCCTCTCTTCTCTCCTCGCCCTACCTTTCCCTCTTTCACAAAGTGCAAAGAACGAACAATAGTTTTATCGTCTGCGAGTGAATCAAAGGGTGCGTCAAACACTGATAACGGATGTATCATTTTTCAACCGCAATACGTCGACCCCGATATAGGAAATCTCGTTTCTTTCAACGTATCGATATTTCTGCACATACTCGGTGGGCCAAAGAAATCATTAATGATTGAACTGCGAGGTTGAATGCAAAATTAGACGCTTTCGGATATCACAAAATCGGAAATATCAAGTTTATAGTATTTCTATACATTTTTGAAAATACAAATAGTTTAATATGACCGAGTTATTCGATATCAAAGATAAGAGCATCTCCGTTTCATAATTAGCCCTATATGTCAAGAAAAAATGAAATATAAATTACAAATCAATAGACCAATAATTAAAATCTTTTTGGATCATAAACTTGCAAGTGTCAGGTTCAAGATCCATATTTTCTAAAGTAAAAATTGTTAAAAATGGCGGAGTTATTGAACATTAAACATTCAACCGTCCTCGTTTCAAAACAACAACTTTTTCCCATAAACTTTATAGTTTCCAGAGAAAAAACTTCCAAATGCCAAGCTTATGTCCTTAGACACATGGTATAAGTATGTCTTGAAAAATTCAGCGAACAAATCGACGAGAAAGATGATAAAATTGAAAGAAATGGTTTTAGATGTTTCGTAACGGTCTCTAATTTCGCGAGAATTCGATTTATCAGCGACATGTTGCTCGGCGACTACTGCAGCCGGTATTAAGAGGCACTTCGAAGCAAGTTAAATTTCCCGTCGTCACTGAAAAGTTAAATAAGTTCCGGTGTAATCCAGTTTCGCGAAAATGCACGACAGAACCGTCCTTGCCTTGCGCAATGTAATCCTACCGGATCGCGTGCCGTTCCTTCTCCGAGGAGTGTTCCAAAGCGGGCGATGATAATTAAATCAGAATAATTAAATGGACGAGGCTGTTGTCACGACACAAACAACAATAACTTCGCGCTCCTTTACACCGTCGAATATTAACTGCGCACTAATCAACTGTGAACAACGGCCGGCCCCGGCGAAATGTAATTAATTCTTCCAATTAATTAATTCGTTTCACTTTCCATTAAACCCAGCCATTTTCATGCTGTGCCAAAATGTCTCGTCAATATGGGATTCCTCATAAAAATTTTCTGCGAGGATTGACCCTCGTCACTCGAGTGTAAACTCTGAGCACACATAAAAAAGTTGTAAAATGCAACTTTCAGTATTTTTTCTGCAATTCCGACAACTTGCAATTTTTAAAAAAAATTTTAGTCAGTTAATTAAATTATTCTAACTTCCCAAAAAGTTTCAAATCCAATATTAAAAATTTTGTCGTCTTTTTAAAAGTGTCCGGATATTAGTTGGAGTCGCTATGCACAGAATGAAATTATTCTAGGTCGGGAGAAATCTTTAATTTTCCAGTTAAAATAGCTCCGACCGCAAAGGGTTAAATAATACATATTTATACAATAATACTTATTGTAAAGTCCTTTCAAGGAATCGATATGAGGATTACCGGTGTTAGCCTTTCAATCTTTCTTATGGGATTAAATGCAAATTCAAGATTATACCGAGCTACTTTCCGCGATATTTTTGTCCCACAATGCTCCTGTATCGCGAAAGGATCTACCCATAAAGCTGTACCCACTTATTCTGAGTTCTCTTCTTTTCGCTCGAATACTATGGGGTGCAGCGCGAATTGCATTAGCGGAGGACAACACTGTGTTCTTTGTGAATTATTCCTGAGCTGTGTAAATTCCGTTGATAGCAGGTTGGAAACTAGATTGCATTTGAACTATATTTCAGAATTTTATCGTCGCGAAATGTACGCGTTTCACCAAATTACAGAATTTTAAAGCAGGGTTATTTAATAATATCTGACGATCGAAGCACACTCTTTGCGAATTTTTTCTGACACTCGCAGACTTCGTAGAAACATTGCCGACACAGGGTTCGAAAGTATACGCATTCGACTATGTTTGAGAATTTTATCGCTGCAAAATATTTTTAAGCGGAAACATTATAAAAATTTATCTGACGATCGAGACAGGGTTCTCTGCGAATTTTTTTTGAGACTCGCAGACCGTAGAGATTTTGTCGACGTAGGGTATGAAAATATATAAATACACATTCGACTATATTCGAGAATTTTTTCGCTCCGGAATACGCATCCATGGCAGAGGTTTCGTGCGAGTCTTTCTCTACAAGTTGATTTACTCGAGGGTGCCCGCGTAATTAATATTGTATTTACTTTAAATCGCCGTGGTTTTCGGCTGTTTCCCCTTCCCGCTGGAAACGTCTAAGTGTTCCCCGGGATTTCGACTTTTGTTTTCCCTGTCGGTCGATCCCGCGGACGACTCGGTTCACTAGAAAACGAGTGATAAAACGATTCCCAGCGAAGAGTCCGCGTAGTTCTGGTTATTTTAAGCTAAGTGGCCCCCCGGCTCCAACGAAGACACGTTTACACGGTTACCGTCTCTCAACATCAATGATTCACTGACGGCTTACAACTGTTGATCAACTAGCCAGCCATCAAGCATAGTCAATATTAATATCAGAATTGAAATACTAATAATCTGTTTCACAAGCACGAGCTCGAATTAATTACTGTTTCCGGTGGATGTCAGTCATTTTCTTCAAACTCAACTATTGCATTGCGTAGAGTACTCTAAATTAGGGGGAGTTTTAAGTCATCGCTTTGTCGATTTTTAATTGTTAGGTGTGCAAATAAGTTCCTTCCCCTTTTTTTCTACGATCATAATTTCTGACTGAATTCAAATTACTTCCTGATTTTGGTGCCATCTGAAAGAGCGTTCTTTTAGCGCTCTAAGATTTGCCAGTCCTATGCAACAATTTCAAGCAATATGGCGTGCGAGAAGTATCATTTGCGTCACTGCTTATTCTTTACATTCCAGTTTAGGAAATCAGCTGTTGAACCTACTGAAGTGGTTCGTACGGCACTGGGAAAGAACACTGTATCTTATAGAACATGCAAAAAGTGGTACCAGAGATTTAAGGGTGTGGATACGGCTCGCGCGTGTATTTGTTTCGCACTCACACACCGCTAGATCCACATATACGTACACGAGGATCGCAAGGGTTCGGTATCTGCGAAACCATTTCTCTATAATGCACATTTGGGGCCTCTGCGTAGTCGTAGTAACTTCACCTTATTATATTCTGTGCATAATGCAATAAAAAATTTGACCTTGAATTCCAAGGTCAAGAACAATTTTGCGACAACTTTTTTCACAGATCTTCGTTTCTTTACACCCTGTACAATCGTCAAGATTGCAAATACTCTGGACCCCTATTTATTTCACAATAACGCATTCAATACTTCTCGCGCGAGCTCGCAACTCGCGTAATCGCAATTCAGGCGAGCCGATAATTCCGGCAACGTAAAAAAACATCGGAAGAATCGGTCCGAGGCCAGACACGTTCGATTCAACGTCGCCGGGTCGCTTTATCGCGAAATGGAGTAGGGAACAACAAATAACGTGCCGCGTATTCTACATATAAAAGTTGTAGTTTTCGCTCGTATCATAAAACGGCGTCCAACCCGAAGCGTCCAGATTGGATCTACGGCTCTTCTATTTTATATTCGACATCTGAAATGCGGCGCTGTAAATCTCGGTTCGCCCTGGGGTCAGTATTTATTGCAAACTACCCCAATTTCCACCGTGGAAACCGTCCGCGCACGCGCGCGCCCGCGCACACTCGAGGATCCGTACAAACTCTTGCGATTCCTTGTTTCCCAAACCACCTTATATTCACCAAAAAATCGTGCTTTTACGGTCCATGATCCACAATCACCGAAAATTTTAATAAGTTCAGTAGTAATCCCGTTTTCATGGAAGCCCCGGCGAAAAGCGCGCTTTTGTTCGCATAATCCCGTATTATGCTGCAATGGCGGTTTCAGCGGAGACTTTAAAACTGCTGGAAACCTCGCGGAAAACGATTTTGAAAGCCGTTCTCCTCTATCATCTTGAATTTTCGAAATATTTAATTTTTAACGAAAAATCGTGTTACCAAGTTTCTCGGAAACACAGGAATTTTTTGTGCTTTAAGTTCGAAAGCTGTGGAAACATTTGTTACGTAAGAGTGTGACGACGTTTTTTAAGTATGTTCAAATTTAATTTGAAAAAGAAAAAAGAGAGAAAAATCATGTTTCACCTCTGGGAATTTCTTGCGTTCAATTGTTATGAACATTTACAGATCTTTAAAAAATATTTAAAGCAACACGTTACCACTGGTTCTTTTCAAGTGGTATTTTAAGTCATTGTTCTCGTTGAAACGATTTTTGCAGGCAGTATACCGATGAAAACAGGATTCGAGGATACAGTCCGCGTAGAACGAGCCTTAACTGAACTTATTAAACGCGTCTCGGTCCCTTTGTGCTGCGAATCCCGCCCGCATCCTAACGAACAAATGAATATTTCAGTCGCTTTGGAAGTCAAGTATATCGGCGAGCAAATCAATTAATTGGCAAACAAGCGATGCTTTAATGATGCCTTAAGCTGCGGGGGCTCTTGTGAAATTCATTCGCTAGTCAATAGAAAATAATGGAATCAATTACCATTGCCGGAGCGGTTCTTACGTATCCGACCAATATTTCCACGATTGCTCGAAACGTTTCACGGCGAAATTCCCTGGCGAAAGCCTACGCTGAATTTATCGTTTCGTCGATATTTCTATTTGCATAGTCTCCGTCGTGGTTTATTTAGTTAAAAACGTTTGCACCGAAGAAATATATCGCGTGGGTGCGCCCGGCAGATAGCATAGCCAATCATTTAAATCAAGTACTTTGAAAATTGAGATCTTTTCGTATTTTGTCCCGTCGTTCAAGGTTTGCTGTAATTTGAAAAAAAAATGATATTCGTCGGTGGTTCTGTCATAAGCGAAGCGTATAGAAAAGCTGGACATCTGATCGGACCACCGAAAATAATCTCAGTGCACAATTGACATAAAAAGTCCAATTAATTTTTCAAACGCTATGTCAATCGTATTAGCTTCTTTTTAGATTAAAAAATTTCGTGTCCATGGAACAGTTAATATCTTGATTCGAATGTGAACCGAAAGTCGCTATTTTATTTTCTTCTTTTCTTTTTCCAAAACAACAAATTCGAGATGCAGAGGCAGTCATAATAGATGTCCAGCTTTTCTACGCACCTCACATGTATAACCCGGACATCTATTCTGACCATGAACCCACCCCCGTTCAAAAATCACTTCAAAAAATCGCGCAACGATGCAGAATGGAAAAAACTCTCAATCTACGTCTTATCCTAGAGGAAGTACAGTATTCGCTGCACCCGTCTCCCTTCGTGCAACTAAATGAAAAATGAAATCCTTTTAATAGAATAATCGTTGTTAAAGGAGCACAACTCCTCGAGGAGCACTCGTACGTAATTCGATTTCGAGGCTCTCTTCGGGGAGCTCGTCTTCATTGCAGTGAGTCATCTGGGGCGGTATTTTTCTTGCAAATTTTCCGGCGGCATAATTAAAATAGATCCCCGGGGTCCGGTTGGATTTGCGTTCTCGCAACCCGTAGTAGAGAGTAGGAGAGTAAGAGAGAGAGAGAGATCCGTGTCGACGCGTTTCCGCCGTTTGTCGCGGTGTTTCCTCGCCGTCGCGTGTACCGATTTAAATTCAGCCCTCGCCGGACCCAGCCACCCTGCTAATAAGTGTTTTCTTTCCAAACACACAGCGCGCCCGGTGTCTTCCTTGCTCCCGGCTTCATTACCGTCGCGGCAATAACTCCTCCCATACCGGCTCTCGATCATCGAGCCTCCCTCTCTACCGTCACCCCAGACCGTCTTTTTTATCTCCCAGGCCGTCTGGCGTCATTCACCAACCGAGACCATGTATAATTTCACTCGAAACGGTGAAACGAAGTTGTCCTTTTCAATCGAGTGGTTCGCCGGAATTTTCACTCACGCTCTTCGATGCCAGCACGGTGCACAGTAATGTCTCGAACTGTGCTTGAAAGAGGTGTGCACGATATTTGTGAATTTGTCCCCATTAATTCTACCTCTAAGTACAACTTGAACGCGCGCAAATGTTCATGATAATGTAAAAATAATATCGTTGAACTCGGTAGAGTCTATGGAATCGTTTTGTGCAAGAGAAGTTTGCGTAGCTCCTACGGTTGAAGCACAAAAAATTCTCGAGATAAAAAATTTGATTTTTCTCTTCTCGTTTTCTTAAGGCGGCAGACTCGTTTCCAGGATTGCAAGAGTGCGGGATTCGCGTTCTCATTTCTCGATAATACAAATAATTATTTAAATAAAAATAAATTTTTAAACAATACCACGTTTCGAAGACGGACTAAAAAAGTATGAAATAATTTTTCCTAGCCTCATTCAGATTCCTAACCCCGTACAGATAGTCCAGAAAATTTGTGATCGTGAATTTTTAATAGCTATGAATATACTTGTAAGATTCAAAACGAAAAACGTACTATCTTTTCGTTTACGAGGCGTAATTTGCATTATTCGGCAGCATTTAGCTATGAAAATAGCTACACAGTTGTACGCTTCCGAATAATGCAAATTACGCCTCGTGAACGAAAAAAAGGACTTTTGAGGGCGGTAACGCCCTAGATCGATCTTGTACCCAGCGTTTTTGACTACTGAAAAACCCCATTTTTGTATTATTGGGAAACGAGAACGCGATTGCCGCACCCTTGCAATCCTGGAAAAAGGAGTCTACTCCCTTAAATTCGATTTGAGTACGATGAAATGTTTGTAAAAGTATTTTAAAAATACCGTTTTAGAATCGTTATACGCAAATGTATACACCGTTTACGATGCAACCACAAACAAATGTTTAAAGACAATTTGTGAATTACTTCTCGGGCGAAGTGATTAAAGTACATTATACACCAGCTGCCGCAAGACAATCTGTCAAAACGGTCGGCTCAACAAACGTCAAAAGGGACGCTTCGATTCTCCCTTCAGGCCAGTCTCAACCCTCCGTCTCGAGGAACACGTTAAGCCCGCGAAAACTCGAAGGTTTTTGCGAGACACTCTTCAATTTATTATTACCCTGCCTCTTCCCTCTTTCAAGCTCTCCCCTCTCCTCTCGTCTCCTTTCCTCGCGATTTTCCGGATACTGTGACGACGATCTTCTCTCCGTTCTATCGTTACGACATCTTGCGCTACTGTTACAAGACAACGCGTAGTTCAGTACTGCAGAAATAAATCGACCAGTGAAACGCACCAAAATATGTTCGTGTGAATTCTAAAAATTCTTATCATACAGCTTCAAGCTTTTTTATAAATATTTTATACCGTCGACGACATAGACAATTGAATATTATTCCGAATAAAAATTAAGACCAATGGATAATTAACCCCTTGCCTTACAATATCGTGTCTGACACGTGATGAAGATTCTGAACACATTCTGATGAAAATGTATGTTAATAATTTCCTTTGAACCGAAATAAAATTCTATTTTGGTTTTGTTGACATACAGCTAGTGGAGAACATATAGGCATACAATTTATATCAATATTCTCCTTTTTTCGAAAATTACGATCTACAAAAATAGTTCTAGTCACTGAAACCGTAAAATAAATCGTAAGGCGAGGGGTTAAAAGTAGAGAAGAAGGAAATTTTTGTTAACGATAACGACCAGATCACCGTTCGAAGAAATCGTAAAAAATTATAATGGTCAGGTCAAGGACTATTAGGCCCGAAGAGACTTCCTAAAAATTTAATTCAGACACCTGTATTAGAATAATAGAATTAATTTAATAATTTGATTAAATTAATTTTGAGGGGTGGAGAAATTTGCAAAATTTCGCGCGATGAAACCGGAACTAAGAAAGGGATTCTGGGGCTATCTGAAGGGCTGGCGTCCTCGGCTCTTCCTTTCAGGAGGAGGTGAAAAGGGTCTAGAGCCCCAGCGTGGCATCAATCACCATTATCGGGTTCCTTATCTCGCCGGACGTCACAATTAAACGAATCGAGGGACATTTTTCTCCTCCCCAGGCACCTAATGCAGCCTTTTGTATCGCCGGAGGTATAAAGAGGCCGGGACAAGGGCAAAGCAACAACGCAGCCGGAAGAGGGATGCCCAGGAATCCGAGACGGCGAGTCCTTGCTAATTTCTGCAGGAGGAATCGTCCTGGAGAATAGAGGAACGTACCGAACACGCCGAAAAATTGTTCACGGAAGAAGAAATCGAAGGTGTTTTTCGGAGAAACGCGTTTGATTCGGCTTGGGGCAGAAGATTGACCGTGGCGGAGTATGGTGGAAGCTTGTGGGAAGGATGCGGTGGCTGATGAGCACGTAGAGAAAGGATTATATTCGTTAAACACGATGGGAGTCGTTGGAAAAAAGGCTGGGAGATATCAAGGATAAAAGTTTTAATATTTATGTGATGGATTGCAATGTTGTAATAAATGAGAATGGATACGTTAGAGTTCAAGTCGTTCAGTGCGAATTTAAAAATGGCTTCAGGATATCAGTTCCAGGTTCTGAGATATTCCGCTTTGTGTTTTTGGCACGAGAAGTTGTACATGAAAAATAACAATTTTCATTAATGAAAGCGATTGGAGGCACAGGGACATATTTAATTCCTGAATAATTTGAGCACGTTGGAAATACACGTTCACAATTAGAGAAGAGAAGACCCTAATACTTTTCCGGGGATTCGAAGGCCTTTCTAAACAAATTGAAAACCAGCAAAGTGATGATTTAGACTGCCCTTAATTTAGTATACACTATGTCGTACAGTGATTAATTTCGAGCAAAAGTACCTCCTTAATGGCTAGTACTCGGTCAGAAGCAGCTCTTTCGCGGAGATTGGGACTCCCTCCGAATTATTTCATTGCCCCGAGAGTGCCGGTAAAATCGATTTTTTCTTCGCACAGTGTCGCGCAAGAAATCGTCTCCGGGGGTCGCAGAAAAGCGCGAGGCTTGTTCTCATTGTGTCGGGACCAGCGGCAATCTCTCGAAATTGCGGAGAAGTGCTCCGGCCGTTGTATCGACTTCTTTGTATATTAAAGGTGAAAGGCGGCGAAACATTTTCCGGGCGCTTTTATCCCCGACGCGCGTTGATCGCCTCTCTCTCTCTCTCTCTCTCGTCTTTTTTTTGTGCCATCGACTTTTCGGGATTACTCGCGGCCGATTGTACCGCGAGAACGCCCGCACGATTAAACCTAACGATCCTCTATTCCGGCCAAGAATAATACCAGGGGCCCGGTCTTAGCGGGGAAGAGTTACAAGCCAGCGGAAACTAACGAGGCCTCGCATCCACTTTATCCGCGGGAAACGAGAGATTATTTCACGCGTTCCAACGCCGAGACATCTTTCACCCCGGAGACACCCTTGGTGAGCCGATGCGACACCCTCGACTACCGCTATCTCAGATACACGAGACCTTATGTCGCTGCTGCTTTTTACGGGCTCGTGCGAACGAATTTTATATCAGATCGGTCTACGACGCGCTTCAAAAAACGTCGGACGCTGTCGGACACGCTTTTACCAAGTGAATGAAGGCTCTGGTTAATGTGCGATTAAAGCTGCCTTTGGTGAAGTCGAAAAAAGCGATTTTTCGAAAATGATACGTCTCGCTAGCACGATCCCTCCGATACCCTCTCCGAAAGTTTTACGGTAATGTCTCGAAATACTAATTCCGTAGCGAAAATTTGCTGCTTTCAATCCGGATTTATTCGTGGAAACTTTCAGTAACATATCTTTGACATCTTTCTGGTCAAAATGAGTCCAAACACGATACGAAAGAAAATTCGAAATTTTTACTTAAAAATGTAACTTTATTAAATTAGGTATTGTCCGTTTTTGTCGATGACCTTTCGCCATTTATATTCGGAACAAGATTTTCATGTGATATCTACTCTTACCTAGTATCTATACTATCTCTTTACTCTTAGTCATTAGTCTTAACAATAATACTATATGTTTTGTTCCTTTATTGTATTATGATACTGTAATGGTTTACTTTTTATATTATATTTTTTGTTTCTAATGTTAAAAATTATTATACTGCTCTTATTAACATTTGTCCCTTTATTTTATATTTGTATATAACAAAATTATTTATATTTTTATAGTTTATTGTATTATTTTTTGCATAAAACTAATAAATATGGCAAAGAAACAACTGTGTTTTTGTACCTTCTTGAAAATTCCTAATACCGGTATTAATACCGGTATTCCGGTATTGTATTTTTGGTCCGGTATTGCAAACCCTATCGCGGCCTAACCTCGTCGGATTGTTTCAATAGCCACACGCCCGCTGGAAAAAAATAATTAGGAAAATAGCATGATCGTGTGGTCCGCATGCAGGCGCGCTTGTTAGTGTCATCGCGTTGTGGCATCCGTGTTATCGGAGTCGCGTGATTAATTGTATCAACGTATTGTAATTATCAAATTTATGGCGGAGTGTTGTAGACACAGATTGGGCTCGGCAGTTTATTAGCCGTCGATAATTGAATGAATCGACATATCCGCGGGGCCGAGCTTGAAATTGAGTTGGTTTCGGTTTACTGTGGCACCGCGGAGAGCATTCATCGATTTTGCATACGATGCAATAATGAAATGCAAAATATTCGCGACGTAACGACAGCCGCCCGATCAGGCAGAGGACACCGTTCGTTCCGAGATAGACTGTATACATATATCGATCTGGCAATCTCGCTTTCGCGATTCTTTGTCCGAAACGAGAATCGAACGATCGTACAGTGCGGGAGAAGCTTAAACGGATCCCGCATTATTATATGGAAATAAAAATGTTAAATCGTTCCGGTGAAAATTGAATTTCGCTGATTCCGATGAACCACCTGATCTGATTGCACGGAGATTGCTTTCTACCCAATCGAGACTTCCGCTGCAGTTCTGCGGTCCAAGAACTGCGAAAATCGTCGAATCGATGGGAACTACGTTAATCAATAGACATCAACGATTTGAACTGTTCGAGGAGTGCGAGGTACTTTTAAAACGATCTCTTGAAGACTCTATTATCGATGCTGCACAATATTGATATTGTTCCTCGTTCATTTCTCAAAAGAGGTTCGGTGTCCTAGCGATTTTTGCCCAGAATATCAGGTGTGCAAGTAAGTTCCATCCAAATTTTTTTCGTTTTAAATCTTACAAGTATTTTCATAGCTGTCAAAAATTCACGATCACAAATTTTCAGGACTATCTGTATGGGGCTAGGAAAAATTATTTTATACTTTTTAGTTCGTCTTAAAAACGTGGTATATTAAACATTTTTTTTCATTTAAATAATTATTTTCTGCTGTTTAGACGAACAGACAGACAAGACAGCGAGTTAATACGGCACTGTCATCCAGTTCTGAGCTATGTTTAAAGTTTCAAGTCTCATCGGGAAGTTAGTTTAAAATCAATTGCAAAATTTGTACCGAACAGACAGACAAAAAAGCTATTTAATAAAAACGTGGTAAATAGCAGCGTTTTTTATCGTTTAAAATAACACTTCTTCGAATCGCTTGACAAAATCATTTGAAAATTCGACAAAGGTTTTTGAAAGTTGTGAGTAATTTTAAAACGATCTCTATACTCTCTATTGTCATTCCATTTTTTAAGAAAAGTTCATCATTCTCTTGCGTCCTCTCGTGACATGTCAGTGATTTTTTCTGAAATACGAATCGCTCGACAATGTCGCTTAAAAAATCAACAACTATAAAAATGTTCGAAGGACGTAGATGTTTCCAAAAAATCTCTATGATGGACCATCCCATTCCCTTCATGTAATTCCTGAAAATGGAGTTATCAGTCCCTATACAAAATTTCTGTTCGAAATATGCGAACCGCTCGTTTAAAAAAGTCAGTATAACGTGCAGTTATGTCCTTTTCAGCGACACAGTGGTCCTTCCTGCGGCTCGTCCGAGGGTGCACAAAGCTGGAATCCATTTTTCGAGATCGCCTCGTTACCCCGATCTCGGCTGATTGCGTATTCTTCCGAAATAAACGCGCGCTCGTCGTTATTTCGAATTAGCCCGGATACGAGGGAAAGCTCGTTCTCCAGCGATTTATCGAAATAGAATGAGCGTAACGAAGAGCTTACTACCGGGCCCGGGAAATTGCCGCGAGTTCCTTGGCAAAGATAATTCAACCCCCCACCCCTCCCGTCGCCATCCCCCTTCCCCGTAAATAACAAATAAACATCCTGCGCGGAATTGTCCTGCGTCGTTGCAGTTCGACAATGGGAACGGCGCCCGGAATTCCCCTGGAAACAAATTCGGATTTCCCCGGAAATTATTTTTTTCCGGCAATAACACAAGTGGAAGATTCGAGTTTTATTTATTTTGTTTCGCGGGGTCGGCTTCTTATATTCTCAACGAGGATTTTAAGTGAAGAGCTAATTATCTAATGGCCAGATGAAGGAAATCCTATAATCTGCTCGACGGGACAACCAAAAAATGCCGAGAAAACCTCGGACAGACTCGCTAGAGACGAGAAACAGTGGACTGTATTATTCTCTGTTTTATTTCGTTTCGTAAGCTGTTAAAATATTAAATGCTTTTTCGTTTCAGGAGCTACTGTTATTGTTTGTTGCGAGTCTTCCTTCTGAATGCTATCTTCAAAATGTATTTCTATTACGAAATTGAAAATTATATAGGTCACTCTAAATTAAATGGAATTGCCAGTTTGATGGACCTGAATTTGTTAAAAAAAATACAGGTCTTTGAATCGCAATATTTTTTGATAGAAAAATAAACACTTGCTCGTTGCGACAGAAACTTTGTAAGTGCATCTATCAAGCATGCATTTAAAAAAAATTAATCATTGCATAAGTGTGGGTTTAAGTCATGAATTTGTTGTTCTTCGATTTGTTCATAAAATACAGGCCTCCGAATTTTGTAACTTTATCCCCGTGAAAACAGTGTTTCAAGAATTTTTATCTCAAAAACTAATTGTCGGGGATCGGGCTGCTCCTTTTTTAAATTTACTCAGAAAGATTTTATGTGTATCATGAGATTTTTCCACTAAAAAATTGATCCTGCAACATGGAAAATTTTAAACAAATTCATGTAAATTCCTAGGCATACATTTTCCCAACAAATATCGAACTCTACAAATTCGAGCTGTTTGCAATAAATGTTTGCAAAACCAAACATTTGCGAATAAACATCGTTGTCTCTATTTAAAATATTTTCGACTCGCAGAAAAGCTGAGTAGACGAAAAAGATGAATTAAACGTCAGAGCTTGTCAGACGAGTTTGAATTCGCAAATTTTGTCTTTGATGTCCTCCGATTGGAGGAGAGGGCTCCAATCAAGGTCGGCGAAACTGCATGGGACTTTATATTATCGCGTAAACCCACAGCTAAGCAGAAAAGTTTCGGAACAATTGAATTCTTCGCGATTAATCGAATAAACGAAATCGACTCCGTCCGAGGAAGGATCGGGAACGATTAGGGGCTCCGTCGAGCTTAATTATTTTACAGTTGAGAGCGTCCTTCACTATTGTGCACCCTCTTCCAAATCCTGTGGGCTCCTCTTATCGAATTCTCCGAGCCAGTTCGGCTCGTAGTCCTATGAGAATCCTTTGGAAACAACGAAATCTTAAGCTGCGCCGATTTCATTATCCACCTGCGATTAGTCGACAGTATCGACTACTTTCTACCCCTCGAAAATTAGTCGAAACGTTCAATTTTAACCCTTTGTAACTTCCAAAGAATATTCGTAATTTAATTATTGCGTTACAAGAGAAAAGACACACAAATATCATAACTAGACTCCGGATTTGATGTATTTACAACAAAAATGAACAGGTGCAATTTAAAACAGTGAAAATATTAAAAGATTTTAAGAGTATTAATATATTATTTTGACCGCATCAAAATTATTAATGAAGAATATAAATTTATATTCAGCTCCTGCGTCTTGCAATTGATGCACAAACTTTTTATTTTGCACAAACATCCGGGGTCTAATCATAACCATCAATCCGCTCAAGTTTTGCCGGCTCGCAGACTACTGGCGCAATCGGAGCGTTATCTCCGTGGTAAAAAAGATGGAGGACGATTGTAACATGTGTCGTTGGATTCAGGAGAGTCTACAAAATTATTCTGTGCAAGAAACATGTTCGCAGCTTCTACGGTTGCAGCGCAAAAAATTCGCAAAGTTGGAATGTTCGTATGCAGCAAAAAGTGTTGACTGCATTCGCTGGACCGAAAGATATAATAGATAGAATTAAACGATGGGTTTACAACGATGTAAAACACATATACAGTGGGTGTACAAAGTGTTCGTACGCCTTTTAAAATAGAATAACTTTTTTATAATTGTACCAAACGACCTGATTTCTTGTAATCAATTAGAAGCATTGGTTTACGAAATGATATGCAAAAAAGATTCTCCAAAAATTACAATTTACAAGGTTACATGCAAAAATGAAAAAGGCATTTTTTAAAACTTTTTTATTTGAGTCCCCAATGAAAATTTAAAATATATAATAATAAGCGGACTGCGGATTTTATGCATTTATGACGAAAATGAGTAAATGTAATCTAAAACAGCAAAAACATTAGACGAATTTAATGTCACTGTTATGTCATTTTCAACCTATTAAACATTGTAAGAAAGAAATTGTATTTCTGTCAGCCCAGTTTGTTACTATTCAGGTGGAAAGTTTTATTTTGCATAAAGATCCGCAGTCTGATCATAAGTTTCAGTTATATTGCGTCAGATCTGAGCTTGTTAAAATGATTATGGCTATAGAGAAAAAATATCGTTGTACTCAGTTGTATACAGAATCGTTCTGTGTAAGAAACGTGTTCGTAGCTTGTACGGAAAGCTGATGGATAGCAAAAAGTGTCGAAAATTTCTACGCCCGGCGGATCGAAAGTTGCAGCCAACTAATTAGCCAATCAAACAGCTTATTAATTAGCGTCCATGCGTCCCACGCGATGACTGAGTAGTTATTAGCAGACGTTCGTGTTACCAATACCCTCGGGTGACACGAAATTCGACGTATTGCCTGGCACGCATCGATTTTACGCGTATTGATGCACGCCGGGCCAGATTACCGGCTCCCCTGTCGCAGTGCATTAGTTCGATCGATTGAAATTACGGCTTAATACTTTCATCGTTGCACATTCATTACCGAAAAATCAATTCTGACATGTTGCCTGATAATAAAGCGAAATATTTCCTATTTTAAACTTTAACAGATAATTGAATCTCGGAATGATACCGATAGGACGCGTCGACAGCTACTGTATGCCAAATATGACGTGATTAACGCGATCCATTTAATACTGGAAAATTGGTAACACTTATTTGTCTGTAATGATATTTAATAAAACCCTCGCTAGCATATCCGTGATATTTTTCTGATTAAAATGAGTACAAACACGATACAGTTTGGAGTATAAGATTAAAAATAATTTGGAGTGTTAGATTAACTACGTATAGATCTAAATCTCTACTGATTTAAATTTAACTGCGTGCAAATGAAGAATTAAAAAATTATCAGCTCAGATAATCAAGGTTCTTATTGAATTGCGGATTAAACAAGAAAATATGATACAAATTGTGTCGTGTTTGTACTCATTTTAACCAGAAAAATGTCATCAATATGTCGGTGAAAGTTTCAGAAAACAATGATTAAAAACAGAAACTGAATTAGTATTGCAATATTAATCCCGTATCATCCCATATACTGCGGTAGTGGGGATGCATTTCTCCCAAAGAAATTCTCGCATATTGAGATTTATATATTTCACCTTTTGACGTGTTTGTGAAAAAATAGTAATTACAAATTAAATAGTATTTTCATAATGTTTCGATTGCAATTAGGACTGTGAGTGGTTCGGTGTGTGTTGTACGGCGAAATTCGGGAGGCAAAAACGTGAATTGGATGAATATTAACTGAGATTGTTGCGTGAGTAGTTGGAGTCGCATTACGCCGGTAACACGCGGAATATTTCAGCACCGCCGCAGAAGACCTGAAATATTTAACTCGCAATTAGTGCTCCTAATTGCCTGCTATTAGCCGAACAAAATGCCCGAGCGTTTACGCGTTAATGCCAAGTCGGTGCAACCAAAAACGCGCTTCCATTTTCACCTTTATCTCAATTGCTTTTCCAGATATTTCATCTTTGAGAAAAAATTGGACTTTCAACTTTGTGAATATTTTCTGTGACAATTACAAAAAGCTGCATTCAAACTTCTTCCACAGAACGATTCTGTAGACTCGCTGGAATGCAACTATATATTTTGTACACCGCTGTAAACATTTAATCGCATTCAAATCAAATTCAATCCAACACACTTTCGAGAGAAGAATTGAATTTCCAACTTTGAGAATTTTTTCTGCGACAATTATAAAAGCTGCATTCAAATTTCTTAAGCAGAACGATTCTGTAGACTCTCTAGAATGCAACTATATATTTTGTACACCGCTGTAAACATTTAATCGCATTTAAATCAAATTCAATCCAACACACTTTCAAGAGAAGAATTGAAGTTCCAACTTTGAGAATTTTTTCTGCGACAATTATAAAAGTTGCATTCAAATTTCTTAAACAGAACAATTCTGCAGGCTCTCCCGAATCCAAGGACATACGCTAGAATTGTCCTACATCTTTACGACGGAGACAACCCTCCGCAAGCACCGCTGCATTCGGCAAGCCAGCGGAAGCTGAGCGAATTGATTGATAGTCCTATTTGTTTTCTGTTTTTCGAGTTTTAGTATATGGCCAGCGATCTGTAGAGCCATTCTAAGCAGGATAACGATCTACATAGATATTCCGGGACACGTTCCGAAACTCGTACGAGTGACAACACGTCGTGCGATGAAATTGTAAATGGTCTCGTGGGACGAGCCGCGAGACTCGAGACTTTAAGTACCGTGCGATATAGTTACCGGGGGAAAGTTGTTCGTGACCGTGGAGCACCGGCACTCCACCGGGGGTAAAAATACACCCCTCGCTCGCTATAGTGCGCTGCGCTGCGAGAAAGTAATCAGAGTTGCGAAAATGAGACCTATTGATCCTTAGAAAAGGCTCTAGAGACTTTGAGAATCGTCTACCAGAGCGGTGAAGAAATTGTTGCAATGTTTGACATGACTATTCTAAAATTTTGAATATGGGGATCTTCATGCATTCTTCTGGAAGGTGGTCGGGTTATTAGATGGGGGGAAATTAATTTTGCGATCATGCTTGTAGACATATATTTTTGATATTTTTTTGGTAGACACATGAGGTATCCCCTTTCTGATGAAACAGGAATTAAATCCGTCCATTGGGTAATTCGTCTGGAAATTTTTGAAAATGCTATAATTTCATGGCGACAAGCACAGGTATGGTACGATGTATAAAAATTAATTTGGTGGCCATATTGGTCCACATAGAATTTGAACCACTTTTTAAAATATGCTACAAAGTACCCTCTTTCGTATAAAACAAATTCGAAATCGATCGATCTGATAGTCCCTCTGAAATACATTTTTGAAAACGCTGTTTTTTAAGGACAACAAGAGGTATGGAACAGTAATGCAGAAAAATTAATTTGGCAGTCGTGTTGGTCTACATACAACTCTAACAATTTTTCTATATACTCCACATATAGAACGTATAAAACAAATTATAAATTGATCGACCTAATAGTTTCGATAGTATAAATTCTTGAAAACGTTGTTTACGCAAAGAAGCAATTATGGAGCAATGATGTAGAAAAATAAATTTGGCGGCCACGTTGTCTCATGTATCCCCTCAAGAAATTTTGTATGTAGGCAACATGACTCATAAATTATTTTCTATACGAAAAAATTGTTCAAACAAATGTTACGAGACTCGCCTATCCTTTTACAAGGTGCGTGTTCCCCGGTGAAACAAGATCGAACTCAATCGATCTCGTACTTTTTGCGCAATAAATTCTCAGAAAAACCCCTTCTCCGCGTCCCTCTAAAATCAGCTCCCGCGTCCCGGCACCGACCGCAACCACCAAAAACCCCGATTTATCGATCCCATTTGCCCAGCGACAGATATACGAGCGTTTAAACCGCTCGGCCATGCGGACACCGCTGTTTACCCTTGAAACGGGGTCGTAGTCACGACTCGCGGGATTTGCCCCATTCATCCCGCCGTTACAAATATGTTAGTCATGCATAATTGCGCGCCGCGAGGCCTGTGTTCAATGAGAGACGCCGAGGCCGCGGAATATCGGAATCCAATTCGTCCCAGGAAATATTAAACTGCTCCGTAATCCGCGAATCGCGCCGAATTCATTATTTCCCGGTGGCCTCGCGCTAAATATAAATCCCGCGGCAAATCCCCGTGATCGATGGATCACTGGAATGCGCTGCGCTCCCCTCCTTGCACCCTCCTCCACAAATTTTGACGCTACAAAGCTGCAGCTCGAATTGTAAGAATTTTCATTGAGAGCGTCGATATTTTGAGAATTTATTTCACATTCCTCCAACATGCTTATTTTCAAACATTATTATTCTTAATGCTCCTCTTCTTAACCCTGCTCCTAAAATTTCGACATCACAAAGCTGCATTTCGAATTTCAAGAATTTTCAATGAAAACGTTCGAAGGATTTGTCAAACATTTTTCCAATATGCTTATTTGCAAAACTTATTATTTTGAATGCTCCTCCTCTTGCTCTCTCTTTCTAAAATTTTAACGCCTTGAAAGTACTTTTTTTACTCCTTCACAGTTTGTATAGAAAATAGTTTCCAATTTGTTTGTTTGTAGGAAATAACTATTTCGTATGTTCCCCCTTTTTTTCTCGTATTCTTATTCGTATTTTTATAGAAAACGTTAAACTGTACAAAATATCCCCAATTTGAATGCTTCCCTTCTTACCACCTCTCCTGAAAATTTGATTGCTTCGAATTTTGAAACTAGTCCTTAATTTTTAGGAATCTTCGAACGAAATAATTTATTTAAAAATGTACTGAAAGTGTTTTCAACATCTTTATTTGCAGAAAATAATTGATATTTACAGCTGCTAAATTTTCTTAGAAATTGGTAATTTGAAGAATTGAGAATTGTGGTTTGCCCTTTTGACAGAAACAGTATTAAATTAATTCGTTTCAATATGTTCTTTTAAATCTGGGGCTCTGGCGTGGAGGAGGTTTTGAAAGAGAGCTTAGGATTGTGCCTGGCTCAGTGTAAGTCGATGTTATTTCGCGGGAATTGAACGAGAGATCGTTTTTCCTTATTTTCTCGGGTGAGAAAGTATCGAGAAAGACGTCGCGAGAGGATCACCGTTTCGGATGAAGAATCGCGGATTTCGTGGGATTCTACCAACAGGTGTGCTACTTTCTGAGAATGCGTTTTGTGTATTTTTACTGTGTGGCCTCGTTGAGCGATTAAATAAACCACGGTTTCGTTTGAAAATGTTTGAATTTACGATTTCTAAAACGAGAAACAGTTCTAATTCAAAATTCTTATGAAGACAATTTTGTGGGGATGAAAGTGGAGAATATTGAAGCTACAAAATGAGCTCAGGTACATTATTCCACGACATTTTTCAAAGAAGCTACAATAGGATCAATTTTTCAAATAATTTGGGGATGCATTTTTGAGGTTGAGAAACATCTCTGCATTCCCATCTGTGTTTTACTAGGAAATTATTACAAAGGAAAAAGAGAATTTAGTGAGGATGAAGGTGGAATGAGCCTATGTATATTTTATATATTTTATTAAAAAAGATACAGTGGGGAAAGTTTCTCAAAGGATGACGCATAGAGAAAGGACTTTTGGAATAGAGAAAAATTGTTATAAAAATAAATAATTTAGTGGAGATAAGAGTAGAGATAAGAATATTCGAGCTCAAAAATGAGCCCAGATACAAGGCTCAACAATATTTTTCATCAAAGATATAGTAGGATAAATTCTCCAAATAATTACGGAGAGGATTTTTGAGAGAGAGAGAGCATTAATACCTCCACATTTTCGCCCGTGTTCCACTAGAAAATTATTATAAAAATAAATAATTTAGTGGAGATAAGAGCAGAATAGTCGAGCTCAAAAACGAGCCTAGATACAAGGCTCCACGACATTTTTTGAGGAAGCCATAGCACGGTAAACTGGTCAAATGATTATATTTAGGGTGGCCGCGCGCGCGAGCACGCAAAGTGCATTTTACTATAATTTTCGTGAAACGTCAGCTAACCGTTCCAATGCGTCTATCCACGTCGACGGATCGTATAAATTTCGTCTCCGACACCGTGTCGCAGACAAAGCGGGTCCCCTCGGACGAAACAAAGCGAAAAACAGAAAAGAAAAGAAAAGCAGGCTCACGAATCATTCTAAGTTTAGCTACAGGCCGCGAGTGAATCAAGCCGGATCGAAGTCCGAGATCGCCGTGGCTACCACGTGCTCCCCGCGCTAAGTGCATCAGCAGTGCATCAACTGCTCCTTAACATTCAAATTGCATTGGCGTCACCTGTCGCTCTCTCGCCGTGCGCGCGCTCGCGGCCCAGAAAAAATATTCGACGACTCAATTTGAATAAATTTCGCCCGCGACGAAACTTTCTCGAGCATAAAATTAGCAACCGTGCTGGCCGGTTCGCGGCTTACCTCCTCAGATCCGACACCATAAATTCGGTGCACTTTCCTAACGAGATCCCCGTCGATCGTCCTCTGGGACCGCAATCTCCAAACTTCTCCGAGAGGGATCCACTTCGAGCCTCGATCAAGACGTTTTCGTTCTGGACTATTGACGATATCCAGCTGGAAGTTACTATGGTCCTTTGTTGTAGGTAGTGGCTCTTAAAAGTTAAGGTTAGAGCTAGATTGGTACTTGCTGATTCATTGCATCAGTGTCTTCTAGGTCTCTAAGCTTTTAGGAAGTTATATCCTCCAATTGAATTAAGCCTTATAGCTTTTACATCATGGTCTTCTAGCTTTCTAGATTCCTGGATCAGTGGATCCTCTAAAAAGTTCAGTCCTAGAGTCCACTATAGTCTTCGCACCCTTGTATTCTGGATCTTCCGACCTCTAGGCCACACTATCTTTAGTCTTCTAGACCCCAGGTCTCTTGTATCTCCTAAGTGATAGCTCTTCAGGACTTTCTATTGCTGTCTGAACGGAGGATGCTAGCTGGAAGCCACAGCAATTACAATCTGATCTTCTAAGTTTCCTGGCTTTTGGACTCCTCTATTTTTGAAAAAGTTATGTCGCCAGGCTTTAGTAATCTGTTCTTTTAACTTTCTAGACCCTCTATCCTCTAAAACAATTGACTTTCTAGGTCTTGATGTTATTGCTGGCTCCTACAAAGAGTCCTCCCACAAGAAACAAGCAAACAACACTGGCTGGAGCTCGATTCTCTAACTTTCGACGGCACCCTGCTTCTCTAACTTTTTAGAGCTATGGACCACTCTGTCTTCTAACAAGATCAGTTTTGGACACCGAGTTTGTACTCTGGTCTCAGCTTTCTAGGTCCTCGGACCACTGAATCCTCTAAATAGATCAATTTTGAGATTCACCACAGTTTTATACACCCTGGTCTTTCGATTTTCCAGCTTCTGGACCCCTCTATCTTGAAGAAAGCTGACTTTCCAGGGTTTCACGCTGTTGCCAGGTGTTCCTCTCACACGAAAACTCACAAAAGTCACTGTCAGTCTCTCTCCGTCACACTGTTCGCGCCCTCTTCTACCGTGCCAGGTCTAGCACTCTTCAATCTTCTTAGAGGTCGAGTTTCGTGGATTTAGAATTGTAGGTTACCACTCTGGCGTCTCGGAAGTATGCTGTGTTGCCACTCGAGTGAGACTGTCCAGGGAAAAAGTTTTTCCACGGTTGGTAGATGGGGTGTGTTAGCACGTGACAGTTTTTATCGGGGAATCACACGTGTCACGGGAGATTATTGGGCTTTGTGAGCGGCTTGACAAATGGTCCACCGCATATGGCGCGTCGCGCACGACTGAGGCCAGATTTCGCCGCCACCATCCGCTCCCGAGGATCTACCCCCACCCCGTCGATCATCCTCGATCCCCTCGATCCTCCCCCGTATGTTTGCTTGCTTCCTCGCCCCGTTTCCACGAGTGGCTTTCCTCTAGCACGCAGACTCCGTTGCCACGACGCTTCTTGGTGCGAGATGACGGTACTTCTGCCTCAGGTGTGCTCTTTGCTCTCCCTCCGCGACCAAGTACTCCGGGTCTCGTCCGTTTCATTTGGGTAATTAACGGCGGTGAATTTTATTGTTTCGCTCGAATATGGCATTTTGGAATGTGGCATTTTTCTTGATGTGCTGCCAGCGACGACAATTCACTTTCTGATAAATAGACTGTGGATCTTTATGCGTTTATGGTGTATGAAAATTTTCAAAAAATATTAGAACACGAAATTCAATAGAATTTGGTACGATTGTTATTAATTTGATAGGATTGAATAAGATTTTATTTGATTCCACTTTCTTAAAATTCAAAGGTGCACAAAAATTAATTTGGAAGCCTTGTCGATTTCCATTTTTTCTAGTAATCCACAAGCTACCCACGTCCTAATAAAACAATTATTTATAGGACACGGCGCTTTAAAATGCACGCATGGTCAATACGATGCTGTACGAACACGAACATGAACTTTCCAAGGAAAAAATATTTTCCGATGCTTTAACATATGTAGATGGACAATGTATAGTTGTTTAAGTCTCTAACAATATCGCTGGTCCACAAAAAATTATTCGAGGAACCCCAAAATATACTTCTGAAGACTTTTATGCTCGATGGTGTGCGAACACGAACGAGAACTTTTCAAGGAAAAAATATTTTCCAATGCTTTAACATATGTAGATGGACAATGTATAGTTGTTTAAGTCTCCAACAATGTTGCTTATCCACAAAAAATTTTTCGAGGGGCCCCAAAATATACTTCTGAAGGCTTATGCTCGATGCCGTGCGAACTTTCCAAGGGAAAAAATGGTGTCCAATCCTCAACAGACGCAGTTGGATAATGTACGGAGTCATTTCAGTCGCCAGCAATATTGCATTTCAACAAGAAATTCCAGAAACACGCATTAGTGCCTCGACCGCGAGAGCTCTGCTGACAAATTACCGCATCTTCGACGCTTGGCGCCAAGATAAATTCCGATGCCGCAGATATAACTGATCAGATAACATTTTACATTCGTTATCACTCTCCTCCGAGCGTCCCCAATCTCTCCAGTACCGTTCAGCGCGTCGAATCGTCGAGAACGACAAGACGGAGAGGCATTGAATTAATTATACGACGATCCCTCGTGGAATCCAGGTGTATCTTTTTATGACAACGATTGAGTCGGACGAGTGCGTTTAAGCCGGCAGTCTCGCGTGTAATGGAGACGCTCGGACATTCTTCTTTCTCTCGTTTCTTGTGGGTGTTGTAAATTAGTCGAGCTTTATCGCGTTCCACGTCTCTGTCGCGTCTAATACGGGAACTTTATGTCCCCGTGGCTTCAGTGCGGTCTTGTAGATGCTCAAACTCTCAGATAACCGACTGTCAGGAGCTCTGGGAAGATCATCTATCGATTTGATTCATTCAAAAGTCAATTCTTTCGTCGTTTTATCTCCTCGAGGCTCCTGAAACGAGTGGCGGAAAAACACACAGTCAAAAAACTCACAGTGTCAGATAGCGTAAGGAAAAGTCGATTTTGTTGAGTATTGCTTTTATAGTGGTTTTAGAGCTCAAGAATAATGATAAATTGCGGGAGAAGTAAGCGGGATACAGTGAAAAATCTTTTTTCAATATGTTCAGGCATGATTGAATAGTATATATGTTAGGGTAAATGTGGCGATTATGTATAATTGCCAATTATTATATATAACTTATTCTATACGAATTTTGGTAAAGTTATGGAATTTTATCACATTCGCCATTACGAGTTGGGAATTATATAAACTCCCCGGTTAATTTGATAAATATTCAATAATTCATCACATTTACCAAATAAACTGGTGATTATATATAATAACCGGTTATTATACATAATCATCAGTTTATTACTTTTACCATAACATATACAAATTTTTATGTTTGCTAAACTTGGCGATAACGGACGTATTAATTATGAAACGATTTCTGCATCTAACTCTGTCACCGAGATGATCAACCTTATTTATAATAAAAACCACGCGAAGCAGGAAAGATTCTCGAACAATGCCGCATCATGATTGAGTACATTGTAAAAAGATTTTCCGTCCTAAGTTGTTTAGTTCTCCCGTAATAAATTCCCGAAAATGACCCATGTGTGTTTTAATCAGATCCCCGTCAAAGAAAATTCGCAGTCCACGGTGTTTTACATGGGCCGGAAACGGTGGATCCAGCGAAAGAGTGTCACGTGACTAGAAACAAGGGAGAGGATTTTCTTGTTGCACTCGGATTTCCCGGCGCTCCATTCCGCGAATAAAAGAGCCCGAGATATAAAGCCGCTCGACAAGAGATTCCACGGGGCAAAAATTACACGTGGCGCTATCAACTAAAATGAAAACCATTTTCCCGAGGTTGGAGCAGGTGCAAGCACAGCGGCACGCGGGATAAGATCTGCAAATTTCATGCGAGTTTCGCGCCGCGCCGCGCCATCTTTTCCCCGAGATTGACTATGCTTGTTTCGCGAGGATTAACGAGCACAACGCCGCCTTTCGAGATTGCCCCTGTCACGAAATTCCGTTTGTGACACCCTCGCGCAGTGTATTAGTCCTCGGCCCGTCCCGCAGGAGCAGTTTTCCTCCAAGTTTCATCCAAGTTTGAATCCTGTTAGACCGTTTCTCCCCGGCCCGTCCGATAGAAGTCCCGGGACGAGTCTGAACGACCAGCGAACCTCGCGATACAACGGCCCTCTGCGATTATCCTTCGGCACACCGAGTTATCTGCGACCCGCCACGCAATTAGAACGCTCCAACTCGCTCTCGAGCTGATAAAGCAGTCCGATTGCTCGCAAATCAATTTTTAAAACAACGCCTAAAACAACGGCGAACTTGAGGACGTATTTTGTGGAATTTTTAGGAATTTTTTCAGGGAAACTATCGAACCTTTTGCATTGGGATCTTGCACACGTATCTATTGGTATTCGAAGTACACGTGCGCATTTTAAAAGCAGAAATAATCATAATGACGTGAGTTATATTTTTGGTTTTAAAAGATGATTTTTAATTATATTTTGTGGATCTTTCGCCAACATGCTTGTGACACTTTTCTTGTTAAAATGTGTACAAACGCGGTACAATTTGGACCACATTTACTTGTTTAATCCACGATACCTCGATTATCCGAATTCTCCATTTAAAGCGGTCATATCAAAATTTGAAGCGAGCATATACTAGATTCAATGTACAAATCGGTAAAAATTTAATCACGCGTTCCACTGATTTGTTCGGATAATCGAGATTGTATTTCATTGCGGATTAAACAAATAAATGTGGTTCAATTGTATCATGTTTGGTGTCGTTTAAATCAGAGAATTGAACAGTTTGTTTCACATATTGGATACCTAACACGTCAGCAGCTTTAAAAATTGTTCCCAGCTCAATAATTAAGAGTATCGTTATAAAAGAAACTACTGGGATGTTCTTTAACCTTCGTTTGAACAAGGAAAAATATTTTTATACAAAATTGAGGAGTCAGGGTAGCCACAAAAATTGTTGGATTCCCTGAAGACAACTGGAACTGAATATAAAAATGTTTCTCAACTTAGCATTCGAAAATATCGTTGCAAAAAGAAAAGTACAGTAGTATTCTACGACCTTCGTTTAACCCTCGGAGTTCCTGCGAATTCGAGGCATTTGCCGGAGTCATTTCTGACCCACACAAATATTTCACTAATCTTATTGACTGTCGCTCGAGCTCGGCCTCGCCGCTATTGCAACGGATCACGAATGACTCCGGCATAGCATACGGAGGGTTAAACAGAGAAAAATAGATTTGTCCAAAAAACTGAGGAATTGGATAGCCAGAATAATGTTTGAAGTACCCTATTCCCTGAACACAACAGAAGCCAGAACATAAGTAAATTTAGAATTTGTTCTGCTTGACACTCGAAGGTATCGTTCCGAAAGAAAAATACAGCGACGTTCTCCAGGCATCTATTGAATAAGGAAAAATATTTTCCTACGGGAAATTGCGAAAGTGTCTGGTAAAAACATGAGTTAGTGTCCTCTAGGCAACAATGGCAGGTAAAATGTTAAAAAGACGGGCATTCTGGTGGATTTCACGGGTCGCCGATGTTGAAGACGCAGCTGGCGAATAGGGGATCGTAACAATGATCGAGGATTCGGGAAAACCCATCGGAAGTCCCGTCGTGCGAAAAGAGATCGGCATTTGCGCGCGCGCGCAGGAGCCTCTTATTAACGGCGTGGACCGAGCCGAGTCCGAATAATCTGCAGGAACGATCTTCTCGACAGCCTATAGATCGTATCTGGAGGGTGGTATATGTGGCAGCACCTACGAGAACACTTACGGTCCTAATTATACGAGGAGGCACAGAATCCCGGCTTAAAAGCTTTATATATATAGAGCGGCTTGATGTATCGCGGGAACGTTTAGCGGCAACCGCATTTACAAACACCGGCCGAGAGACGCCAAAGATAATCGTCCTGCATTTAGCTTGCCCGAGAATTATAGTTAACCCTGAAACACCCGTCGCGAAACGTAAATAAACATTTTACACACGATTCTCTACGTTTCACAGCCGAACGACGAACATTCGCGCGCAGAGTTGCTACAAGATATTGAGTTGGTAAGAAAGTGATTTCGGTATTTTAAGGTGAAACGGAGCCCAAATTTTTCTATCCAAGCAATGAACTTTAACGAATAAGATATTTTCCCATTTGTTCGATAATCTTTTGCAGAATAGAATAAATTTGAATAAAGAAATTCGGTCTTATTTCACCTTAAAATACCGAAATTACTTCCTTGCCAACCCAATATTTAAACAATCATTCAACTCCTTAATTTTTGGTAGCTAAAGAACTTTCATCGTATTAAACAAAGGCTGACGAACATCCTTGAATTTTTTGGACTAGTGCAAAAAAATTATTTCTGCCTCGGGTGGACTTTTTCAAAGTTAGAAAGCAAGTCTATTCCTTTCTCTGCTTATTACCGCATTCAAGTGAACTGGAAATCTATTTTTTTATCGACATTTCTAAACGCCTCTTTTACTGTCCCACAAGTCCGAAGAATACCAAGTAATTCGAGAGAAAGGGATCATATGACTAATTCCCAGTTTGATATTAAGAAGAGGGGACTTTAAATTTGAGCAGGGCGGTACAAGTCAACTGGAGGATCACTGTGACTCGGTGATATAGTTCTCCAGGCTCTCCAGTTCGCCTGAACCCGCGAACTTCGCGGGAAACGCCTCGGAACAATCCAAACTCTTATCATACGATTGCGAGCGAAAGTTTCCGTCTGACGGCGGCGAAATAAACGCGCCGCTCTGAAATAAAGTTAAACCGCCTTCGACCCGCTCCGACCCACCCCCCAGCTACCCTCTGTACCCGCCATTTTGTGTATCGCGACTGTCCGAAATTCAGAAGCAGCTACAGAACGTGGGAAACAATTCTCATGCGGCGAACTTTTCTGGCATGCGACTGAAGCATTGGGTCATCCGATAAGCAATGCGGTTTTTCCAGCGGTACACTCTCTGCTGAAACCCCGAGACTACTACATCCGTGCCAAAAAATTATTTTTGCGAAGGTCTCGATGCAAGATATTTAATTTTGTTTGAAATATTTACGGTCTCTATGAGATTGCTACTTTTATTGCGAATGCAAGCCTGGAGGATGCATTTTAATTAGAAATAAAGTTTTGCATCATGTGACGCATCCTAAATTAGCGTCGGTTTATGTCATCACTTCGTGTAATTCCAATTTGTTTAAAAAATATAGAGCTTTGTAGTCCAATCATTTTCAATATAGAAAAATGTACATGTTCTCTTTGGAAGGGGCACTTGTATTGTGAGTCTGACCATGAAGGACGCGTTTTCATTAAAAATGAAGTGTTGTATGATGTAAAGCACCCTAATTTAGGGGTGGTTTAAGTCACCACTTTCCAAAAACTTCGAATTTGTTTAGACGCTACAGGCCTCCGAATACTGATAACTTTGAACAGAAAATCATACACGTTCCCTGGTGAATAGAAACTGGAGTTTGCAACCATTACTGACACAGCACAAGATTAATTCTGGTTTCGTTTGCAACTACACAGGTCTAGCCTACCGTAAATAAATATTTCGATTAAATTTTCTGAAGTTTTAATGAAATGAATGAATTTATTTCATATGAATTTTATAATATTTCGTGTGAAGTGTACAAATCCGTCGTAGTTGCTTCATCGCAAAGGATTTCCCTTTAGTAACGGCACAAAGCGTTTTTCCAGCAGGAAACAGATACTATCTCTGCAACACACGGGATGTTTTTCAATCTTTTTGATACCCCATGGCGTGTTTAGTCGAAAATATTTCCTGAAACAGTTGTATCTCTTCTTTGTCCATTAGAACACCGCGTTTCTACTTTTCGTTTTATTTATCCAACAGAAAAGTTCGTACGATTTTAAGTCTGTAACAAAAGTCATGTTTGTTATGAAACGCGTCGAATACTTCACGTAATCCGTTAATCTCCAAAGAATTGCTTGTAATGATCTCGTGGAGGGGTTCACTTGCTAGATAATCATTTATTTAGTAGCACAGCTCTTCGGAGCAGAACGTGAAATGCCGATCACGGGTCCCCATTGTGCGACGTCTCCGAATTCCATGCTGGTACACCATGGATAATCCGTGTATCGTGGGGAAGAATAATGTTTCCGAGATTCTCAGCGCTTGGGACACCATTACAAGTCACTATTGTCGACACTACCGCACAGCACCGTCCTTTTATTATCCGAGCGACGGTTCATGGAGCCCCATCGGTCGTTGTGGTCGATTAACCCCCCATGGATCGCGTTCTTCCGAGGAGAATAACGCAAACGCGTCGATAAATCAACGATCGACGCTTCCCGCGGCCATAAACTATCACTTTTCACGAGTCATTTGCAATCTGCTAACGAAGCCATAAGTTCGACTCGCTATACCGACCTGCTGGAACCCAAGATGGTGACGGTTTTATCAATCATGGCGGTTTCAACGGAGATACGAAGCTTTCCCCCTTTGGGATGAAATTTGAAAAATAATATAACAATAAAATGAAATAAAAAGTCAAAATGAAAGTTATTGCTGTGGTAGGGTGAACGTTGCTGGTTCTAATAAAAGAAGAATCAACTCGATCGCACAAGTAGTTCTCGAGAAAAAAATTTCTGTGTGCAGTAGGTCTTTAACGAGGATAAACAGAAATTGAAACATTTAGCTCATTTTTTTATAACTAATTCAAAATTGTCAAAATGATGACTTCAGCGTCACCTAAGTTAGGATGCTTTATATCACGCAAGACTTAAATTTCCATTAGCACATGCCCTTATGGTTACAAGCCAAGTCAAAGTTGTGATTTCAAAGGAAGGGCATACATTTTTCTGTATTAAAAATTATTAAATTGGAAAGCCCTATATTTTTTAAATAAATTCGATTTCGTCAAAGTGATGACTAGAGCCCACCCTAATTTAGAACGCTTCGCATGATAAAATGTTAATGTGTAATAAAATAAAAATCATCATGGGACTCGCAGTGAAAATAACAGTTCGAAAGCGTGTTGATTTTTCTCTACTAAAAATCGTGGAAATTCAAAGCTGTGTATCTTACAAACATATTCGATTTCGCCAAAGCGATGACGTAAACCCACCCTAATTCGGTGTGCACTATAAGTCATGTGGTATTAAATTTTCGATAGAAATGCGTCCTTAGTAGTTGCGCGCGCGATGGAAGTTGCAGTTCCAAAGAAGACTCGTCCACTTTCGGTTATCATATTTATCGATGTCCGGGATTCGATTGAACGAGGTATCAGGTGCGTTCCCATCGGCGTCCGTCATTTTTCGAGTCGTCTAGCTGCGACGTGGCTCTCGGTCTCCACCCTTGGAAGCCGGAAGATTACATCCTCGGCGGTACATTCCCTCTTACGACCTCAAGGACACGCGTAACGACCGGAGATCCTCTCTCAGGACGAGGGACTTTCTCTGTCACATACACAAACACCACACTCGTCCCGTCCTCTAGAATACGTCCTCCGGCCCCGGCAGCTACGTGTCGCACTTGGAAATCGCGGTCCAATAATTCGGATCTCGTATTTTGCCATTTTCCCGAAACCGCCCCCGTCTGCGCGTCCCTTTCCACCCACACACACATACGCGCGCACACGCAAGCCCCCCACGGTTCCCCAAAACAACCGCGTACAAGTACGTGACCGAACTGAGCAAACGTGCTATCGCGGCTCAAGGAAAGCATGACGAAGTTTTCAGACCGAGATCGCGCCGAGAACTCGACAAACAGTTTCTTTTTTCCTCCGGGCGCCGCGCCGCTCGAGCGTAATTTCGCCGGTGTGTCCTCTCACCGCGAGCTCCGCTAACGACAGAACCCGAGACGCCATTCTTCGGGGCCTCTCTCTCGCAGCCTCCCTCGGATCAGTTCCTCTGAACTGTCGTATTGTAAACCTTCTACCGGGGACGCGTAAACGAGCCATTGTCACAGTTTTCGCGTCGATAGAGCCACAATGCGGCTCTTCATTTCTGCTACTCTGCTATCTTCGGTGATTGGGGTTTATCTTGTCGACCTTGGGGTCTTTCAACAGTGTCCTAATGGCCATCGTATTAATTCTGGGCTGGAATGGCCTTTCACGTTTCATTCCAGAAAGTGTACAACTCGGTTTTCGACTTTTAACGTGAGAGGGATGAGGGGAAACATTTTTTCTGGTCGACGGTAGTAATTTTGATCGAATTGGAGTGTGGTATAGTATAATACACGAGAAATTACCGGGAGTTTCTGTCACTTTCCCAATTTTTGTTCAGCTATTTAAATGGAGGTTGTGCTTGCGAATTTTTATTTCGTGAACTGCTAGCCGGATTGAGCTGATTCTTTTTTTTTTATTGTGAGCATAGAGGTATGATCATAATATTTAGAAATATAGACACATTTTTTATTGCTGCGATTCTGTGCAGATATTGTACATGCAAGACCATCGACACATTTATAATTTTCAGTATGCAACAATTAATTTTTTAATAGAAAGATTTTTTTTCATAATAGAACAAACCTCCTGAATTCACAAAAAATAATCTAACTGGTTCGACATGTATTGCCCAAGATTATTAAGGTGCAATGGCTTCTACTGTTTAAACGAATTGGAAGCCAGCAAAGTGATGTTAACCCACCCTAGTTTTCCTTGTAGAACACAACGGTTGATTTCGATGAAAATCCTCGACATCATCCGGAAAAACGACAGGAAATTCGTGGAAACCTGGTAAATGATTTTTGAGCAGATCCTCTCTTACCGTCGTCATTGTTACAATGATTAATGTCCTTTTTATTGGAGAGATATCGAATGACTTATAAGAGGGATGGAAGGGCCTGGGGCGCGGGCTATTCTTCCAGTACAATAGCCCTCGAAGGAAGGTTACTGGTTTCACACTCAAGGAATTCATATATTAGATTCAACGTCGCCATTAATCCGCAGCTTATAAGCACTCGAGAAATTGAATTGTTGCGCAAGAGGTTGTTTAAGTTCCACGTTTACAGAGTCGAATCTTGAAAAATTGTAAGTCAAACAATTCATTTTGATTTCAATTCGGCCCTTCTCCATATCAAATTTATAATCTTGAATACACTACTCGTTTCAATAAAAGAAAAAAATGTTACAGAAAGATATTACTAGATTTAAACAAGGGAATATCACCAAGAAATTTCTCAAGGTCATACACTTCACGCTTCTAAGGTCATCTCTGATCTTTCCAATTAGACATATATATTACATTTTTATCATCACGATGTGATAACAGTTGTCGAGACGAATTCAATAATTGATATGATGCCAGACCTTGAGTCTGATTTAGAACATGGATAGTATATTTTACTATACGAGTCATTGGATTCATCTTGACAGCGGCTATCACATTATGGTGATAAAAATGTACCATTTGAAAACCCATCGATAACCTCGAAATCTGGTAAAATGTGACCTCGAAAAAAATTTCAGTTACCAGTATTATGGTATGTGTCCCTTCAAATAGAACAATCTTTTCCTCCAACATGTTTCCATGCTATTCAAAACAAATGAGATATTCAAGACGATCAATGTCCACCCGGTGTACGCTAAAGGGAGTTGAATTTTTGGCAAAAATTGTTCCGATCGATGTTTACAATGCAAATTGGCTACCCACCCGTTCGACCGAGCGGGAAATATTGTCCTTTCGATCACCGTCGGCCTAATAAAGCTTATTGTGAGCGTAGAGCAAGATAAAATGCGCGCCATTAGGGGCTTGCAAAATGTCAGCGCAAGGGCGGCTGAAGCTACAACAGAAGTTACACCATCGGCTATCAGAACTTAAGGGTTGTTACCGCGCCCTGTTCAACCGAGAGGGTCCACGGGACCCCACAGAATCCTAACAGCGATAAATTATATTCGGGGCACGCTCCAGTCCTAAGGGCGAACCTTGT
Source organism: Lasioglossum marginatum (assembly GCA_028455795.1). NCBI lineage: Eukaryota > Metazoa > Arthropoda > Insecta > Hymenoptera > Halictidae > Lasioglossum > Lasioglossum marginatum. Next base: position 822,022 of record CM052274.1, read on the forward strand.
ACACCACGTGTGCCGCGCCAAATGCTACTTTCATTGCACTTGCCCGACGGCTTTTGCATTACGCCACGGCCTTTGCTGTCGATTTATCGTTCTTCTTTCCATGAACTTACCGGACTTTCTTTACTTTTACAGCGAATAGTATAGATTTACGGAACGTCTCCTTGAGCAACGGTTGCTCAAACCCCTCTTAAACTTTGCACACGTAGTATAGACAAGTCGATAGTTTACCTTTGTAGATTTTATATGAAATTCATATGAATTTGTATGGATTTCTATAATAGGCCAAACAATATTTTTACATATTGTAATAGGCCAAACCTTCAGACAAAAGGAGAATCATCTCGATCGGACAAATAGTTTTTTAAATAAAAAGTCATAACTGCGGCCTCGTTTGCAAGTACCAACTGTTCTCACGGAACGAAAATCGGTAACTTCACAGGCCTGTACTTCGTAAACGAATTCAAACTTGACAAACCCCCGCCCCCCCCTGAATTTACGTGAACTACACTATACCATACTTTATTTTGACCAAACTATCTGATATCGACTGGAAAACATGATCGATTTCGCAAGGAACATGTTAGGAATTCGTTTCTATATAATTTCCCATACTACAGAATTAATTCTTCGACGAAACAAAAATCGTTTTCGACAGACCAATCCTTCCAGAATGAAACCAACAAAGGATCAACTCAGCCTGATAAATAATTCCCGAGATCAAAATTCCTGAACACGAATTAAAGTTCAATTCTGATCTAGAAAATACTAGCAGTTCAAGGACACCATGAAAATATAGTAAAGTCGTGTTATTTCTCAGCGATCCCCTACCCGGAATTTGTCAAGTGCCTACCCCCTCCACTGAGGGGCAATGCCGCAGTAATCTGATCTCGGGCCGGGTACATCGGTATGAACCACTATTAATCTAATTACAAAACTTCATTTTTCATTATCTTTTTTATGGGACTTCCACCAACGTATTTGTGGCATTTTCTGATTAAAACGACCCTAAACACGATATAATTTCAACTGTATTTAGTGGTTTAATTGACGATGAAAGTTTCGGGCGCAAGGAAGGACAGCGCGATCCGTGTTTACATGCTGTCCTTTTCCACGTTCGGCTTCCTTTGTACTTTCGGCGCGGTCGGCGCGATAGACTCATGTCAGCCATAAAAAAAATAGTGTACCTACACGATATTTCTCCGTGCAGAACACAGCCGTTTGCAAAATAACGCGACTGTAGTGTACTTTACTGTAGTGATGGAAGGTCCCGAAGCGTGTGTTCGTTACGGTGCGTATTTCGCTGGGGAACAACGGATACAACCGGATCCGTGCATAAATTAAAATAAAACGTGAACCAGGAATTTTTGGCGGCGACATCGTCGACATCGTAATTCTCGCTGGTCTGGGTTAGATGTCATTCGTTATAGTTCATCGCGGCCGTGTAGTCCGTGTCGGTGAGACTCGTTCAAACCAGCCGCGGCTGGTTTATTTACGCGAGCGTGTGTACGTTATCGTTAAAGTGTGAAATGATGTATCTTCGTTGACAGCTTCCGTCCCCTCATTTCCCACGCGTGCGGACAGCCTTCCGTGGGCGGACCCCATCGTTCCGCTTGATAATTGGGTTACGCGCGAAAAGCATTACCCCCCTTCGATTCGGAATAGTAATCTTTTTGCCGTGATAACGGCTGATGGAGAGATAGTTGATCGGCGCGAGTGCCGAAGCTCTGGGGGCGAACGTTGTCCTCCGCGGTCAGAATACCATCCAAACGGAATGTGATACAGCGGAATGAGCGTACTATAGTGTAGATCGTAAGAAATTAGGGGGGGGGGGTTATGTCAGCAGACTTTAATTTGTTTATAAAATATAGCCTTTCAAAGTTTGCAATCTCTGACTTGTTTTCGCGAACATCAGTGCACTCGTGAATTTTTATCTGGGAAACTATTTGGCGGATCGAGTTGATTCTTTTTTATTTGAAAGTGAAAGGATTGTCGTAACGTAGAGAATTGTAAACAAACTCGTATGAATTTTGAACCCTGCTATTGTGTACGGGTCTATATGACCCGTTCGATTTTCTAAGTTAATATAACTTTGTTATTTAGACTTAGATTGCATACAGACTTGTTAACTTTGTCGACTTCCATGTATATTTTCAAATATAGAAAGAATTTTTCATGAAAATTTATATTTATTACGTTCGGGTCACTATGACCCGAAATGTTAAAGTTATTAGATAGAACTCGTTGGGCTCAATATCGGTGAAGTACAAACGTCGGTAAAGCTTTGTCGGCGATTTCGAAGCAGTTACACTGTCGTTCCACTACGACAGTGGTTTCGAAGAACAGTGGAAAACGACTTGATTGCAAACGAGACTTGCCTTGAGTGAATTTCTTCAGTCGCAAGCAAGTAATCGCAAGAGTTAGTCGTTCTAAAATGAGCGAGGGCAGTATTCAATATTTTTCTGATTCTACTGATCTTAGTACTTCAGAAGCAATAAAAACAGTACAATCGTCGAGACAAGTAGTCAACGAAGTTGCTTGCACAACTCAACAACCAAGTAAAAGATCAAGATATAAATATTGTCCACCATCAAACGATAACAAAACAAATATAATATGTATAAAGTGCAAGAAACATATTTGTAAAAAACACCCATATTATTATTGTATTAATTGTAACACATAGAAGATCGCATATTTGATCAGTTTCAAGTTATTATACTTCTTTTATTTGTTTCAATATTTCTTTAAATAAATGTTTATTGTATTGTATATTTTTATAATAATTGTATCCCTTTATCCCACAAGAATACAGCTATTATATTATTGTTCATTTTGTAAAATTATGCATGTACTTCTTTATGGGATCTATGTAACTCGAACACAATAGGCGTAAGTATTTATGAAGACAATAGAAGGGTTAAATCAATATTTTCGATACTGGTTGGCAAATTCGAGATTTTTGTGATGGATGACGCAAATGTTGTTCAAAATTGAGTATCACATGACGTAATGCACCCCAAATTAGGGGCGGTTTAAGTCATCACTTCGCTAAATTTCACTTCCTTTATAGTCTTCACCTAGCTCACACTTGTGGATTTCATCTTTGAATTTCACCTTTTCTTAAAACTCATTCTAGAATTGAAAAGAAAATACACATTCCTCGAAGTCTTACCCACAATCTAAGCTTCGATTCGCCTAAGTTTCGACCAACGATTAATGCGCAGACCTTCTCTTCGAGGCGTCAAGTCTCACGATTGCGATTCCAAACTAATCCGAAACAATCATTAATTCTCTCTTTCAGGGAAATCTTTCGACAGGATTTGGAGGGTCGCGAATCACCCTAAGTAGAGCCGTGATTATACCCGAGAAGGTAAGCTATCGTTCTAACAACCGTAATCTAGAGAATAATAAAGGAAGAGAGAGAGAGAGAGAACGAGTTCAGAAGGTCGGTAATTTGAAGAAATCAGGCCCGCCACTTCTCGAAATTAAGACAAATGCGAAAGGGCTGTCTCCGCAGCTGTCGACCACGAAAATACCTCGAAGAAGAACTCCGGAATGGATTCCATTTCCGCTAAACGTGCACACGTGACCTCGAAACCTGAATAATTTATATCCGATTTGGTCGATGCACTCGTTCGTCCGAACGAAAGGCCGTCGAATTCGGCGCTGTTTGAACTTTACGAGGGAACATCGTGCTTCTATGGGTCTCAGATGCGTTTAGTACACCCGTAGTCAGAGTCACATGCAAGGGGATTGCTCCTAACGAGTTATAGTTCTCGTTAAATTGCGATAAGGAGCCCTAATGTGCCTCGAGTTTTTGTCTTAGGGGACGTAAACGGTTTGATATTTATGTTTAGAGGTAACAGACGTTGCAACCCTACGGTTATGTAAATCTTTATTGTTAATTATCTATTATTAAGTATATTGCATCAATTGTCAGAAAGTGAAGTTGAACGAAATTCAAAATTGTTTTACTCAATTATAAGATCGTTGATATATCTCAAATAATTCGAATATATACACAATTCTATATGTTTTATCACATTTATGTCATATTTAAATACAATATAAATTCAACACAATTTTGTTTAACCATTATTTAGGACATACATTTTTTAATTATGACTTGTTCCAATAATTCTAACGAATGAAAAATAACGTAACAGTATTACTAAATTCTCTTATGTTCGATATGATTCTTTTTAATTAATTTACGAGTACACGAAATCCACAGCGGTGGTAATTAATAATTTTGAGGTATAATGGTTGTAAAATTTTTGGATTTTTTGGGTAGAAAAATGCAGAAAATTTTCGACGTTGATAAAATGAAGGTATGGAGATAAAAGGATTCAGATTCGCTGATGAAAATTTCATAATTGTGTTCCTGCACGATTCGGAACGCAATCAATATATCGTATAATGAACAACGTCATTACCCCACCCATTTCCATTAAAAATTTTCCAGCCGGACAATAGGCGAGAGCGAGCAGGCTCCCGTGATAGTATTAACTCTGGAAAAATGTTAATAACTATAGAAGTGCGCCGGTGAACAATGTTGAAAGCCGGCCGGGCCTCCATTTAGACGCGTTGCGAACGGTTCGCCAGTTAATTCATCGATTAATGCCTTCTATAAAACAAATGGAAGATCTGATAAAACCATTCGACAATGAAAAATTCTGTTCAATGCCTCGGGTAGCTATCATTGCGAGTTAATTAACGGAATAGCTTGCGTTCGGGTTTCAAGTCAATATTTAAAGAAACGTTGTAAGCAATGGTGAGCATCCATTGGTGAGCATAAAATTGTATCAATTAAATATTGTTGTGAACGACAAAAAAAATATCTGGCAGTAGTTAAAAGCAGGGGATTCGTCTTTCAAAATGAGCCTAATTAGATCGTTCTCCGATTTTTTTTCTACAAGGTTACAAGAGCTTGAATATCACCAATTAACAAGCTTTCAACATTCGTCGATTTAATTTTGGCTATAATAAAAAAAATACCTAATCTAAACAAATAGCAATAGTCAGGATAAACTTACAGGTGCAGAAACTAGAAACTTTGCTCTTCAAACTGAGCCTAACTAGATAATCCTCCAGTTTTTTCCCTCGAAGTTACATCAGCTTGAAAATCATCATTATCCTATCAAGGATTCGTCGATCTATTTTCGACCATCAACAAAAAAATACCTATTCTAAACAAACACCGATAGTCAAGATCAAGTTATAGGTGCAAAAACTAGAAACTTTACCCTTCAAAATGAGCCTAATTAGATCATCTGATTTTTTCTCACAAAGCTATAAAAGTTTGAACTCTCCGGCCTGAGCGTTCTTCAGAAAGAACGCATCACTCCAATGACGACTTCCGATAATATAAATTTCAAACAATACCAATCACCAAAAAAGCTTGTGGGTGCAAAAACTAGACACTTTTCTGTTTAAAATGAGTCCAGTTAGACCATTCTCCAATTTTCTACAGCGAAGCTACAAGAGGTTGAACGTCTCCAATTTTCGACCAATCTCCGTTCTTCAGCAAGAACGCATCGATTCGATGCAATTACGATCTCCGCAAGATCGACGACAAGGATCGACGACGTTCAGTAGGATCATGCTATCTCCGAGACACCGGTCCCAAGTCAGAAAAGCCGTGAATCACGAAATCGTAGCCGGAAACGTCGGAAGAAAGTCGCCGGAGCAATATCGAGTAGTCGATACCGAAAGAGATGGGGGAGATGGCGCGTCTAGATTTTGTCTTCGCTGTTAGATATATTGTGGGGGTGGATCCGAGAATGGGAGAGTCTCCACTATGCCAGGGATGCGCGCAAGAGAGCCAAATTCCGGGCCTCGGATAGGTTAAGTAGAAATTTATGTCCGTCGCAAGACGAGAACCAAATAAATCGCCCATGTTTTAACGCTGCGACCATAAATTACGAATTCATCGCGGATTCCGCAAAATTTGCCACGCGTTCACGCCAGGGGAGAATTCACTGTACACCCCTATGCCAGAATTCGCCACCATTGGCCCTTCAAAAGTTCAGAACGGAGACAAAAACGTCTTCGCAGAGACGTGGGTTCAGAAAGTTACGCGAGCTTCTAATTTTCTATATTGTTAAATCAATTGTTTAGTTTTGTAAAAATTTTTATAACAGTTCAGACGTTTCTGATTGACACGAAACGAAAATCAACTGAATAGTTATCGAGATAAACATTTTTGAGGAGAATCTTGCATTGAGAGGGATGAATAGAATTGACACAATTCAGAGTCGCAATTTGCAAATAAATTTGCATCTAAAGAAATGATAAATTAAACCACCTTTAATTTTGTATGAACTACGATATAAAAGAATTTTGTACAAGGATTTTGTCTGGAACGATCTGTTGAGTGAGATAATGGGCTTCAGAATTTTTCTAAGTTTGTTTATGATTTCCTATAATATAGCAACGTCAATTTTGCGACGGAACAAAAATTGTTTACCATAAATCGAACCTTCTAAGTTATAATAAAAAAGGAATCTGATCGATTCGAAAAGAAATTTTACGTAGCAGAAGAATAATTGAAAAATTTGGAAGTGTATATTTTATAAACAAATTCGAACCGAGAGCAGCGATGACATAAACTGTCCCTAATTTCGCGTGAATTTCGCCATGGAATAGTTGATTTTGGACAAATTGCCGGCATTGATCGCGTGGTGCTGGATTTTGGACGACCTAACCTCTGGGTTAGGCTAGTGCTCTGACACTGGTCGAAAATATGTGGTTTGGAGATCGCACGATTTTATATTTAGAATTCTGAATACTACAAAATTAATTTTGCGGTGAAACAAAAATTGTTTACCACGAATCGAACCTTCTGAACAACATCAAAGAAGATATTAGGTCGATCCGAAAAGAAATTTCCAAAATAAAAATTCATTAACACAACCTCCTACCAGTGTGGCCAGATCGAGACTTGTTTCCCCACTCTATCTTCCCCTTCTCCGACATCACGTGACGCGTTTCCCCTCAAATCGTGCCCCCTTTCGTCTGACGACATTGTCTCCTACTTTACGAAGATGAGGAATAATTGAAAAAATTCTAAAGCTTATATTTTATAAAGAAATTCGAGCTGAGCAAAGTGATGACATAAACCCTGGCCAATTTCGCGCGAGCTACACTATACCATAGTTCGTTCGGACTCGAATCGCTGTCACCGGCCGCGAATTGGCGAATACGGTGTTCCGGTCGAAAGAAAATTCCTGGACCGAGAGGACAGTGCGTGGGCGAGCTTTTCGAGGGTTGCAGGGGTGGCTGGGGGTCTCGGTGGTCGATACGGGAGCCCGTTAGGGTGTAACTGGTCTATTACCGGGTTTATTGAGATTGGGAATCAGCCGACGATTACACTGCCGGGAAAATACACCGGCTATCGGCCGGCCTCGATTTCCATACGCGGAAAACAGCCGCGAAAGAGTCGTTATTACTCTGACACGACGGCAATGTGTACCCATTAGAGCAGTGGCGGTGGACGCGTTCACCTGGTCGTTAACGTAATAGCCAGCGCCGAATTTTCCCCCCCGTTTCTATGGCTAATGCCATGGCGTGTCTGACTGGCTGGGTCCGGCGAAATACAGGTGCGAACTCCGAGATTACGGGTATCGATCATCGGCTCGCGCCCCTGGATCTCGTGATGGACGTCCTACTACGACAGGGAGAACAAACAGCGAGAAAACGGAAAAAATAGTGTGATAGCTTTAGCTGTCTCGCCGTTACACGCAGCAAGGATCTTTATCAATCGTGAAATACTGCCGCGGCCGGTGTCTTTGGACCGGTTTTACTGCTGCGAGCGGACGCTCTGTGGTTAAATTAGTTACACAGTGTTTAATTGGTCGTTTCACAGAAAATTACATCGAAATTCGACCGGCAAGAATAGGATGGAACGATGTTCAACGTCGATGCTGATGTTCACACTGTGGGAACTTTGGGATACATGGTTCGGGATGATCAATTCGTCTTTGTTCTAAGCTAGAATGCCTCTAGATTGCTGTTGTGTTATATTAATGTGTTCTTAATTGGGATGGAGATGTTCAAGATGTTGCAACTTCGTGGGAAAACATCTGAGGATGGTCTAATTAGGCTCATTCTGCACCTATAAATTGATCTTGACTATTGCTATTTGTTTGGAACAGGTATTTGTTCGATGATGGTCGAAATTAGATCGATGAATTTAGGATTGGAAATGGATGATGTTCAAGCTGATGTAACTTCGACGGAAAAAATTGGAGGATGATCGAATTAGGCTCATCTTGAAGGGCAAAGTTTCTACTTTCTGCACCTCTAAGTCAGAGTTGGGCATTAATCGATTATAATTTTAATCAAGATTGATTGATTAATGTGTACGATTAAAAATGTAATCATTGGAAAATCGGCGATTGATTCAATCGATTGATGAAGTTAATCGTCAATCGTTGATTAAATGTTTGCCCAACTCTGCTGTAAGTTTATCTTGACTATTGGTGTTTGTACAGAAGAAGTATTTTTTTGTTGATACTCGAAGTTAGATCGACGACTCTAGGGTTGGAAATTGATGATGTTCAAGCTGATGTAACTTCGAGAGAAAAAATTAGAGGATGATCTAATTAGTCTCGTTTTGAAGAGCAGAGTAACCAGTTTCTACACCCTAAGTATCTCTACCCTAAGTACCATACTTCCTCTGCTAGTAAATTATAGATTCGAACTGTCCTCTCGACGCTCGAGCTTAATCAACGATTTCCATGCAACGAGTGAACCGTTCAAACAAATCACTGGCACTGTAATTGACTCGGAGAAGTCAGTTTGCTCCGTGGTGGACTGGAAAATTTAGCGACACCGTTGATCCTGCTGTTAGAACGACAACAATCCAGTGCACGGTGCATCCCGTGCAATAGTGCTTGCAATTAGCGACGCCACATTACACAGACGACCACCATTGTTTCAGTGTCACACTATCATACGCGAAAGAACGTTCGTAGTGCTAACAATACGTTCGACACGAGGCGTTTACGCTTCTTTTTCGAAGTTAGCGGGACTGAGAGAAATCGGAATTTCCCACGTGTCGGTTTCGCGCGTTAAATGATATATGTTTCGATCAGATCGCGATAGGAGGGTTTTTCGGATGAAATCCTGCGTCCAACTTTTCACCCCCGACTGTTCAAACGACTGACACGCGCCCGCCACGCTCTCTACGTGGAATACTTAATAAAACGCCGCCTGTAGGGAGAGTTTTTCCGATGGATTATACGCCGTAAACCGAATAACATCCACAAACTCCCCGGATAGGTATCACCGGTCGAATATTAACGCGACCATAGTTGTTTCTTACAATTCCTATCCTCCATTGTTTTCTGCCAGATCGTAAATCATCGATCTTGCACCTCTCCTTACACTGTGCCCTAGTTCTTGTCGTTTGCTAGTTGAATTCTTCGAGCAAATGGATTTGAATCTTCCAAGGCATTCAGAAGAAATGGTTTGAAATATTCAATCTTACGCATTGAAGTTTTCGATAAAATAAAAATGGTTTTAAATAGCCTGAACATTCCAGTTTCGAATAAAAAAAGGATCACTGTGATCCGACAAATAGTTCCCGAAATAAAAATTCATAAGTACAGCCATGTTCGTGAAAAAGATCTCGCAAGGATTGCAAATTTTAAAGGCTTGTATTTTATAAACAAATTCGAAACTAACAAAGTGCTGACTTAAACCCCCGCTATTTTTCCGTACATTACATCGCGTGACTATTAAATTTTTACAAAATGGGCGTCGTCGATCGGAAAAGTCCTAACTTGATGAAGATGACTTCTTAGGAAGACAGATAATTTGTGAACAAATTCGAAACAAACAAAGCGATGACTTAAACCCCCTCTAATTTCGTGTGCGCTTCACTGTGCCATAACTGATTTTCACGGAAACGGCCGACATCGGGCGGGAAACTGACGGGTTCAGTCGACGATTTCAGGTAAAATTTTAAATAAACACGTCTGCTTGGATTCCGATTCAGAGGGCTGAACTCGAGCTAAGCCCGACGAGATTTCTCGATCCGGTAGGATAGTAATCGCATTATTCCGATTATAAAATTGTCCGTACCCAACGCGTCCGATTATAAAAGATACACACACGGTTCGATCAGCCGGGAAAAAAGGAGGATGTTGCGCAGGTGAGGAATTCCTTTCTCCGTTGGACAATGGGGGACACAGTTTTAAAATTCACCGCGGCTACAATAGAATTCATCCCCGGTTGCGCTCATTCAAATCAAGGAAAATCACGCGATCCATCGTGTTGCCTCGAATTCCCCAAGTAATCTCAGTAGGGCGACGCAACGGAGGGACAGAGAGATAGAGAGGGAGAGGGAGAAAGAGAGCTGGTCTGGGCCATCGTTGGACCATCGCCGAGCAGAAATTCACGTTTCATCGGGCCGAATCTGCGGAGACAAAACCACTCACGTCCACCGAGCGACGTCAAAACGAGAAAGACCGATAATTTCCGAATAAAAAGGTAACGTGGCTGCGCACTGCAGCCTCCATATCTCTCCACCATCTCCAGGGGGAGGTTATTTTACAAATTCACGACGCGACATCGCGTTTTCCGACGGAACTTCCGCCCTCGAACATTTGAATTTGTGAAAATTTCAAGAAAACCGACCTTCGAAGGGGTCCCCACCGTCTCGCCTTTTACCCAGGATGAAAACATCCACCGAAGAAGCGACTAAGGAGGATTGAAATGAGCCTGGCTGGATTGTGGCCCGAGTCTTTCTCGCGGAATTGCTACAGGGTTAACTTTATCAAACCCGCATGTTTTCATGACATTTTTGAGAGAAGCAATCTTTGATAAGCCTTTAATCTTAATGAGACTGAAAGTAGAGGCTGCTGCCTTGAAAATGAGCCAAGATATATTGTCCTAAGATTTTTAATAATAATGTTACAACAAATTGAATAATCACAATTTTTAGTATGATAGATATTGATATGGTATGATTTAGTATGATACATTAGGGTACAGTTTGTAGTGTAGAAGTAATATAATAAAATCATTTGGCACTGTTAATAGTAGAAGAATCAGGCTTTTAAATGAGTTTCAGTAAATTATACCACGATTTTTTTACGGACTCACAATAAAATAAATTCTTCAACCCTCTAGAGACATCCGAATCTAATATTTTGGTCTTTTCTGCTGTACCTCCCGTTTTCTATTGGAAACACTTTTCAAAATATATCCATTTATCAATATGAAGAGTAAGGATCTAACTCTTTAAAATAAGCCCAACTACATGGTCCTAAGATTTTTAATAACAAAATTACAATAGATTAAATAACCACAATTTTGAAGTCTAGATTCAGTTAATTTGAGGAGTTAGAGGTCTTTTCTAAGTGCAAAAGTAATAAAATAAAATAATTTAGCAGTACTAAAAGTAGTAAATTCAACCTGTAAAATGATCTTGGGTAGATTACTCTTCGATCTTTTCGGCGAAGCTACAATGAGCTAAAGTTTTCAACCCCCTGGAGACGTTTAAATTTAAACTTTCGACATTTCGATCAACCTCCCCCGAAGATCCATTAATCCAATTTTTATCTGGCTTTACCATTTTTATCTCACATCTAACCGGACCATTTTTAATCATCGTGTCGACAACAGGAAACCATGTTCCACCTTCCGACACGCAAAAATCGCGTTCCCGGGACGATAACAATCCGTTATCTCGACCTAAGGAGAAATATGTTTCACAGTGGCGAGCACAAGATGTATAATAATCTGAGAACTTATGCTCGGAATATTTCTCCTTGAATTGCCGCGTAGATAGTCGCCGGGAATCATCAGCAAAGTCAAGATCGTCTGCGAACAGGGCGTTTCATGTTGCCTGTTGTGTCGTGCGGTTGGCGTTTAATTCAAAATCTTGTGTGTCTTCTGTCTCTGGCCGCGACTTAAGCTCGCTCTCGGCTCCCATAAATCTCAGAAAACTTGGGGGTGGCAAAATAGGGTTCAACGGCAGCCAACCACTTCCAATTAGCATCCTCGACAACTTTCAACACCCCCATGGATCCATGGAAACAGTCGAAACAAACGCAAAACTTCGCGATCGCGAACAACACGCTCGCCTTCTCCGTTCCGAAATTGAATTTCACAAAAACCGCGCTGTTACAGCCAACCACGGTTTTCGGATTCGTGTTCGGCACACCGTAATCCGTGAGAAAAAATTTTCGTTTATTGCACAGCGCAATTATTAAAGCGTACATTTACGGCATACAGGAATTACAAGAAAGTTTGTATGTGTTTTTATTTATTCATCGTTTATAAAAATTATTATCACTGAACTCAGGCTTCTATACGATTCTGTTTCTTTGAAACTTACCTGCAGATATAGAAAATTGCATACTTATCTGGTTATTGCAATTATTGAAATAAGCATTTCCCATACCAACTGATCATACACACTTTAAATCAGAATAACTTTTTTATGAATGGACCAAACGACTTCAACTTCTCTGTAAGGCTGGAAAAATTAGTTTAGTAAATGACGTCTAAAAAATATGTTGAAAAAATGCATTTGGTCGGAATTGTAAAAAACAATAGTGAAAATTGGTTTTTTCAACTTTTTCAGCTGGGCCAATAATGAAAATTTAAAAGATGTGTTTGGTCAACTCGTATAAATTATATACGCTCTGAAAATTTCATTGAAATTGGTTAGTTGGTTTACACGAGTTATAAACGATCAAATTTCGCAGTTTGTTATGTGTAAAATTAATTTTTGTTTTCTTTTGAAATCGGTGTATATGCTTTCTTTATGTAATCCCGAAATTCTACCAAATACAAATTTTTTATTGGTATGGTATAATTATAAGAATTCATAACAAAACGCGAGTGTACAGAAATTACAAGAAAATATTCCAATTTTTTTGTAATTTAATACGATTTTTATTTATTCTCCACTCGTAAAAATTGAGTTTCTATATGATTTTTGCTTGTTTGGAATTTACCGACAAAATTTCGTACACACGCGTGGATAATTACTAGAATGAACGTCGAAAGGAGATTATCAGTTCCGTGATGTTTTCCGAGGTCTATTGACCCATCTATTTTTTCCAGGTCATTTCCGATGGTTCTATTATCCGAGGACAAGGAGTTCGAGCCTTGGGGTGTTGTTTCCAATCAAGGAATACAGCTAATAAAGGAAAACCGATGATTTAGGGGCGAAATAATAAGAATTTTCGTTAGGGCGCCGATGAAATTAAGCTTTGGAGCCGTTCGCTGCCGGCAGGGCCGCGCGAAATCTCGAAGGGCCGCCCTTTTTTATTACTCCTTCGACCCACTGGTTCCAGACAGCATGAAAAACGGTTTCTTATCGTTCGTGGGACATTGCACTTCTCCTTCGAGTGGTTAGATAAATTACGGACACCCGATAGAAACTGGAAAACTTGGACCGGAGGGTCCGACAGCTTCGAACTGGAAAAAAATCGCTGAAGGACCGACCGAAATCGACAATTGTGCACGCCATCGTGTTCCCCTGTCGTTCCAGGTTGATCTCAACTTTGTAGCATTCTCGGGTCAGTCGTGGTACTTTATTTTTCCCGAGAAAGGCAAGCTGCGTGGAACTTCTTGCAAAAATCGGAATTTTGAAAGCGTAGAAGCAACGTCTCTTTGAGACTCCCAAATTGGTTTTGTAAATTCAAATTCGCAAATTACGATGCTATAAATTTTTATTGAAAAATTATATTGCTCTTATTTTGAATATATTTTTCGTTCAAGTGATTTTATTTGATTTATGGATTTTGCTAAGATTGTATGGGGCTGTATCGATGTTAAACGGTTGTGGTGGTGCAGAATGAGTGTTTGAATGGTAAACAAAGTTGATTGTTAGCCCGAGGACAGTACCGCGAACGAAAATTGTATGAATTGTAGTCAACTGGTGCTTTTATATATCGATTGTTATTAATGTAGTGAGCAATTTCATGGGATTATGGTGTAAAGACATGACTAGCCTGCAGATTACAACGGATTACACCGTACAGTTCACTTTCGGCAACCGGGAATCAAGGCTCGAAGGAAAAACGTCGCAGGAAATCTATTATTCGCCAGTTCGATTTCGAGAGGGACGCTGAGAAATCAGATTACACGAATTTATGGGGTTCTAACCCTCCCATCTGCAGAAAACACACACACAGCCGCATCACCATAAAGCCTGCACTAACACCTACAACCTTGTTGCTATCATTCCCAATCATTAAAACAAAGTTACCCTCAAATTCGACAATAGAGCTGACAAATTCATAGAGAAACGTTGGTGAAGCATATGAATTCATAGCGCATCTCTTATGGAGGTAGAAAAGCAATGCAAAATTCAGCTCCATAAAGCTTTTACGAACACCTTTAAACTCGTCACTATCATTTCCAATTATTGAAACACAATTATCTTCAAATTTGAGACTAAAAAGCTGATAAATCTATTTCGAAAAAGGGTATTAAAGCAGAGGAGTTCAATGTTTATCGATTATGGGGGTAGAAAACGTTCAACTCCATACATCATAAAGCTTACATTAATACTTTCAAACTCGCTACTATCATTTCCAATTATTAAAACACAATTAAAAATCTATTAAAAAACGACAGAAGGTTCAACTCCGTGTGTCATAAAGCTTTTAAGCTTGTTACGTGAAATTGTATAAAAAAAGGAATTGCCTTAAAATTTGAAGCTGAAGCTGACAGATTCGTAGAGAAACGATACTAAAGCACGGGAACTCGAAGTTTATTGTTCGCGGGGGGTCGAGAAGCGTGGAAAAATTCGGCAGGATAGCTCCGTGGACAGCATAGGGTAGGAATCGTCCGTCAGAGTCGATTGATAGACTCGACAAGCATGAAATATTTAAACCGCTTAGCGGAGGCCGTTTTTCGAGCGGCTTAAAACATGGCGGCCGCGGAGAAATAATTACCAAGTTGCTAGAAAGTTTTCCCGATAGGCCCGGGAGTATCGTTCCCATCAGACGGATTGCTATAGCTGGTGTCGGGAGGGTCTTTCGAGAAGTAAAGCGGGTCCAAGTGCTCTTTACACGCATATTGCCCTTCCTCGAGCAGGCGGACGACCGTTTGTTTGAGCCGCGTCGAGGATTTCGATCGTGGAAACGAGAACTCTTCGCATTTCATGGCGCATTTAACTCTGGGATCGATCCAACGGCCTCCTGGATCCCGGGAGAGGGAAATGTTGGGCGAGAAAGGTGCGAAGGAATTCGCACTTAAATATTTTCTAGCGAGTTTTCGTTGACGGTTCTTTAGCAGAGACTGTAATTTAAGATACGTCGAAAGTATCCGATGTCGGCCATTTTATTGGAAAATCATTCACTGTATATTCAAGTACAAGCAAAATTAGGGGGAGTTTAAGTCACCGCTTTGTTAGTTTTGCATTTGTTTATAGCCTCGAAGCCTTTCAACTTAGCAATCTTCGCGAAATTCTTTTTACCAACATTTTCTCTCGAACACGACTCCACTTATACGCTTTTATATGGGTACTATCTGTCGGAACGAGTTGATTCTTTTTTTATGTGATACTAGAAGGTTTGTTCTACTGTAAACCATTTTTTTTATTGACAAAATTAATTTGTTAATGTGGAAGAACTGCGAACAAACTCATATGAATCCCAAAACCAATATTGTCTCTAGCAAGTCTGCAAAATCTTCATCAGTTTGGAGAACACAGGAGTTCGTCAATACTCGGTAAGATAAACGAAAAGAACATCTAGGGACAATTTCGTTCGATAATTAATAATGAACGACAAGCGCAGGCCGTAGACCCGATCAGAAACTATTAGCCGCCCCAAAAACGGGACGACCCTCTGGCAACGGAAGAAATTGGCATTGTACGATGCCTCGAATAGGCGTATTCCGCTCTAAATTGGATCGTTCTCCGTCTTGTCCTCCGCTTTTATTTCCCAGCATTGTTCTTTCCTCCAATCTTTCCGGGACCGTTTCAAGAAACCGAGCAGCGGCAGGCTCGCTGAACAGATAACGATTCGGGAGCTTAATTCGATTACTTTTCAATCCGTTTTACTTGCAGCCACTTGCTACCTACGAAACACGTCCATTTTCTATCTGTTATTTTAATAGATTTTCTGCTTTTCGATCTGCTGCAGTTGTTTGTTCTGAACAAGAACGCTTAAAACCTGCATGTTTAGCTTTGGCAAATGTTGATAGACACAGATTTTTTTATTTGTAATTTACAAAGCATTTTTTAAGCGATAAATATAATCCTTCGACCAGAAATATTATATTAAGGGAATTATTGATTAAACGAGAGAATAGCTTTTTAACAGAATTGCATGACGGAGAAGAAGCCAGAAAATATTGAAAAATAGTTTAGTGCAATTTATGTTATTTTGTTTGAAATATTCGAGTATCAAGAAATTGTTAAAAATTAAATTTCCTTGCAGTGAATTGATAAAAATTGAATTACCTTTTAGTAAATTATGAAAAACAGAATTTTACGATGTATGTATAGTACTGGAAATTGTAATTTTTCGTTATGAGAGTGAGAAAGGGCCCGAAGGTTTCCAATTTCAATAAATTATGGTTTCAGTTATTTCTTTTAGGCCATTCGCAAGAAATGTTCCAAGCTTAGAGTGAACAGATCGGAATTGATGGGTTGTAATGTGTCTTATGGGGATTTTCCTGCGATTGATATCACACGAAACGTGTTATACGATTTCCTAAATCCCTGTAATGTTACCAATTTGAATTAATTTATTCGTGAAATGACTAACATTATGATGAATACGATTTTTGAAGTAATAAACAATTTTATTTCGTATGTATCCGTGATATTTTTATTAATATGTATTAATTATTTTGAAATACTTAATTTTTACTTTTGTAAATCATAATAAAATGTGATATTCAATATTTTTTTTTATTCTTCTTAATGCTTAAAATAGCAAAAATTTGATTTAATTTTGAATTAATTTATTAGTAAAATGATTAGAATTTTAAAATTTGATACTTTAAGTAACTTAACACTTCTTATTTCGAATTCGTTATTATTCTTATTAATATTAAAAGTGTAGGTGTCAAATCTGTAAATACGTTATAATTTTCGACACCAGATGGCTAATTAAGTTTCTACTTTCTCGCAAGTGGTTGCTACTCGTGTGCTTTAATATATAAGCCAGATTTTACAGCGTTGTGGCATTAGGAAGTGAAGAGAATAACTTCAAGATTAACGATGACTGATATTATTTATAATATGGACGTAATTCTGATCCTATTTTTTATCCGATGCATTCTAAATGTAATTTATATTAGACAATTTCTTATAAAATGTGTTCTTGAATAACATAACCTATTCATACTGTACCACATATTTGTTACATTATCGACTGTTAATATAGTTTATCAAATTCTTCATTACCAACCTTTTATCAGTTACTGTTTTATCAACACTTGTTAATTTCTGTTTTGGATCTTTACTTTATCGACTTGTACAATTTCTTATTTACTTCACCACAGTGTATTATCAAGAACTGAATATTCTATATACTTCATTTATACTTTAGAGGCTACACATGTATATGGCATCTATTTTTGAACAGTGGAAATAGTATTTCTGAAGAACGTGTACATATTACAAAAATACGAAATGTAGCAAAATCAATTTTAATTTATTACTTATGTCATTAAAGAAAGTATACATATAACAATATATAGTTTTCCACACACACACAATAATACTTTAATTCATATCATCATAATTTATATTTAAAAATTGGTGATCGCGGTTTTTTCCATTTCTCAATCATACATAGAAGCACCGACGAGATTCGTCGGTGATAGAAGCCGCCTATACACCGGATTTAATATTCGGACACTCTAAAAGACACGATAACTTTTTTAATATTAGTTTGCTATTGGATGTGAAAAGAAATTTTTTCAAAAATTGCAATAGATCGGAATTGTAGAAAAAATACTAAAAGTTAGTAAAAATACTAAAAGCGCAGATCGCGCTTTTTCAATTGTTCGACTCGATCTAATATTTCTTTCTAAGTGCCTTTACGAGAAATATGCACAATTGTCCGCGTCTTTTTAAAATCTGACTTCCTTGAACATATACTTTTCATGTTGCAACCTCGTGTAGTTCGTTAGCTGACCGTTACATTTCGGTAGAGTCCGCTATCGTACTGGAGCACTTTCTACAGAGTTGGTAATTCAGAACCGTAGACAGAAAAATGCACTGCATACAATATCTGTATTGTTCTTATAAGTCTCTGACTTTTTATTTACTTCACCATTTGTATCTGTTTTATTCAATTTATTAATTCATTCAAAATTTCATTTTATTCGGGTTTCAAATAGCTTTTTGGAAATCTTAGTTAATGTTCCTAGGCAACGAGTTCAAACATGTATTGTTTTAATCAATGGTATTAATGAATATTTATTCAATTAAATATATAGGGATCAATATGGTATACTGGTCAATGTAATATTATATTAACTGATATTAACAATTATGTATTACTCTTATTTTGGCGACTGAAATACAATAAAAATAAAGTGCAATTGAATAAAAATTCAAAATGCAATCAATAAATTTAATAGCATTAAAAGATGACAGAAATTTTAATCGATTTCATTAATACAGTACGAATATTGTAGACCTATGTTTCCGCTCCAATTATTAATTAATTGATTTAATTATGGATGTAACATCGTCTTAGCAAATATTAATAATTATATTATATTATATATATCAACCTTATTACTTCAAAGATTGACCTTTATATAGTTATATAAAAAACCAAACGAATTCAATTGGAGAAACATGGATATAAACAAAGACCTACTTTTCCGCTCCACTTTTATTTACGCAAACCTCTCGAACATTGAATCTGACTGTTAGCAATTCTTATCAGTATGGTTTCGAATTCATGCGAGAAATATGCAGCACATTGAGATTCTACTTGTGACCTGAACAGGGACTGAAGGGCGTCAGGTGCGAAAGAGACAACAAAACAGGAAAACAAAGAACAAAAAACTTAGAATCACTTCGCTCGAAAAGATCCAGATAGTCTCGGAAATCGATGCGTAGTGGATGCCTTGTCTCTAGATCGTTCTCAGAATTTTTCCCTCAAACTCCTCCGATTTCTAACATTTTTAATTTTATAAATAATTTCGTGAGTGCAATGTATGCACAGTTTAAAACATGCAGTGCGCTCAAGTGTAAGAGAATTGTGTACAAGCGATTTTATTGTGGTAGTCTTGTAGAAGGCAGGGCTGCACCAAGTGAGGGCCCTCCGAGGCCCTTCAGGGACGTCCCTGGGCCAAAATCTTTGCCTGTTATTGGGACTTTGTATAAATATTTGCCAGTTATTGGTACGTCTAATTTAATAACACTGAATATTATTTTACTAAACAAGATTCATATTCTTTTAAATTTATGATTTTCAGATTTATTTTCATTATTTTTTATATATTCATTTTATTGTTATGTCAAACGAAAATTCAGGTGAATATAGTTTTACCAAACTGTATGATAGCGGACTGAAAAAATTGAAACGATTTGGACCGCTGGTTCGCGAAGAAATTGTGCCGAATGTGAATGTTGTATGGATTTATAAACCAGAAGACATCGCCGAAATTTTTAAAGCTGAATCTGGTTTGCATCCAGAAAGAAGAAGTCATTTGGCACTTTCGAAGTACAGGAAGGATAGACCTGATTTGTACAGCACTGGGGGCCTCTTACCTACGTAATATTACTTCGTTTTATTTTCTATTTTGAAACATTAGAATTTTTATTGAAAATGTTGAATTTTTAATAGAACTCTGATACAAATACTTTCCTGGAGTTTTAATATAATTTTAATGAAAATATTCTCTTGAATTTTCAATGCAATCTTGATTAAAATACATTCTTGGATTTTTAGATAACTTTTAATAAAATACATAAACGTTTTATTGTCTTATACAAATTAAATTTTCTTTTGAAATTATAGGAATGGACCAGAATGGTGGAGACTCCGAAAAGAATTCCAAAAAGTCTCTAGCAAACCCCAAAATATAATAAATTACATAGAAGAAACAGACATTGTTGTAAAAGAATTTGTTAAACTATGCGCAAAAGAAAAATTTGAAGATCTTTTACCAATTTTATCGCGTTTATATCTCGAATGTAATTGTCTACTACCATTTTCGATTCAAATCGAAAACTAGCTAATTGCAAAATTTCTTTTTTTCAGTAACATGTTTAATCGTATTCGATGTAACACTAAACTGTTTCTCAAAAGAAGAAAGACACAAAGATTCGAGAAGCTCAAAGTTAATAGATGCTGCTATTGCAACTAACAATGCAATTTTAAAATTGGACAATAGTCTCCAATTATGGCAATTTTTTGAAACGCCCCTATATCGAAAATTGCGCAAAGCACAAGCATATATGGAATCGTAAGAACAATCATAGCAATTTTGCTTATATTTTCAATTATATTTTTGAATTAAATTAAAATTTCATCCATCATATTCAGTATTCACTTATTTTTATTTATTAGAGTTGCATTAGAGCTAATATCCCAAAGAAAGAACAACGAATCTCATAAAAACAAATCATTTCTAAACGCCTATTTCGAAAACTCTGCTTTGGACATCAAGGACATTGTAGGCATGGCTTGCGACATGCTACTAGCTGGTATAGACACTGTAAATATTTCTATTAATCAATATATAGGTAAAAATAATTGATTAAGTACTAAAAATCAGCTGTAACACATTTGAAAATACCACATATATTTCAGACCACCTATAGCACAGCTTTCACTCTCTACCACCTAGCTAAAAATCAAAATGCCCAAGAAAAACTGAGAGCAGAAGCTGTGCAATTATTGTCTGATCCTAATCAACCAATTACAGCAGACGTTTTACGAAATGCTTCTTTCACAAAGGCTGTTGTAAAAGAAAGTTTGAGATTGAACCCTATTTCTGTTGGAATTGGTCGCATTTTGCAAACTGATGTTGTTCTTAATGGCTATGAAGTACCTAAGGGAGTGAGTTTTCAACAATATATATACAGGGTGTCCCAAATAGCTTGCTTATTATCTTTTTTTAATTTTGGGAGTTATATAAAATACAAGAATCACATATATATATAAATATTGTGGTATGCAAGATATTTAAGGTAAGACACCCTGTATAATAAATATAATAGAAATATAGCAAATTCTCCCACTTACATTTTGCAGACAGTGGTAGTGACGCAAAACCAGATAATCTGCAGGCTCCCAGAGTACTTTGACAGTCCAGACTCGTTTGTCCCAGAAAGATGGCTTCGCGAAAGCAAAATTGGCAGTGGGAAGTCTGTGCACCCATATGTGGTGCTGCCATTTGGCCATGGACCTCGTTCTTGCATTGCCAGACGGTTTGCTGAGCAGAATATGCAAGTATTACTGTTACAAGTAAGTTATATCTCCTCAATTGAAATAATTAAAGCACAAAGCGATTTCAATCCTCTTTATTCTTATAAATGCAATGAAAATCAGTATAAAAACATCTTACTTCAGATGTGCCGGCAGCTCAAGTTCACCTGGCAGGGTGGCCAACTCGGTGTATTGTCTCTACTAATTAACAAACCCAATGCACCAATAAAACTGAACTTTTATACCACTTAAAACGCTACAAAGAATAAAATACTGAGAAAAGAACACATTCCACTTTATTGCGTAGCTATAATTAACAGTTAAATTAAATCGGTAATACAATATTCTCGATGGGTAGAATATTTAGTTGTAAGTCATGTATTTCGGAGTGGCTGAGAACTTGGCGTAGGACTTAATGACTTTGTTCACTGCCTCCAGAAAGTCTTTCTCCGTGGCCACTTTGCGACGGGCTCGAATGGCGAACATGCCAGCCTCTGTGCACACAGAGCGAATCTCGGCGCCTGTGCTATTCGGGCAGAGACGAGCTAACAACTCGAATCTGATGTCCCTTTCGACACTCATGGAACGCGCATGGATCTTGAAAATATGAGTTCGGCCCTCCAGATCTGGCAGACCAAATTCCACTTTCCTGTCCAGACGACCTGGTCGCATCAGCGCAGGGTCTAATGTGTCTGGTCTGTTTGTTGCCATTAGCACTTTGATATTTCCCCTTGGATCGAATCTATAAAGTATTACAACTAATTTATTATGTATCCAGTAAGATTAACGACATTCTAACGTACCCATCGAGTTGGTTGATCAACTCCAACATTGTTCGCTGCACTTCGTTGTCCCCTCCAGCTCCATCATCGAACCGAGCTCCTCCAATAGCATCAATCTCATCAAAGAATATCAAACATGCTTTCTTGCTACGAGCCATTTCAAACAGCTCTCTCACCATACGAGCTCCCTGATATTAAGAACATCATGATACTAAATATCTTCATCATCGAATTACAGTTTGTTTTACGTACCTCTCCAACATATTTCTGAACCAATTCTGAGCCAATCACACGAATGAAACAGGCATCCGTTCTGTTGGCTACAGCCCTGGCGCACAGTGTTTTTCCTGTACCTGGAGGACCGAACAATAGAACACCTTTTGGTGGCTCGATTCCTAAATTAACGAACTTCTCTGGCTGTAACAGAAATTTATATCTTCATAAAATGTCTGGTAATCATTGTAAAAGAGTTTAATTATAAAATACTGACGTGCAGAAGAGGAGTTTCTACAACTTCTCTCAGCTTCTCGATCTGCTCCTTACAGCCACCAACATCGCTATACGTAACGTCAGGTTTTTCTTCAACTTGCATCATTGTTACGCTCGGATCGATTTTAGGTGGCAATGGAATGTGAATTTGGTACTTGTTGCGGTCAACACCAACTCTCATGCCCTCCTCGATGTCGGTAGGAGCAACAGATTCGGCTAGATCGACCACAAATTTTGCAAACTGCTTCACATTTATAATATATTTGGGGTCAATAGAGTCTGCATTGATTATTTTAGTGCAGCGAGCAACTTGCAACGGTTGCTCATTCTGCAATGTCTGCTTATCCGCTGCAAGATCCCATAGTGCTGGTGGTGCCAAACCAGTATCAGACTCTTTAATTCCTGTTAATTCGTTAACACGTTTAATTATCGTTTGGATGTCTTCCTCGACTACTTTGATGCTTTTCGTGTATTGTCCTTGGCCCTGTTCAAAAATAAGTTGACGTAATTCACATTTTTAGCGGTGATAATCGTTAGTAAAATTAATTAATAATCACTAACAAATGTGTAACAAAACACTGTTTTATGTTTTATTAGGTTAACGAACTCTTACTTACGTAGATTTTTAATAGAGCAATATCGCCTTCGTCCAAAGCTAAAATAACGAAAAGTATTAAATCAATTGTGCACATGACTTTGACATAAGATGGTGTTTATAGACAGTGTAATTTACATTTTATTTCCTTTTCTTCTTTCTCATCTTCACTTTTTATTTTCCTCATATCTTCTCCTAAATGGTCCGGCATTCTTCTAGTCGAATAATTTACCTAAACACTCGAGGAAACAATTTATTTCACTTCGTGAACAGAGTACGCCGCGGATTGATTTTGTGGTTAGGTTCTCGTTACATTACCTGCAAAATCACTTTTGTTAGCGACATCTACATGTAGATTGTAAACTAATGATCTTTTATCCTAATACTGTGTGAGTAAAATAGGACACTGTTTCATCGACCACACTGCACTAGTCATTATTTGAATATTTAAATTGAAAATTGTACATTTTTAATTTTGAACGATCCAATATATATAATGCCCATTTGAAAATAATTGTTTTGTAAATACAAATGGGAAGATACATAAATCTTTTTGCATTTGTGATATAAATTAAAATATTGTTTCAACATATTAAATTTACTATCTTATTAAAAGAATAATAAATGATCAAAAATAAATTACAGGTTAAAAGGAACTTTAGGAATTTTATTTTTTTGGAAACTGGAGAATTTAATAATGTAATAAATTCAGTAAAATTATAGTTCGAAAATTTTGTGATTATTATCAGAGCTAGTTGTAGGTGTACCTATATATGGTGTTAGGACAAATGTAAATCTATCGTCATGGGAATAAGTATGGTGTAAGGTGTATGGAATGACAGAATTACAAACTAATGTACACAAATGAATGACCATTAAGCCTAACTGCGCAGATTACTATCTGTTCGCCACACCCCCTTGCCATTTCACTCCAACGTGCATCTTCCCTTCAGGATTAGGTCAATCACTATAATTTGCCTTTAAACGTTTCCTTCTAAGTGGTCGAATACTATTTTAATACAAAGTAGGAGAAATAGGTGATTTAATCGTAGCCTATTCAATAATTTATGTTGTGGCATAGTACTTGTTCACTCTCCTTGGATACTTTTAATAAAAATCTGTGTTTCCAGAGCTTCTTTAAGAATTTTTAACAACTAAATGGCTAACAATAAAATGATAGAATTTTCTGCTATGGTTATAGAATACCTCGAATAATATGTGCACAAAGTTTCATCTCGATTCTAACAATTTTATTAATTATTTCCTATATAGGAAGGATAAAAATGGCTGCAGCTGTAAATTATAACTGAAAACAGCAATCCTCTTTGATTTCAGCTAAGTTTTTTCATTATTTATTTTATATTTTTGCTGTTTAATGCAATTTTAAAAGAATCCTCTCCAGACTTTAAGAATTTGTTAGAATAAAATGGCTGAAGATTTGAAGAATACGTGGAAACATTTTTAGCTCAGCAGGATTCTTTTTTACGAAGATGTAACAATTTGATCAGAAATCCTCTTGGCAATAAAAATGGCAGCGTCATGCTTGCACGCCACGGTTAGGCACCTTTCAAAGGAAATGTATACGGACCGCCTAAATTGTACTTCCCATGTCAGTCGGTCCTTGACCGAGATGATCCTTGGAAAAATGCAAGATAATGAAAGATCCAATAGAACAGAACACTTTCACTCGTGTTCATCCCGACCCGCCGATCCTCCTGCAATCGGAGGCGTGGTGCAACCTGAAGATCAACATATTTCCACGTGATATTGAGCTATACTATATTCGTCAGCATCCTATTACCCTTGCAATGGCAGCTCGCACACGTGGGAATATTCTACACGTGTTTCTACACCTTGAATGCCACAAAAACTTGACCCGCAGACATTTTGATAGAATTACTGCACGAATATTTTTTGATGGTATGTAACATTTTTTAAATTTTCAAAAATGCTTCGCAGAGTAAATATATATATAACTATGGTCGTTATGTAATTTTTCATTTCGTTTATTTAGATATAATTTGCGATTGGAATCGAGGCGTCAATCAAAATTTGATTTGCAAACATTTTGACGGAATTACTGCATTGATACGACTTTTTGATGGTATAATACTTTCTAAAATTTTCAAAAACGCTTATAAATTATAGTTGTTTCCAGTGATATAATTTTTTATTACGTTTTTTTAGACATAATTTTCAATTCGTGCCAATCTTTGAAATCACTTGAAAAGGACTTTTGATACAATTTGTATATCTCGGTAAAAAACAATAATTTTGAACGGAAACTTTGTGCACATATCCTTCGAACTTTATCTTATACTTTAACTTATATCTTTAACTGTATGAAATGATTTCATCAATTTATTTCCGGCCGTTTAATAGCTAAAAATGTTTAAATGAGACCTTGCTCAAAGGTATGCAAAAAATGAATTAACAAATCAAAATACAAATTAAGTAGCCGAACAAATTAGCAGGGATCAAAGAGGACATTGCGTAGAACATCTGTATGAAATTTTAAACGAATCGGTTTCATGGTTTCGAAGCTATCGAATGAAATATATTAAAACTCATGCTCCGAAGAAAACTGTGAAAGTAATGCTATTTAAATATTTATTGCAATTTAATCACTGCTTACAATATTATTATTCATTATTTACCGTACTGTTTAAATGTAAGACATCGTGTTAACCGCACTCATGTTGGCAAATACATAAGAAACAACTTGAGACAAATTGATTCTAAAGATAAAGTCAATATTAAACAAGAAATAATCTCAAGAGAAAATACGAAATAATTACTATAAGTTGTCGATGATAAATAGTTGATAAATGATTGATCACAGGGTGATAATTGACAATTCTTTTTTATTTCCTGGTATACATATGTACAAACATCGCGTCCAGTTACAAGATAATAACGATTTAATTCAAGCCTCGTTCAAAAGTCATTCGATCATCGAATTTTGATTAAAATCTCTGGAAAGGATTCGAGTTGTAGGGTTGTCTATAATCGGAATTGTCGGGTCCTGGTGGGTTGGCAGCCAAAGCTCGTCTAATTGCTTCCGGAATTGGGGGTGGAGTTGGTAAATGCGCGCCTTGGGGATGGAAGCCATTTTCGTCAGCAGTATACTCGACTGTGATCGGTGTACCGTCTGGTGCGGAATATGAAAATCGTCCTTGAACCACCTGCAAACGGATATTTTAATTTTTAAAGATTTTTTAAGATTATTTTTTTATGTCACGATTATATCTTTCGATCTCATACAATCAATTATATTTGATTTTAATGAACCTCTGTATGCGAAATGAAATTTTTTAAGGTTTTTTTTATCTACGAAATAAATTATAAACAAAACTTTTTTAAAATTTGGCTATTCTGTAGTTTAAAACATAATTAAAAATGATTTTCAGTACAGACTAAGCTAAAAACAATTTCTAGTTCATTTAATTCGAACCTAGAGACTTTTGTCGATTGAATAAGCATGATACAAAAATTTATTTTCAACATATTTTTTATAGGTGAAGACGTAGTCCTTAAATAAGGAATTTTTTATTCCAGTTTCTTTTCAATGAGGACGTGTGTTTAAAATTAAACGAACGGGTTGCGAAATTTTGTGATGAGTTTTATTACATATGAAAGTGCGAGAAAGTATTTGCGAAATGAGCATGCAAAGTGGGCAAACGAATGCGTGAAATTAATTTCGTTAAATAAATTTATTACCTCGCTTTGGCCTTGCGCAGTACCCTGGGGACGTCCGCTTTCGGATACCGAAATTCCATTCTCGGTATCGTAGCTAAAAGTGTAGGATCCATCCGGATAAGTATCTTTCTGCTGGCTGCGAATTCCTATAAACCTTCCAGGTGAGCTGCAATTAAATTATAATGTTCTTACTCGACCCCTAAAATCATTAAAAATGGAAAGAACAACTCACACTAACTTCATTCAATTTTTATACAGAAATGTATTTTTTTTTAACATTGGACCATTAGAAAGTAATCGAGACAATTTTATCCAATTCTTAAATTGAATTTTCAAGATTAGATCTTTGAACCTAATTTTTAAAATTGAAATAGAAAAATTTATATTGTAACTATTTTTTACATTTTTTAACATGGAAATAGGAGATTATTTTTGAGTGTATACTTGTACTGTGGCCATTTCTGAAAATTGAAATAGAAAAATGTTTTTCTTACTTATATCATGACTGTCTTTTGAAACTGAAGTAGCAAAATATTTTTAAATGCATGCGTCGCATTTTTAACTGCATACTTATATTGTGGCGTGTTGTACTGAGGTTGTTGCACTTGAGGTTGATATGCAGGTCTGGGCGTTGTTCTAAATGCATTCTGACTGGGAAAACCGCGGAAAGTCCCAAATTGTCCTACAGCGCAGCAGATCAAAGCGAATAGAAAAAACTGAAATCATACAATAGTAAATTGTTTTACCCTCAATAACAGTCTCAAACAATTTGCAATAGATATCACCAGTTAAAAATCCACTTAGTGTAGACTACAATTCAAATAAAGAATTTGACAATTTCTTTCCAATTTGAACAATAGTAAAACAAAAAATCTAAAAGACTCGAAACAATTTTTACAAATTTTGAAATCAGTCACTTTTTGACTCGCCCATACTTCTATCATCAAAAATCGATATAAAAATCAGATTTATATAGCACGTTTGTTAACCCTTCGCACTCCGAATTATTTTTCAATTTTGTTGCCAACTATTTTAAGTATTTTATTTATTTACTTCAAAGGATGGTTCCTTGACTACTACTTATTTTAAACAATTTTGATTACCAATTATATTAAATATAGCTCTCAAACTTTGTTGCAATTTATGTATGTGGAACGTATATTTATTTTTAACTAAAAATTAAGACAAATAAATAAAGGAAGAATCAAATACATATAAAAACCCGTTTTATTTACATTTCTCTTTCTTTAATGTCGAGTCGCACTC
Source organism: Lasioglossum marginatum (assembly GCA_028455795.1). Taxonomy (NCBI): domain Eukaryota; kingdom Metazoa; phylum Arthropoda; class Insecta; order Hymenoptera; family Halictidae; genus Lasioglossum; species Lasioglossum marginatum. The sequence continues at coordinate 850,233 of CM052274.1, forward strand.
GACAAAGGAGTGCAAAGGGCTAATAGTCGAGGACCGAGCAATAAAAAATGCACCAATTTTGATAGCATTTTGCTTTGTGCTGTTAGTGTTGGTTCACTTAGGTCCCGTGTCACTCGAGGGTTGACTATCGGCAAACACTCACTAAACGTTGCATGGTGTCCGTTTCAGTGGCACGACGTCGATCGAACAAGACTTCAAACCTGCGGTACCAGATGCAGCTGCTGGCAGCATTTATATGAAGACGAGCCTGAAGATCTTCCCTTTCTCTGATCCTGCATTTGACACCACTCTCCTCATAATTTCTAGTCGCCCTCACGTCCGTGCCCCACCTCAACCCCAGCCGCGACAAATAGACTGTGCAATCAGATGCATTTTTCTGCAGTAACCTCCAAAATATTGTGCAATTGAAAATTGTGCCAGCATTCGACTGCCTAAAATTATGAATACATTTTTTTCGTCAGTTTCGACACGATATTGAATGTTATCGCTTATGGCCTTGTTCGGTGGCAAGTGTTGCGTGCAACCAGATTCATTTTTCTGAGTGATCGTCGAATAATTATGCAATTGAAAATTACGACAGAATTTGACTATATCTAAAATTGTAAATTGATTTGTTGCAGGTGTGCTATGCAGCTGGGTGCATTTTTCTGCAAGCATCTAGGAAATTTGAATTCAGCTAAAGAAATTTCGAAGTTCTTTATGAAGGAAAATTACGAAAAAATTTATCAGTTCGGACTCTATATTTATTAACGATTTCGTCGGTGGGAAATGTTGTATGCAGCTGGATGCATTTTTTGCAAGAATTTTTAGAGAGTTTGAAATTAATTAAAATTCGAGAAAATTTTAATTTACTTGTGAACTAAAATTAGAAATAATTGATTTGGTAATTTGAAATTATATATTTAATGTTACCACTAAGGAGCTAGATGCACTTCTCTGCACAAGTCTTCAAAAGATTGTATTGAATCTTGAATAGAATTAAAATAGCAAAAATTATTTTGTTTTAAAAGTTGCAGAGAATTTGGTATTATATTTGTAATCAACAATTTATTTGATGCTATTAAGATCTTTTGATGATTTTGAATCTAAATTAATAAGAACTTAAGATTTTGTTCGTTTTTTGGGGCTTCTGATAAGAATTTTTCAAAAGCATGTAATGGTTAAAAATTTTCGTTGATTTAAAAGTGGATTGAAAATAAGAAAAAACGGAATTTCGACTGGTTGCGAGAGCAGTTTATTGTTGCCTCAGCAGTCTTGATTGATGAGATCAGGGCTCAGTTTCAATCGCCCATCATTAAAGTAAAGTCTTCATAGCTGTGAGTGGCACCTCGCATTTCACCGCCTTCTATTGTTTCTCCTATCAATACTGATATCATAAATACGCCTTCTACCTCTGATGTTGCTCCTTCTGTTTCCCATTGCATGCATCGCCCTCGAAATCGGCAGCTGTGATAAGGTTAGTCCTAATTTTGTGACGAGTGTCACTCGAGCTATCTTCAAAATTATTTTCTCTGTTCAAAGCAAAATACAAAATTCTGAAAAAGTTCCACAAGGCAGCTTTAATGTGCACTTGTTAATTCTTCTCAGTGAAAAATGAAAATATTTGCCCCACTTTGACTAGAATAAATTACAATGTTCATTATAAATTTTTGGGAGATATTATTGAAAGGATTCAACAAAATTCTGTTTGTCGTTTATATGGAGTCCAGAATTTTGAAAATATTACACGATATAGATCAAACATGCATTTATTAATTGCTATTAGTAAAATATTAAATCGTTTATAATTTTGACCAGAAGAAATTGTAATGTCAGTCCTATTTCATCATTAGATATTATTCAAGGGATGCAATATTGAATGAATTTTTTATTCCTTGATTCGTAGTCTAAAATTTTGGGAAAATTCTTGGAGTGGGGGTAATAACCTATTTATTGTTTACCGTGGGGTTCGTATGAACATCTCGGATAATAAATGAAAAACAGGGTCTCAAAGTTAGGGGTTCTTGCTTGAGACGGTTCTAGGCCTCGCCATCTGACAACCAGGTTGCGAGCGTTACCTGGATCTAGTTTGACCTTTCTCGTTTTATTAACCACGTCAGCTTAGGTATGCCCCATCATCACAGCAACGCTCCGGCTCTCATAAAGAAACGGATAGAGCGCATACCTTAGGGATCCTCCCAACGAGCCACGTACCTAGAAATTATGTAAACTGATCCTGCTCGCAGTTTTGAATCCGGTTCAACATATCTTCCGAATTATTTCATCGGGTGAGTAATCGATTATTAGTTATTGAAAATTCATCATTGCATTCGCGAGAAACTGCAGAATCGTTCTGTGTGAGAATCATTTGTATAGCTTTTATTGTCGCGGCGCAAAAAATTCCCAAAGTTGAAAATTCGATTTTTCTTGACTGCTTCTTTCTAATTTAATTAAACATGTTTAAATGTATACAATTTCATTTTAAAAGATATCATTGTATTCGGGAGAGCATGTAGATTTGTTTCATTTCGAAATTATTGTTATAGTTTCAATGACCGAACCATAAAAAATTCCTGAAACTGAAAATTCGATTTTTCTTGCCTGCTTCTTTTTAATTTACTTAAAGATGTTGAATTGTATATAATTTTATAAAGTAACATGTCATTGCATTCGGAAGAGTCTGTAGATTCGTTATGTGTAAAACTTATTTTCGTAACTTTCATAGCTGAACCACAAAAAGTTGACAAATCGAAAGAATACGTTATTGTTTTCGGGGGAGTCCACAGAATCGGCCTATGAAAATATTCCCAAAGTTTTAAAGATGTGTTTTACTAATAATAATAATCGACCATTTTCACAATATCATTAATCAAAGTGCTTTCGTGTTACCCGCTTTAAAAATAACGTATTTTTGCGAACGGTAAACTAGAAGCACGATATAATTATGGTTATAAAGTTCAATGTGGCAGCGGGGATGAATAGTGGTTACGCAGTATACTCTGTTTCAAGCGAGAAACAGGGCATGGCGGACTCACCGATCCTGTCTAACCTGTTTAGTTCTGATATATTATCGAGATACGTCTAAATCATAGTAATAGCATTCACACAGACGTATCGACAAGTGATCGAGCCGTAAGTCACGCAATTCAACCAAACAGCGCGACTTGATTCGCTGCAACGCTGAATAAAATTCGAATTTCGCGCCACTTTTCTCGAACTACCCTTACGACTGAACTAATCCAATCGGGCGCATCCTTCGCTGTAAAAATTGTTTAAACATAATTAACTGGTTAGAAGGGTACAAAAATATATATCGCTGGATTCGGGCGAGTCTGTTTAATTTTTCTAAGTAAAAAACATTTTCACAGCAGTTATGGTTGGAGCGAAAATAATTGTCAAAGTTGAGTATCTTCTAACTAATCTTATCGAGCGAATCCTTCACTTCAAAAATTATTTAAACATACTTAACTGGTCGGAAGGGTATAAAAATATAACTGGAGCGCACGAAATTATAAAAAAAAATACCATTTTATCACTATGTTTACATGTTTTTAATATTATAAAAAAATATTACTGTGTTTATGAGAGTCCTTGGAAGTTTCTTGTAAAATTCATTTGTATAGTATTTGTAGTTAAACCGCGCAAACATTTTGAAATTTCAAATTCGATTCTTCTTTCCTTTTCCCTCAATCTGAACTTGCATTATTTTATTGGTATTTTTAACTGTTTATAGTGTTATAAAAAAGTATATTAGCATATTCGAAAGAGTTTGTAGGATCATCTTATGCAAGGATTGCTTGCATAGCTGGCGCGGTTGAGACGCGAAACGTGTTTCCAAAGTGGAAAGTTCGAAATTTGCTTTTAGATTGCACCGGCTTGAAATCAAAGTCGTTGAGCGATAAAATTTTCGAAAATATAAATTGCAAAATAAGTTGTTGGATGCGTGAGCTGCGTTAAAATTCCGTTACCTGTTATCCTGAGGTCGGTGGATGGGTCGACCGTTGCGCAATAGACAAGAAACCGATGATTTGCTTTCACTGACTCACCTTTACCGTGATATTACGATTACCATTAGCATTAATCCGATCGGTACTTCGGTCACTTTTCCTAAAATCTCTCACACCTACTTTAATTCTTTCCACATACCGTCATCTTAATAAGCATCATTTCTATATTATCGTATCAATACATTACTACCTGTCGGCCAATAGAATCTACCATTTTAAAAAGCACTAGACAATTTAATCATTATTATATTAGACATTCATTATCGTTATTAATCACCCCGTCATTTTAAAATTATTTTATCTAGGTCATTTAATCAAGATATGCTTATCAAGGCAAAATCTATAATTACTTTTTTATTAATCTTTTTAACGATTTTAACAGGTGCAAAGTAATTAAATTAATTAGTGGCTATGACGGCAAAAATTAATTTCAACCATTCTTTAAAACAACAACACTTCGGAAAGGTACTCTTTTTTTTGTTGACACTTGAAATAACATTTATATTGGTGATTCATTATTTAATCATTGCTTCGAAGAACAGTCAAATAATGCATATAAGCAGTCACGAAGTTTTCATGAATATATAGTTTGATAGGCACATATATTATTTATTATAATGAACAGTATAACATTCAATAACATTTGTAGCATAGTTTCTGTACATTCAGTAAGATCAGAGCGGACCATAAACAAATCTCAGATGTACAATCAACAAATTATTCGCGTTCCGATCAACAAAGCAGAATGTTAATTTAAACGACGCGGTCTTATTGATTAATAAATTAATTATTACGTAGGCAGTACAACGTAGAGAAGCTTAAGCGAACAGTTTCCCGATAATTTGTTTACAATTGGATTCCACGTAACATTGAGAGTATAGTGTTCCATGGTTGTGTTTAAACATTCTGCAAGATCAATTACCAGTAAGAAATTAGACTTTTATTTATTGATTTTACAATATTTGCTGTAATTATTTTATTTCTCGCTGTGTACGCGAAAGAAAATTATAACAAATTACTGACAAATCCCTGGGGGGATTTTCTGCCAGCTACAATTTTTTTAACTTTCATTTCACATGATTTTTTTCAAATAAAAAATCATTTGTGTAAACTTTCATTTCTTCTTTCAATTTCATATTTGACATTTTCGCTGACATGAGTTGAGAAATTTTTTTAAAATAATTGCAAAATCCCCAGGAAATTCTCAGCTAACTAGTAAATAAAAAAAACTAAATGAAAAAAACATTTCTTAAAAACAAGCTTAACTCTTGGCTGAAAATAAACTTTCCTCGCTAAATGGACAATTTATGTATATATTAAAGTGCTTTCGCACTTTACTTTGCACTCTGGATCAAACTAACCATGGAACACCATACCAACCCCCATAGTCTTCCTCTATCACCTAGCAAACACCAGCTCTCCAAAAAATTAAGTTACGTGTCCTCCCAAAGTTAAAACCCAATTTCCATGAACAGATTAAGTAACATCCGAACAAGATACGGAGATTATACCACTCTTAAACAATTGCTTAACTATATCGGCATATTTTCAAGTTCGTCAAAAATCCAGGAGGGGTTCAAAGTTTTCCGTTCACTTTGCGAGTCTGCTTCCGAGAAAGAGGATCCTAGAGAACGTTTCTTCGGCTTAGTATCTCCTGTAAGGTTCCTCCTCTTCAGGGTGTGCTGCATTGTGTGCCAGGGCGCGTTGTATTGCAACTGGAATCGGCGGGGGCGTTGGCAAATGTGCACCATTCGGTTGAAAGCCATTCTCATCGGCAGTGTACGTCACCAAAATCGGAGTTCCATCCGGTGCGGTGTAACTATACTGTCCTCTCACCGACTCCACTTGATTAGGCCCAACGAATTTCGGGACTCCTTGCTCTGCTACTGATATACCGTTCTCTGTGTCGTAGCTGAAATAGACAAAATGAATTAGTTAGTGTGAAGATAATGTCCCAATATGTAGGAAAAACTCCAGACCGAAATGTTACTTATAATTAGACCACGGATCTTTATGCAAAATAAACATTTTATGTATTAGTTTTAAGAAGGAAGGGTCACGTAAAAACGTCTTTCATCCTTTAATAATTTTAATACGTTGAAAATAGTAAATTCGTGTTTCTATATTCTCTTAATCTTTATTCTATTTTAAATTGTACCTACTCAGTTTTGCCATAATTGCATAAAATCCGCGTTTACAAACCGTGGCGAAAAGTTTCCTATCGGAGACATTGATACGGATTTCACAGAAAACATTCATGTTTTAGAAGTATAAAATATTTTATGGAGTTGAAACCAAAGGGAAATTAAAAGGGACTTATTAAAGAATGAAAAACATCAAAACAACGAACAAAATTACCGATTAAAAGAACTGCTGGAAGAAAGTTTCCGATTCGATTTACGATTTTTTAAGCAAATATGCTCTGAAGTAAGCCATGTTTGGACTCATTTTAATCAGAAAAATGTCACGGACACATTGATAAATATTTCATACAAGGATAATTACACTCTCAGACCTTGTCCGGATCTAATTTCGATCGATGCAATGGTGCAAAAAAACTTCCTGGAGCAACATAAACTACAAACTTCGCCCTTCAAAACGAGCCTAAGCACACCATTCTCCGATTATTCATAAGAATGTTACAGCAGTTTGAAGATCGGTTACTTATCAGAGTTCGCAGCCGCTCGATGTCATTGTTATCGGGTTTGACAGAGAAACAAACAAACTGACAGTGTAACGAACGGTTTGACAGCGTGCAGAATGTGTAGCTGGATCGATTCACGTTACAAGTATAACAGGAGAGGCACCCTCCAAACGTAGACGCCGGCTAGGTAGGTCGATCGTAATTATTCTATTGTGTAATGTGTTATTGCTAACTGCGCAACCGCCTAACACGAATGATTAACATCAAAGCTAATTACATATCTTTTCACAGCTGAATATCCTGTGCGACCTCCTCCTCTATCGTTTCGTTTCCTCTCCCCTCCCGTTTCCTTCGACTCGCACACCTTTAAACCGTTTCTTTGTTAGCTGTGGTAAATTAATTGGCAGCGCGCGCGCGCGCGCGTGGATCACGATCGAGACGATCCACTTCGTATCGCTGGCTTTAACCCTCATCTGCGCACCGTTCATGAATAGTCAATAGACTGTACTACTCTTGTTAAGAAAATATGAAATCATCGCGGAATGGGATAACTACGGTCTGAGTGTACATTGGATAGACTTTAATTACACGGCGCTGTTAAGATTCGAATCAAATCAGGAAATTGATTATTAAAATGAATTTATCGAGTAATTATTTGTTCAGTAACAATTATTGTAATTATGAGAACACGGTCGGTAATAATTATTTTAATATGCTGGGAAATTCATTCATTAAATTTTTTGCTTGTGCGTTGAGTAATTTATTCAATAATTCACTTTCTTATACATACGTTGAAGAGTTTATTCATTCAAAATTATACCGGTCCTCTAACGTATTTACCGAGTTATAATTTATGTCATAATAATTAGAAATTGTTCCACAAAAATTATGCTGATCTTCTAAAGACTTTTTTGAGTCATCTGTTTCATAACAATTGTTCCAATATATTCTAGCATTATCCAATGGCATGTGTATTCGCGTTTTACTGAAGAATTTATTGAGTAGTAATTTATTCAACAATTTTATTATTCTGATACATCAAAGAATTTATTCAATTAAAATTATACTGGTTCCTTAAAGACTTTACGGAGTAATAATTTATTCCGCAATACACACACACACACAATTGTTCTAATATACTCAATATACTCAATGAAAAAATTTATTCAATGGAAACTATTTTCGTCTTCTGAGAAGAGAATTTTATAATTCAAAAATTTCATAATTATTATTTGAATACACTCAAGGGATTTATTGAGTGAAAATTATTCTAATATTCTGACGAGTTATTATTATTATTTTATAATAATTATTATTTTAATATGTTAAAAAAATGTATTCGATAAAAGTTATTTGACTGGCACTTCTCTAAAGATTTTATTGAACGAATTGTTCAACTAATAATTTATTCTATTATTCAAATATATCGAGGAATTTGTTGAGTAAAAATGATTCTGTATTATTCTTTATGTGTTTTGTAATAACATTTCTACAGAAAGAAATGTAAGGCATATATCGCGTGCTATTATTCACTGCTAATCGACTGACACGCTTTTAAGCTAATACTATGTTGTAAAACGGACAATAAATTGTAGGATATCTGAGAGTATGATTTGTGAGAACTCATCCTTACAGGATTGCATGTCAGCCCACTATAAAAGGTGCATTTTAATGCTGTCTGTCTCGAATGGCTACTTCTACTTCCGTAGCCAGACCTCCCGCTCTTTGTCCTACTGTCGAGTACTGTCCCTTATAACGAGGTACGTTGATAAATGCTGTTATCGAAATATTATTTGTAAGACATAATTTATAAAATATGTTTGTATTATCTTAGAGCAAGTAATGTGACACTAACTAAATTTATAATGTTTAAATTTTATAAATGCAGTTGGTTTTTTATTATTATTTACTGTTAATCACTGTTATTTACTATCATTCATTGTTAGCTACCATTATTCTTAAAATTGTATACTTTGCAAGCTATTGTTTTGAAGTTGGTGGACAATGTAAAGATATTATCCCAATCAACTATTAGAATTCTATTATTTAGTTAATTTAATATGATTCATTATTTCTTGTTAGTTACTATTATTTACTGTTATTTGCTATTATTTGCTATTATTAACTACTATTTACCATTATTTGTTATTATTAACTATTATGTACTATTATTTACATTTATTTGTTATTATTTACTACTGTCTACTATTATTTACCTTTATTTACTACTTTTCACTAGTATTTACCATTATTTATTATTATTTACTACCTCATATTTTGATACGATCAAAAATATCTATACAACTATTTAATAAATCTATTTCTATCCCTACATTTATTATTATTTACTGTCTGCCACTATTATTCGCTGTCATTTACTGTTCCATCATGTTCGAAATTAATTGTTCAAATATAGTGCACTTCAAAATAATAATAAAATGAACAACAGGATCAAAATCCTTTGCAAGCAAAATCGCGGCCTGGAAACAAATTTTGAAAAACAGTCGACTAATCGAATTTACTTTCTGTTAATTTTAGGGTGATTATTAGAAGGTAGAGAGAATTAATAATGGATGGATGATAAGCAACGTGCACGCACACTGACGCGTTTTTCGAGCCGAGAAGCAGCGAGGCTCGTCGAGCGTGTCGAGATCGCGTTTGTGGAAACGTACCTCGACGTCGCTTATTGTTTCGTCGACGGTCAGGACGCCGTAGAAGGACGATCTCACCTGTAGGAGTACGATCCATCCGGAGAAGAGTCTTGGGATTGTCGCAATATGGCGAAACGTCGTCCGTAATAATCAGGACTGTACAAGTATCTATTGAATTGCGCGGATGCCATCGCTGACAGCCCTAACAGAACCATCTGCAAAAATAAATGCAGAAACACTGTAGCTAAATACAATCCCCTTCAATTGAAAATCGAAATTTACGTGTGTCGGGTGAACAATTCAAGTGTTCAACCCACTACAGATTTATTATAACTAGATTTCATGTATTTATGACACTAATGAGTAGGTGCAATTTAAAACAGTCAAAGCATTAGAAGCATTTAAAAATACTTCTATATTATTTTCAACATTAAATAGAAAATTAATTTCTATTTCAGTCTGTTGCAATTGGAAATTTTTATTTTGCATGAAGATCCGCCGTCTAATTATAATGATTTGCTAAATTGTTAAATTATAAAGGTCATCGGAGGTCATATAAAATTAAAAAAAAAATGATACGTTTGTGAAAAAACATTGGGAAACAGTGCACTTACATTTTAAAGAGTTAAATCTCTGTTCTTGACTCCCCTAACGATAGAAAATGAACGGCAAAATGAAAATCGTTCTCATTTTCTAGATTTCTAAAAATTTTTAGATTTCACTGTTTGAGGAATTTCGACTTTGTCAGAAAAAAATCTAAGCGTAACTAGCCTTATTTTAAAGGGGGGTGCTTCTAGCACTTGGAATGAACACTGTATCCTCAGTGAAGTAGTAAAAGTAATAAGTTCTTTTGAGAAATTCAGTTTCCTAGAACTCAAAAAAATTTTCCCTGCACTCGAACTACCATAGATTCAAAAACAGGAGTCTTCTTTACAGCGAATCCATAATTGGTGTACCATTTCTTCGGTGCTATTTCATAACATTTTTAATGGCCGTCAGTTAACTGAAGACGTCTGCACAAAGTTTCAAAAATTTGAAGATTAAAGCATTCATTTTTGATCCCACGAGTATGACGGCAAATATTGTCATCGGAAGCAAGCGTGTATACAAAATTTCAGCAAGATTGGACTATGGGAAGTGGCTTAAAATTCGATTACAAGATTTGACGCATACAACAACAACACGGCAAGTTATAATATAAGCGTGGTAATAAGCTCAAAATGAGTGTAAAAGTCGTCAAAATATACTAAAAAATGCGTGCAGAAAAGAAGTTTCACAGAAAAGAATAGAAAATATAGTGCACAAGACATGGAAGAAGACGCTTACGATGATCTTCATGATGACGTCGCAGAGTATAATTCCAGTATTGTGGACAGCTCCGATGCTCGACGAAAAATTGCAAAAGCGGCGACCACTATTTTCGAAGAAAAATGAGAAATGACACGTGAGTCTGTACTATCCGGTCGTGTGCAAATGTACGTGATCAAACGAGCCAGGATGAGACTATATAGTCGGCAGTGTACCCTGCTTCTGCCTCCTTCGTGCCCCGCCACTGTTTTGCACGGGTCGAAGGGGAGCATGATGCCTCGTGGATTCGCGTAATTCATGAACGGGGTAACGATTGCATCTACGATCGTCCGAGGAATCCGCGTAATTGCCGGATTATGCATCTCGACGCACATTTCCTCGAACAAAATGATTCTCCGTGTCAAATAATAACAGAGGCTTATCAAGGCTTATCAGAGGCAATCAACGTCATAATTCCTTCGCAGGATTTTTATTTTCATTGACAGATCATTCAAATAATTCGTACAGGGTTTCCAGAAGGTCTTTGATTGCTATACTACTCTTCTGATCAATAATTATAATAATTGCAAAAGTAATTATCGAAATATTACATTAACAACGGGATGATTTTCATTGACAGATCACTCAAATAATTCGTACAGGGTTTCCAGAAGGTCTTTGATTGCTATACTACTCTTCTGATCAATAATTATAATAATTGCAAAAGTAATTATCGAAATATCAATCAAGTGACAAAGAAACACTTTGTATCTCGACGAATATTTTTACTAAAAAAAATGACAAATAAATTTTAATTGAACGTTAGGCTCGACCGGAATTTAATTGAGCTGTAGATGATGCCATTTTCTGCGGGGGTTCACTACTTTCCAAACATTCTTTTATTAATGTGTCAAAGAAATACATAGTTTGCCCCTCGACGAATATTTTTGTCTAAAAAAATGATAAATTTTAATTGAACGTTAGGCTCGACCGGAATTTAATTGAGCTGTAGATGATGCCATTTTCTGCGGGGGTTCACTACTTTCCAAACATTCTTTTATTAATGTGTCAAAGAAATAGTTTGCCCCTCGACGAATATTTTTATCTAAAAAAATGATAAATTTTAATTGAACGTTAGGCTCGACCGGAATTTAATTGAGCTGTAGATGACATTTTCTGCGGGGGTGCGCGGCTTAAAGTTGCGAATTCCTGCAAACAAGGTGGTGGTAGGTTCAAATGAAGCCACACCTTGCCGGCGGCGCGCGTCGGGCCCGACACGAAGGAGCATCGTTACACGTGTATTAATGAGACGGTGCATGTGCATAGAGTGCATCGCACACTATACTAGTGTACTGCAGTCGTTAGGTCATGCGCTTTACGGTGTCTCGTAAGATGCGGGCCGCGGCGACCTCGCCACAGGATTCAGATCGCCGGATTTGCTACGGATCATCACAGGGCGTATTCCTTTCACTAGCTGTCTGTTACGAGCAGGATGCACGGTGCAACGATTCAGTAAGCCGAATCGGCGATCCTTACGACATCCCCTGCACTGAACATCGGTGCGTTATCGTCCTCTACTGCGTACATTTTTTATCACGTTTTTATTAACTCGGTACGGTTAATCGGTTTTTATTCGGTACAAATTCTGTCTGTTTGTCTGTACAAATTTTTCAATTGATTTTAAACTAACTTCCCGATGAACTGGAGACTTGAAACTTTAAACATAACTTTAAACTTCTGTTCGTCTAAGAAGCAGGAAATAATAATTTAGAAAAAAAAATTTTAATATACCACGTTTTTAAGACGGACTAAAAAGTATGAAATAATTTTTCCTAGCCCCATACAGATAGTCCTGAAAATTTGTGATTGCGAATTTCTAATAGCTACGAAAATATTTGTAAGATTTGAAACGAAAAACGTGGGACGCAAGAAGTGCAGAGAGCCGCGTTGAGAAAACTTACACAACAGTTCATATCATTTGCAGTATAATAAAATTGTTAGTGACTTAGGTGAACCATTCATCCATTAATTATCTATTGCATGCGCCACACGTTTTTCGTTTTAAATCTTACAGGTATTTTCATAGCTATTAAAAATTCACAATCACAAATTTTCAGAACTATCTGTATCGGGTTAGGAATCTGTATGGGGCTAGGAAAAATTATTTTATACTTTTCAGTCCGTCTTGAAAACGTGGTATATTAAAATTTTTGTTTTATTTAAATAATTTTTATTTTTTCATTAACACTATCAAGCATTAAGAAATTTCGCAGGAGCAACGTTCTTGATGTTCGCGGTGGTATCGCATCGGAAAAAAAATCGGATGGACAGGTTTGTTCGAAACGGTGAAATCTGCACTTTTCATACAGTAGTATTGCCTTTGAGCACTTTTCTGTAAATTAGACGAGAGAGAGAGAAGATGGTTCTTCTTGAAAATTTTACTTCTCTATGAAGTTGGAAGTTTTTGCAACTTCATGAAAGGAAATTCAAGGGTGGACTACCTAGGTTTGTTTGAAAGGGCGAAGTCTCTAGTTTTAGTATCCTTAAGTCGTTTGGAAATTGTCACTGAAAAATGTCGAACGAAGACGCCAGTTTTCTTAGGGATTGGTACGACCTGCATTACCATATCTGAGATGCTGCAGCTTTGGAAAAAGAAACGGATAAGGATCTGTCTAGGCTGATTTCAAAGTACTTTCGACATAGTCGTCGTTCTCCACTGCATTGATTTCTAATTTATCAATTAACAGAATTAAAAGACTTCGGTTGCGCAACGTTCTTGACGTTTGAGATGTTGTAACTTTGGAAAAATTCATTTCAAACAGCGAAGTCTGTACGTTTGTCCGATCTTGTTTTGAAAAATTGCAACCCCTTAGAGATAGTCCATTTTTTATCGAAAATTCATCCACCTAATTTTAATTTTCAGAGAGTAACAAGATGTTGCAAGTTAGGGGTGTCAAAAGAAGAGATCTCGCCCTTCGAAATAAGCCAAGGTGTATCATCGTTCGATCTTATTTTGCGAAATTACAACCCCTTGGAAATCGTCAATTTTTCATCGAAGACTCATCTATCTAATTACAATCTTCATGAAGCTAGTTAGGGTTGTCAAAGGAATAGATTTCGTCCTTCAAAACGAGCCTAAGTGGACCGTCCTCCACCCTTTTCCCACAAAGTTGCCTACAGCGTGGACACTTAGGGTAAATATAAATTGAATTTTTCTCCGGAGACGTGATTTTGCCACATTAATCGTCGGTATAAACGGTACAACAATTGATTGAACGATCAAATGATTGTGTTATAGTGAACTATGCACACCTGCATCACAGGTAAATCGGTCATTTAAATAAATAGCTGGCGGGATTTCATTTACGAAGGGAATACCAGTTTCGTAATAATCGACGCATCGTAGAATGAAAAATGTTCGATCCCATAGAATTATAATCCGCGTGCCAGTTATGACAGCCGCGTTACTTAAGAACAGTGCGGCATCCGCCCTCGGATTCGCATTCGTCTCTTCTGCCTATTATGAGGAACTATTACGATCATCTTTCATATCTTTCACCTGAAACTATTATACACAGCTTGAACGGTATGCACGCATACCATCGGCGCTAGTTTTATGCATACTTCATGTAACATGATCACAGACTGCCATTTGCGTAGGAAAAACTATTTACGTGTTTAAGTGTCGATTAATTTCACCATTATTCCGCCCTTTACGACTTCAGCATTCATCAAACAATAACTACTTCTTTTCTCCTACCAAAAACTTGCAACTTGAACCATTCAATATTTGAATAAACACTTAACAATTGATTTTTCAGAACCTTAAACATTAAATCAATTATTTCAGTTAATATCTCTACTTATGAATGAAAAATTTGAATATCGTACATAGTCTAAAAAATGTTGGACTCTACAAAATAAATCAATTATATAATCCAATATTCTTCCTTATAAACAACAATTGAACTATTGGGAATTTGTACAAATTTTTAAAAATGTATTCTTGGACCTCAGAAAATGTATCAATTATATAATCTAACATTTCTACTTATAGATTAAAGTTTAAACAGTGAGAAATGGTACACATTTTAGAAAATGGATTTTTGGATCTTAGAAAATGAATCAATATTATACAACTTAATATTCTTCCTTATAAATAACAATTGGACTATTGGGAAATTGTACAAATTTAAAAAATGGAATTTTGAACCTTAGAAAATAAATCAATCGTGTATACCATGCTATTTCCCCTAATAAATTAAAAATTTGATTATTAAAAAATGGTGCCTGGGACCTTAGAAGTTACATCAACTGTGTGATTCAATATTTCTTTTCTCTAAAAGAAAAATAAACTTATGAAAAATTGGAATGTATGTGCGATTCAACATTTCTCTTCTAAGAATTAAAAATTGGTATGGATTCGAATAACTGGATTTTTGTATCTCGGGAACTAAATCAATTGTGTGCGATAGCCTAATTTTTGCACCGGTACGCGTAAAGGTTTCATAAGGGGCCGAGCACAATGGGTGAACATTCCGATGGTTCGTAATATAATTGCAACGGTTAAAAATATAATAGATTCTGTATGAAAGCATCGTTTCTTGGAGATTCTTTTTCTATGCAAAGTAAATGGGATTACGAAACGGATCGAAGCGATTCACGGCATTATCGATAGTCTGCATTGTTCATCGAATGAAGATGGGTGGGTCGGCCAGCCACAAATCTCGAGTCGAGGCGTAGCATGACCTCTCAGTTATGCTGCGCCGGGATTACCTAAGAAGAGCACGTTGTCATAATCCGCCCTCGGATCGATGATCGTCATCTGGCCAGTGGTAGCCGCGTGTGCGACGCTCGCTGACACAATCACACCGCTGACGATTCGATTCAACGTGTCCTTGAATCTTGGATGAAAAATTCTTGACCTTCGAAGTACTGCAACTTTCCGGAAAAAAAAACATTTATAGCGATCTGATTAAGCTCGTTTTGACAGGTGTAAACGGGGCAAGTGCATCAACTGGTTATTTTTATTATAATATGAACGAAATTTCTCTAGCTTGTATTTATTAATGTAGTATAAGTTAGTATGAACTATTCGACATGGATGTTTTATATAGATGTTTTCCTCGCTTAAATCAACCAATGCCAAACAGTCACGTGAGAGGTACACGTACAACTTTGAGGTTACTCTGAACGTGCAATAGTTTACAAGTTATTAATATATTCCGTGTTGTTATTTTAGGTAAATACAACAAATATTGATGTAGGTTTACATGAAATAAACCGTTTTTATTGTATTTTTTTCAATTTATTGAGAAAAACAGAAGGCGTCAGCGTGTGTCTGATCCAACAGCTAGCCGATGGATTGCAGAATAATCCAGGAGATGACGAGGTAAAGATAATCTGACGTTTTCTCGTGACGTCTGGGATTCTAGAAAAAGGAGGTGGAATCGTCTATCCAGATTTTTATCCAACTATCTCTATTCTTTTGTTTACACGGAGCACGAGTGCAGATGTCGATCAGTAGAGCGTGGTGGTCTATCGTGAAAACCGTAATGACGTGTTCCAGAACAGTGAATCTCGAGATCAGGTGCGAAAAAAATCAAATTCTGTCTTACTCGAAACAAGAAAACAGAGCGATCCTTTGCAAATCTTTTCCTTTGCAAATTCAAATATCTCTAAATTTCTCAAATATTTAAATTCAAATATCTCCAAATTTATCAAATTTTTAAATTCACTCATTTCCAAATTGTTAAACTTTCAAGCATTTCAATTATCAAACCTTCAGTCTCCATATCAACATTCATCAGTAGACAGCGGATCTTTATGCAAAATGAAAATTTTCTACCTGAATTGCAACAAACTGGAGCGATATAGAAATGCATTTTCTTTCTTAATATGTCTAACAGCTAGCTTGTGAAAATAATATAATAGTATGTTTAAATTCCTCTAATATTTATGCTGTCTTAAATTGCACCTATTCATTTTTGTCATAAATGCATAAAATCCGCTGTCTGGCTCATCGGTTTCAAATCAAAAAGCAACAAAAACGACGAAGTAAATATCAAGAAACGATTTCCCACTCGTCCAGTACTCCCAAACTCCGAAGCAACAAAAATGAGCGGACAAGCAACAATTTTCTACGTATCCAATACTTCCAGACTCCTTAATTAACAAGAAGAAACAAATAACTACGGGGCAACAATTTTTCACCCAAAACTCCCCGCACAATTCAAATCACGCGCTCTTTTCCTTCAGTTAGCGATACTCCAGCAAATTCAAATTTAAATCTAAATGTCGCCTTTGGAAATGAAACAATCGGAAAAATTTTTCAGAGATAGTCTTTATTAACTAACTAACAATGCAGTAAGTATGTACAGGGCACGACCATGGGGATCCAGATATCATTTTAGAACGAGTGGTTTTGGGGCTCGGCGGCTTGAGGGTGAGCCCTAATGTATTCGAGGGCTTTTTGAATCAGCGGCGAAATTGGCGGGATGTGCGCGCCCTGTGGTTGATATCCATTGTGGTCGGCAATGTAGGAAACTGCAATTGGTGTACCATCAGGGGAAGTGTACTGGTATTGCCCCTGACTGACGACAACCGGTGGGCTGGTTGGATCTACAACAACGGGATTCCCACTTTCGGCATGGTAAATTCCATTTTCTGTTTCATAGGCATAGGAGTAGGACCCATCTTGCGATATATCGTTCGACTGTTTCAGGATAGCTGTTGGCGGCTGAAGATGAGAAACGTCTGCTACGGCTACGGCCACCATGGCGAAACAGAGAATCTGGAAAAGCATTTTTTTTTATTAGTTTCTATGGAATTTTCTAGTACTACAATTGGATTACGAATGGGCCCAAAGTGTAAGTATTCAACGTTGTAATAAAATCATTTAAACGATAATTCATTATGACGAAAATTTTTTGAAAATCGTACGATTCATTTGAGGGAGAATCTAAAGAATCTTTTTGGGAATCTTTTACGTTGATATTTAAATCAATGTTAACAGGAAATAAAACAGATTCAATTTATCGCATCTATTAAAATGAATAAAAATGCAATATAATGCTAGATATGTCAATTAAATGACAAATTTTGCAGTGTACAAGGTTTTTTATTAGTTTCTATGGAATTTTCTAGTACTACAATTGGATTACGAATGGGCCCACAGTGTAAGTATTCAACGTTGTAATAAAATCATTTAAAAGATAATTCATTATGACGAAAATTTTTTAAAAATCGTACGATTCATTTGAGGGAGAATCTAAAGAATCTTTTTGGGAATCTTTTACGTTGATATTTAAATCAATGTTAACAGGAAATAAAACAGATTCAATTGAAATTTATCGCATCTATTAAAATGAATAAGAATGCAATACAATGCTAGATATGTCAATTAAATGACAAATTTTGCAGTGTACAGGGTGGTTCCAAAGTCACTGGATCATTTTAAAGTGGAGCAGCTTTTCATTCAATGTTTTATAAATAAATATGAATTTTAAATGATGTACTAACTTTTTTGGGCCACCCTGTGCGTTTACTTTTTAAATTAAAAAAGATACTGGATGATCATTTATGACTAACATTAAGTGCAGCATGAAATTTCTAGAAGAAAATATTTCAGTTTAACAGGAATGATATATTAACTAACAAAAATTGTGATAAAAAATATTTGAAATACAAGATACATATTAAAAATTATATTTTATCCATCTCAAATTCTTAATATCTTTAGATGTATACTGTAAACATCGTTTATTGTAACTTTATTCGTTTAGAACCATGTTTTATCGATTAAAAATTATATTTTATCCATTTCAAATACTTATCATGTTTGTTTAAAATCCTTATCATATTTAAATGAAAATATTTTCTTCTAGTGATTTTGCTCGCTATTTTCATTAATGTTTAACGAATGGAATAGTGAATTAATTCGGACAAAAGAAGACTCACGAAAAATTTCATTTTGGATTCGAAGTGGTTGGTCAGTCCAATGAAAGAAGCTGCGATTTCGAATATGTTTCATATCGGACCGACGATGCGCTTTTATACGAGGCCCGGGACACAACTTTCCCCAAATACATGCTCACTCACTTATTCACGAAAAGATGAAATCAGAATTCGGTGAAGGAAAGAGAAAGAGAGGAAGAGACGGTCCCACACGATAAATTTATTCGCCTCTCTTTGATATTTCTACGTTACCTAAATCAATCGCTTACATAACCCAAACTTGACCTATGGATATGTATATTATACGGATGTTAATGAAGAAGAACCGTCCCCGGTTATTTTCGTATTAATTCCTGTCTACGTTGATCATGCGCTACGCAACGTCTTGCAAAAACAACACAGGCTTTTGGCAACAGACAAAAAATCTCGGGATCATTATTTTTTTATACATATTTATGCCGTATAATTTTACACTTTCAAATCGGACACTGTGTCGAAAACATTGATACATCGTAACAGGAAAGTCTTACAGGAAAGTTAGTAGAAAATATTAAAAAATAAACAGAAGAATTAATAGAAAAGATCAACGAAATCAGTTAGAAATTTATTTAAGAAAAATTAATAAAAATGTTCTTGAACATAATTCAAACTTGTTTTTATTAATCATTAAATTAAATTCTGATTTATGATTAATAAATATCGATAGTATTTTTCCTTATAAAATAATTAGTACAATGTGTGAAAAGATTTATTCCATGAAATTGTACAATGAACAAAAAATATATAATATAATTTAAAAATCGGAAAAATGGAAATTGAAAAAGATAAAAAGAAAGGTAACAATATAGAATATTTATTAACGTAAAATGTGAGAAGTAGAATAAGAAGTAATTTTTATTTTTATTAAAAACTCGTGATAAGTAAAGTTGGTTGTATATGTAAATTGTTGACAGAATATATTTTTGCAGGTGCTATAGCATAGGTGTACAACTATAATTTGTAGGTGAGACTCGAGATGCAAATACTGTGGGATTTCGTGGCTGCATTACGACATTATCATCATCGATACTTGCGAGATGTATCTGCGGAAGGTCGACTGTTTCCTCAGGTGAAAATAGTAAACTGTTACCGAGATATTTCGTTCTCTACGAGTGGTGCAATTGTATTTCCTTGCTTTTCAGATTTCACTCGAAAAGATAAGGCAGTTTCTGTTTACAACTAAAGAAAAATATTCTGCCAACAAAACAATATTTCATCATCACTTTCTTGAAGTGGGCTCATTGAAAAATTGCAGGGATTTTATAATGTATTGGATGATGATGATGATGATGATGATGATAATGACGTCGATGATGATGACGATAACACAATTTACACGAATAATACATCGTGTAAACAGTTAGATAAACACTGTCCTCCATTGTATTCCTGTACCAAACGAAAAGCAAGTATATTTCTCATACAAATTTTCAGAACAGCTAAAAACGTTTTACCAAGTATTTGAAGGTAATCTCAATACGTTTTTAATCATTATTTTGATGTCAGAGTGCACACTCGGCATACAATTTTTATAGAAAAATTGAAATAACTTGGGAATTGATTAACTATTTGAATATTTTGCACAATATTTTTTACAACTATGTTTTCGTGTTATAATGAATTTTTAAATGAGGGATGAATCAGTAGGAAAAGATGTAAGAATTATCAATTCTGGGACAATTTGTAGTCTCACAAAATATTGTTTCTATTTATTTTAATAAATTAGTTTGCTTTTTATGCAAATCCATGTGTCATTCTGGGTCTATAACTAGAATGCATGATTCATTAATGAGAAGGCGCTCTTGGTCAAGAGTGTCGATCTTATCATTTCCCTAATCTCGCTACTGCACAATGTCGACACGTCTTCTACGTTCAAATAGAATTTTTATCTTATCCCATATCTATAAACTTGTGCATTTAATTTTTCTCTGAACTTTTAAATACAATAATAATTTTTAATTATCGTGATCAGACTCGCCGCTGAAGGTTAACAATGTATACTGTGCTGATAAATGTGGAGGATGTTTCATATAATTACAAATATATATTACAATATATAGTATATAATATAATATATATTACAAATATATATTAGTAGATGAGACAAATTAATATTTACCAACAACGTTTTCCAATATGTCGATACAGAATCATTTTTCTTAGTATGCAAAAATAATAATAATTCTTTTTGAGTTTCGAAAGTAAAGAGAAAATTCCTTTTCTATAACGTACATTTTTTATTGTGTGCTAATCAAGACACTTCTTTATTTGTAAACCTAAACTTATTTGCGGAAGTAAATAGTAAAACAGTTCTTTCCCATTTTTGGGAATAAGATTAATTTATTTTAATATGTTAATTTTAATCGGTTTTAATATTTGAATAAAATAATTTTGTCTAATATACGGAAGTATACACATATCTTTATCATTCTGATCGGCAATCGATAATGAAGGTCAATCCAGTGACCCAGATACTATAATGACATTTAATTCGATGCTCTTATCAGTTGAAAACACAAACAGTTTAAGCCGGCGATACGGAAGTGTTCCTCTTACATTTTTGAGTTCACGTTTATTATAACCACTATTCATTGGCTGTTTAATACCACAGTATTACGATGACACTAATTGGATCTCCAATCTTTTTATATTTATTTCTTCATAAAAATAATGTATCTGTGAAAACACATTAAGCAGATCGAGTAAATTCGTGAATCTTTATTATTATTAAATGCAAAGAATTAGAATCGCACTAATTAATATTGCAATTTTTATTATGTACATAGTTAGTTCAAGTAAATGAAACAATTGACTAAATTCAGAAATATTTACATCTAATTTATCTATGTTCTCAAAGAATTAGACCAGAATTTTTCAAATTAACAGAGCTACATCCCGTTGGAGGTTTTTAACCGACTCATTTTAATCAGAAAATGTGACAAATATCTTGAGAAAGGTTGTATAAGAAAATTGAAAATAAAAAAGCATTGGTATTCTTGGCCCCTCGCGGAGTATGCCCCCCAGTGGAAGGGGTAGGCGAACAAGCCTAGATCGCGACCTTACTGTATATTGTTTAAATAAATTAAACGTATCGAGTAAACTCAAAAATTTTCATTTCTTATTAATGTAGCTTAAAAAAACATTTTAGATTATTGTTTAAAGACAAAGGCTTAAACTACAATTTCTGTTAGGTCTATACATTTTAAATAAATTAAATAATTTTACATTCCCATTTTATACAACACAAGAAACATTTCAAATTATTATTCAATTCCAATTAAAGAAACAGGATAACATTGCCATAGACTTAGATGGTAATTATATCTACAAATAAATTAGAACAGGTTGAATAGATTTATAAATTTTTATTTTGTAACATCTATATGGCTGAAATAAATAGAAACAGTTCGGATAAATTCATAAATTTTTATTTCAAATTTACACGTCTCTGAAGTACATTTTTTGGTTATCATTTAACATCGATTCTAGCCTAATATCTAAACTGAAAGTCAGATATTTAAAATCATGCATCCTCAAAACACCATCAGAATAAATACAAAATTCAAAAAACACTCGCTCATTCTCTACATTTACTCTGAATACTCTCGAAAGTCACATTTTCCGGTATCGTCTCCAGGTCGACGACCTGATAGAACGCGTTGCCAGTGTCGTTAATGTCCCAAACGCTCAACAATAACAATTCCTTGAGCTTCTTCAACTCCTCCAGTTTCCCCTTGGACATGGTACACATTGATATCAAGTTCCTCGGCGGATATACGCCGTAAAAATTGAAGGAGCAAAGTGGATTCAAATCCAGCTGGCTCCTCGACAACGGCTTCGCCGTGTCATAGTTTTCGTTGCTGACAAAGGCACGAATGCTGTCGGTAGAATGCCGCGCAGTGAGGTACCAAGTTAGGTTGAAATAGACATGAGTCTCGTTGTAGCAACTCAGTCTCGGAAATTCGACATTGTTCCACCGGTTTTTGCCATAATCGTTCAATTTATTGAATCGTGAGTTGTTCCCACTGGCAATCTTGCCATCGGGAGGACTTCTAGGCGAATAGGGGAATCCTTTAGGCCCCTCGACACTCTGCGGCTCGTATATTATTGTTCCACAGTCTTGGTTAACTCGCAATTGACATAAACTTGCTCTGCTGGGTGGACTTGACACGTATCCGTGAAAATTGCTGATTTGGTTCAACGGAAAATTGAAAACATTGTCTTCAGTTGATCTCAGCTTAGCGTTGCTGTCGGGCATAGCTGCCCTAGCACCGGAAACTACCGTCACTAACAGAACTGTGTTTAACAGCATTTTTTATAATGTTTACAATTAATTTGTGACACTGTATGACTTGTCGAACAAATCGCGGTGAGACCCGCTAAGAATTGTAATTTTGTTGTGTTTTCACGGGTGTCTTTGAGGCAACTGGACACCTGGTGCACCTAGAATGCATATATAAAGCTATGAGAACCCGAAGACAATGGTTTCTAAGAATTTATCTTATCTGCGGGGGAGATTAGGGTTGCCAGAAGATATGTTCACAGTACGTGGATTGAGTTAAGATTGATTCGAGTCCTTGTGAATCATTGTTGAGAAAGGAGAAAGTAGTCTAGGTTGATTTAGGTTATCAATTGTTTTGAATCGCATCCGTTTACGGTGTAATAACGTTGGAAAATTTATTTTCAGCGCGGCATCAAGTTGACCAGTAATGATAATTTTCGATTACAAATCTGAACTGATCGGTTGTAAATTGGGGGGGTATATATTTTTGTAATTGTAGCATGTGTATTGTGAAGTGTTCATTGTAAATTCGAAGGGAACAGTTATTGTGATACCGGTATTTTTGTTTTGACGATTTACGACGTACCCTAAATCACTTGGTTTTATTATTCTTTCTTACACGCGTTTTCATACCTTCTAAGAAATTGCGACGAGCGTAACGCTGTTTGTTGTTAAACTTTCCACGAATCTGTGTGAATCGTACGTGACAAGATAAAAGAACAGAAAACAACAGTTTCAACATAATGTTTCAATACTTCCACAATTTTATCTTGCGTTTCGACAGATTCGCGAACGATGTCTATTAAAAAGCATAATATGTTCATTACAAGTCATTCAATTTTCATATTTTAGTTCCAGGTCAGGGGAATTGACTCGAATTGAGGGGAACACAGTTACTCTCTGCCGGTGTCAGATTAGTCACGTGTCATCGTGACACATGCACGACAGAGGAGAAACACGTGACCGGAAGAGTGAAGAGTGGGGGAATAGCGTCGTATAAGGGGAAGGGTAGAGTAGGAGAAGTCTTATTGGCAGCAAATTTGCAGCAGACGACCGCGAGATATCAAAATCAACTCCATCTGTTGCGCCATTGGACTGCGATGTTGACAGCAGATTTTCAACAGGCGTTAACCAAAATCTGCCATCAAATATCTGTTACGCCATCTCGCGACGATTTTAGTGACTCGCAAGTATAATCTGCAATTCCTACAATTTCAATTTGTACGATAGAGGGCGCGCATATACTGTAATATGTATTACCAATAGGGCTGTGCGAGTACTGCGAGTACAATGTCCAATCTCATCACTGATCACTGTAGTGATCAGACAACTCACTACAAATAGTGAGAATATTATATTATATGTGTACACGTGGATATATTATATGTATAGATAAGTTTTTTGTACAATTTTGCATCTTGCACCTTTCTGAGCTGCTAAAATTACTACTCGTAATCATTATTACTCTACAAACATGGACGTTTTGGGAATTACGACCTATAAATTATATTAAAGTTAAAAGTAATATCAAGCTTACAATTAGAATTGAAAACGTGATGTTATATATACGATGCATTCAATTTATTTCAGTGATATTTTTATACCATTCACCAATAAACATTTATTGGATATATATATATATATATATGCAATATAAGAATAACAAACACTCGTCAACCATCGGCACACAAAATCACCATAACATGCTTAACTTTGTTGATAGCCAACGATAATATTTTATCCGTAATTTCATGATAAAATACAAACCTGACAGTTGAATCATTCAAAGCCAAGCATTTAACGATTACTACATCATCTTTGTAATTTTTGTAGGTTCCTCGTAAGCGACTTGCAAACTTCATGGCAGTGGTAATACTTGTATCGACCTTAACGAAAACCATGTTCGTTTGTACTGTGTCTAAATCCACTAGAAACACTGGTTTTCCTCGAACTATAATATTTAATGCAATGTCTTTTATCGATTTAGCAAATTCAGATGCTCTTCTATGGTCCTCTTTCAAAATTGGAATTATATCTCTGAGAGCAACTATTCCAGCTGCTGCCATAATACCAACTTGTCTCATTCCTCCCCCCAATACCTTTCGCGCTCTCCTGGCTTTCTGTATAAACTCCTTGCTCCCACAGAGCACAGAACCCACAGGAGCACCTAAACAAAATACTTTAAGGTTAAACAAAGTGAAATGTATCTAGTTGATTTTTAAAAGAAAAATTAGGGAAAGTGTACCTAAACCTTTGCTGAGACAGACAGTAACAGAGTCAAAGCCTGCAACGATCTCTGCAGCAGACTTTCCAGATCCCACACTTGCATTCCATAGTCTTGCCCCATCCATGTGCAACTTCAGATCATAATCCTTACAGAAATCAATTAGTATCTTGATCCAATCCTGTGGAACTATTATCCCATTGATTGTATTTTCTACCATGACCAGTTTTGAAATTGGCTCATGGTCTCTGTCCTTTCGGAGATTGGATTGTAGTTCTTGAATGCTAAATGTGCCATCAGGATTGTTTTGCAAAGTTCGAAGGCTCACTCCTGCCAATTGGGCTGCACCACACTGTTCGTGGAGTATACAATGAGCATCACTGCCACAGTATGCCTCGCTTCCTCTGACATCGCAGTGATTCATGACTTGAATTTAACAAAATTAAGATAATAAAAGAAATTTGGTGAATTATTAGATTGAAGTGTACCGTGCTTACTGGCGATTAAGTTTCCCATTGTTCCAGAGCACACAAATAAAGCTGCTTCCATTTTGAGCAGTTTAGATACTTCCTCTTCCAGTACTATGAGTTAATAATTTAATAAAACGTCAATAGGTATTAATAGAATTTTTTAGTGACTAGCTGAATCAATTTGTTAACTGTTATGTTTACATTTAACTGTTGGATCCTCTGAGAAAACATCATCACCGACTTCTGCATTGGCCATCGCTTCCCTCATGTTCTTTGTTGGCTTTGTTAACGTGTCGCTTCGAAGATCGATAACTATATCCTGTAAAAATATATTTGATATATTTTGAAATCTACAGACAAAAACCTTCGGTACTTACCAATTCGAAATTGGTACCGGGACTAATAGAACTGCTCTTTTCATAGTACATCTTGCTGGAAAAGAAATTAAACAAGCACTTCTTGCAATAAAAAATATATTTTGCATACGAAAAGTATATAAAATCGCGTTAAGCGATGTTAAGCATAACCTTAATTTATGGCCGATAAAAGCATTAAAATAAACAAGAAAGTTGTAATATTAAAACTACCGAAAACAATTTGTCGTTTGTTGTTATATAATGGAAACAACATTATAATTAATTGTACAATGTAATTCCGTCATAGGCTGTATGAATAAGAATATTTTTTATGTAAATTCAGTTAATTAACAATTAATGTAAGTAATACACCGTAAGTAAATAACAAAATTTATGAGCGTAAACTGTCCTCACGATGTTTTTTCTAGTATTCATCGATATGAATAGATAAAAAAGGTCAAGAAACACTGATAACAGAAGTATATATTTGTATGACCTCCGTTTCTTAAAATATATTTTAATCTATAGATTTAGAAAACTTGTATTTTGCATTAAAATCTACAGTCTAATAATAAGCTATAATTGATCGTTTATACGAAAATTGCGGGTACTTGTAATGTGTATTATCCAATTAATAGTAACACGTACCTCAAGAGGATGTTAGGAATATGTGAATAGACAAGTGTCTTGAATACAGCCCTAATTTGATAGTGAGTGACGTGCAATCAAGTCGAGCTTCTGTCCGATATTTTTCAACAACACAGTTCCAATCGTCATTTTCTTTATTATCGTTCAAATCATGGCAACCTCTCGCGCTCGCCGCAGGGCTGATTAGACGAAGACACACATTTCTAAATAATCTAACAAGGACCCAGTAAGCATTTTGAGGGAGATAGCGCCCTAAATCGATCTTCTATCGATTTATATCTCGCGTTTTTGACTACTGAAAAACCCCGTGCTATTTGTATTATCAAGCAGAGCCGGAACTAACCGCTTCGGCGCCTGTGGCAACAACCTAAAAAATTTGGCGTAGCGCCCCCACGAGACCTACGTGCGTTGCGCCCGTTGCGCCCCTACGACTGTTGCGCCCCTACGACCGTTGCGCCCGTGGCAGGTGCCACTTCGCCACGCCCTAGTCCCGGCACTGTTATCAAGAAATGAGAACGCGAATCCCGCAATCCTGGAAACAGGCAAATTCTCGGCCCGACCGGCCGGAATTCTGCTCGTCTTACTATAAGCAGAGAGAGGAGATGACGATGAAACTAAAAGCATTGAAGTGGGCTCCCCCTTATAATATTGATAATTTTCTTAAGTCTCAACATCAATGCGCTTGAAATAATTAATGATTTTTGTAAGAAGTGCGATATTAATTTGTAAATGTTTATAATTTGTAAGAAGAAGAGTATATTTAGGCAACTTTAAACATAAGTTGTATATTTTTGTATCTCAACATGTATCTATGATGGGCCAATTTTCGACCGTCTGACTTGACGTTGAGTTTCACTTCTGAATTTTCGAAAATTTTTCGGCCGTCTGGCCTGCCGTTGACTTGTACTACTGAATTTCGTGCCGCCTCCTTTGATACATCATATTCCCCTATTAGGAGAAACTCAATTTTCGAGGTTTTCGAAAAAATTTCGACCGTCTGACTTGTCGTTGAGTTTCACTACTGAGTTTTCGAAAATTTTAGGTCGCCTGGCTTGTTGTTGACTTGTACTACTGAATTTCGTGACACCTCCTCCGATATCATGTTCTCCTAGCAGAAATCCAAAAATTTCCGAAATCTTTTCGAAACCTCGAAAATTGAGTTTTGTATTAAGAGAATATGATATCGAAGAAGGTGGCACGAAATTTTACTAGTACAACTAAACGGAAAGCCAGACGGCCGAAAAATTTTGTTTTTCGAAGTTTCGCTGTTTTTGCAATTCCAAATCATTAGTGTAACTCAATGACATGTTAGACGGGCGTAAAATCTTGCGGAAATCGATAGTATAACTCAACAACAAGTCGATAATTCGAGAAAATTTGATGGTTCAATAAATATATACGCAGATACGTTTTTTAACTACATTGTTTTTCTTCATTATTTGTAGATTCGTACATAAAGTGTTTGTATTTTACATTACATAACGTATATTCTAAACAATGTAATAAGAATGTAGACTGGTTCAGACAGACTCGGGACACCATAACAATATTGCAATACTGGTATACTGTGGCAGCCCATGGATAAACCTGCTAGCAGCATTTGTGGAAAATGCTGAGGACCAGGGACGTGCATTTTTATCTCAAATAAAACAAGACCGTCCCCACCATAGCGCCCACTGTCCCCCACCAGCATCCTCTGCTACCTCATTATAGATACGTTACTGTTTTGGCCGCGCATGCGCGAGAAAAGTTGGCTCTGATCGGAACACTGGTTTCGGTAGCTTTCTGGCGACACTGGCCCCAACCGTGCCCCGTACAGTGTCGCCAGAATCGACCAAAGTTGATTTTTCCTCTCCTCTGCGGATGTTTTCTCAATTTTTTCTTTACTTTGGACACTCATATTATTAAATATAAACATAATCTCGTTAAATCATGACCAGAGCGGGCTGTATTTAACCTTCCTCTTTAGAATGAGCCCTCACCCAGCCCAAAATCTGCTCAAATAACTTGTCAATCGCGACCACCGTGAATCGCTCGCCAGACCCGTGTATACATCTACACGGCGAGGACAAAAAGCCGATCCCCACAAATCCATGTTTCGACCCAAAATCTAGTTAGATTCTAGTTATGTCACGTGAGTACCCTCCCCCCTTAATCATTGTTTCGCGTGCTGAATCGCTTCATTTGCATGTAAACGGGCGAAATGAAAATGGTAATGGGGTTACGTGATCCCACAAAAGTGGGCCGCAAAAATACATTGGTTGATAGGTCTATCTTTATACGTCGTCGATGGTAGAAGAGGTAAGATAAAGTACGAGGAAAATCTTGATCTAGCAACACTGTATACCAGGCATGGAATTGAACTGCTCGATCCGAGGCTTTTTCGAAAGCTACGTCCCCTTGGCCCGGCTGCGCGCGTCACACCCCAAGATTTAAAAATAAAATCCCTTTGTTGTAAATGTGACTCAATTTTTACCCGGATGTGGATACGGATGCAGCAGGAAGCACAGTAATTTGTATCTTTATTTTGTACTGTTATTTTAACAAAAGTGTAATAACTAAATGTTACAATAAATATAAAACGTTAAAAATAAATATTACTTTTCACTGTGAGTCCATAAGCACCCCGTGTGGATACTTTCGTAAGAATAAACAACTTTTTCAAGACCTACTGAATAACTCTTACAGCGCGTTCAGCGGTCAAAATTCGCTTCCATGATTCCGAAAGTGAGCTGTTTAAAGAGCCGAATTCGCTTCTAGGACTCGGTAATGAGTTCAACAGTTCAAAGGCCCATTCTCCGCATTCGTTTCCATGATTCCGAAAGTGATCACTGAACAAGACATTGTTAGTTTCATTCATAGTTTCTTCATTTTTAGTTCCGCTTGTACGAAACTTTCATCGATAGATTTGTGAGGTTTCCCTGGTTAAAACGACCAAACTCGACAGAGTTCAATCATATTTATCTATATCATAGCTCTGATCTGATATCATCGCTATGATCACACTTTAAATGAATAAATATGGTCCAAATTATACCGTATTTAGACTAATTTTAACTAGAAAAATCTCACAAACACGTTGGTAAAATTTCTGTAGCAAGAGAATGAATGATTGTAATCGATACGCAGCCTTTTGAACTGTGCCGGCTGCCTCGACTCTCAGTCCCTCTTCGTCGTTTACACGCTGTCCTTCTTTATGTTCGGCAAACGTGAAAGAACGTAGTACCTCTATGTTTTCTGAGCCTCCATATCCCCGAGGTTGTAACACTATAGAAGATAAAACTGTACCTCCTGCGCAGTTGTATCATAATTCCCACCCAATATCTTTTTCTTTCCTAAAACAAGACCAACCTATTTCAATTCTCTAGTTCTCCATCATCCTCGGCCCAAAAATTGTCGCTATTGGAGGCTTTAACA
Source organism: Lasioglossum marginatum (assembly GCA_028455795.1). Classification (NCBI taxonomy): domain Eukaryota; kingdom Metazoa; phylum Arthropoda; class Insecta; order Hymenoptera; family Halictidae; genus Lasioglossum; species Lasioglossum marginatum. Next base: position 880,193 of record CM052274.1, read on the forward strand.
TAAACTGCTGCCTGCCTCCTTGACCTACTCCGTACTCTCTCCTTTGCTGTCCGAAGAGCTGCTACCATCTTTGTCTCAATTTCTAGTTTAGACGGCCGATCATAGTGTTTATTTACCATTACAGCATCTGAAAATGGAATGTAAGAAGAACTTAGCGTGAACAGCATAGAAAGAAATAATATCGTTATATAAACAGGAATTTGTACCTTGTATGGCTCTAATCATCTCTGTTTCTTGTAGGCACAGCTTGTCAGGCTCCATGCCACGCCATGAGTAACATACTAGGAGGTTGTCATCGAACGTTTCCTTGAAGCTGAGGTTGACAGCCTCCTTTAGGTTGTATCCACCAACATATTGGAGGTAATTGACCTAAACAAAGCAAGCATAATGACTGTTATATAAATTTATGATATACAGGGTGTTACGAGATGCACGATTTTTCACCCACTTGCAACCATCCGACAAAAAAGTTTACAATAAGAGTTGCAGGGTATGGAGTGCGCAATAGATATCAGTAAACAAAATCTCGAAAACAGCTTGTTTTCATGCGAGGTCACATTGGGTTTTACAAATAGGAACACGTATTTTTCTTTTTTACGATATTTAGAGGACATCGAGACATTTATAATATTCATATTTATTTATTATTAATATTTAGCTTTTCGTCGTATTCGACTTCAAGACAGTGTGAACATTATTTGATAGCGAAGAGGTTACTACAGCTAAATATTTCACATTTCCACTACTGTAAATCGAGTGATATGTTAGCAAAAATATCATGTAATATGTGTTTTGAATTCGTCTCGATGTTCTCTAAATATTGTAAAAAAATGTGTTCCTGTTTGTAAAACCCAAGGTGACCTCAATTTCGCCATGAAAACAAATTGTTTTCGAAATTTTTTTTACCGATATCTAGACTGTGGATCTTTATGCAAAAAAACATTGTTCTGCACTGATTGTGGGAGGCAGGAATAAAATAAAAATTGCTTCCATTCCCTTAACGAGTTTGTTACATTAAAATCAACATTGTAATATTCTTGAATTTTTCTAATGCTTTACTGTTATATGTTAAACCCAATCAATTTCTTCATAAATGCATAAAGATCCACAGTCTAATGATATCTATTGTGTGCTCCATACCCAGCAACTCTTATTGTAAACTTTTTTTTGTCAGATGGTTGCAAGTGGATGAAAAATCGTACGTTGCATTAAATGGAACACCCTGTATAGATGAATGGAATCATGCTTTTGTATCGCTTACTAGTTCATCGTAGGCATCTTTGTCATTTTCGAACTCCTGCATTGCAGCCACCGTGGTGACGGGGAGCCATGCCGGCTTTATCGGATTATCGTGTGACTGTTGTTGCTTCAGAAGTTTCCTGTAAAGGCAAATTATAATCTTATGTTACAATTATATAGAATGATTAATACTTACGTTAACATACCCTCCAGCTTATCCATTCTCGCATGAATTTTTTCGAACTCGTCTTGCATCAGCGATGTCTGTCGATCTACTGTCGCCTGTATGTCGCTGTTAGTGACAGTGGCAGAGCTAATGCTAGTGCCAGTGCTAGTGCTAGTACCAGGCATTTGCGTGTAAGTCTCTGTGTTGGTCTGTGGGCGTTTTGATATCGTATTTCTGAATGTTCGTGGTAATGGTACCGGTCTGTACGTTTCTTCGAACGTGTCTTTGTCTATCGTATTAGTATCGTCCGTGTCCATAATCAACGTCGGCTCGAACTTAGTTATGTTATTCCCGAGCGTCGCTACGTGCACGAGCTTTATCCTCTTACGAGGCTCCTCGTCAGAGGCATTTCTAATATAGTGCACCAGCTTTGATCCCACACGCTTAAGCCTTCTTAATTGAATCTATAATGTAACAAAATGTTGAAAGAATCAAAAAGAATGTGTACACGTTATAGTTCATTTAATATAAAGATTAGTTTAATTCTAATGATACTTACATTGCGTTCCATCTTGACTTCTTCCAACTTCGTCGCAGTGTCGCCAAACAGTTGAAGGGAATAAACCCAGTAAGCAAAACTGCAGCTAGATTGGCAACAGATGACCGCCGAACATTGGCACCAACTCCATATCAGTTCGTAGCGTCGTTTGTCCGTGATGTTGGCAGCAGAGTCCGCTAGGCAGAGACGCAGAAGTCTAGATGGCAGACGCAGAAGTCTAGATGGCAGACGCAGAAGTTTAGATGGCAGACGTAGCAGTCGCCATCTAGCGACGATTTTAGCGAGTTGCTAGTCACGTCACGAATGGTAACATTTGTCGAGCAGTTTGAACGTTTTGCAACTGCCTGTAATAAATAAAATAAAATAAATCTAGTGTGATAGCACTATTGGGGGTAGACTCGTATTCTAGGATTGCGAGGGTGCGGGCAGAGGCGGATTAAGCCGGTGCGGGGCCTGTAGCAAATGTTACCAGAAGGCCCTAGGTTTTGTATGATAATAAAATAAAACACAACTTTTACAAACAAAAGGGACCCCCAGACGCGGGGTCCGTAGCATTTGCTATTTCTGCTATATGGCTAATTCGGTCCTGTTCAGGGAATGAATAATAACCAATTAATTTCTGACAGAATTTAGTGAAAATTGTTACGGTTAGAAATTATTTACAGATATTTATGCAAGCTCCAAGAATATCGTAATACACGTGTAGACAGTGTCTATTAGATATACGCGTTATTGACAGGTGACCATAAATGGTTAAATATTCAATGAAATTGTTATACAACGGCTAAAAAAATGGGTTGCATGTGTGGGAGTATACTGAGGAATCCTCTCCGTCTGTGTATTATATAATAAAGATAATTTATTCTTGCAAAATGAAGAGTATCGAATATTTATTATAGCAGCAAATGATTCGTGCCGCTTTTCCCATAAGACGCAATGCAAATTCCGGCACGAATTATTTGCTCTTCCTAAACGACCGTACAGCGCCATTTCGTGCAGCGGCAAAACGCTCAAACTGTTAGCCAAATGTTACCGACAGAGAAGTTCAGGTCGGTAACAGTGCCATCTAGTTTGAGCGTTTCGCCGCTGCACGAAATGGCGCTGTACGCACGTTTAGGAAGAGCAAATAATTCGTGCCGGAAT